>JAPFBL010000242.1:0-150000 GCA_026182355.1 Hermatobates lingyangjiaoensis | reverse complement strand
AAAATTAACTGCAAAAATGAAATTAATAGTCTTCAGTTTTTTGGGAATCACTTGAATAAAGTAAATTAGCAGATAAATAGCAAGTCAATAATCATTATTTTACTAATATTTATTAAATAAGTTTGTATCAATCAGAAGACATTAATTATTTCTACTTTTCAATTCAAGTTTATCAAAAAATTAGCCTCTTTTATTTGAGTCTCAGTAAGCTTCAAGTTAGAAAATTAATCATAGTTGTTTTTTGAGTGACAAACCATTTTAACTTTATTATAATTAATCACGTAACTTCTTTGGGTGTTGTTCAGTTTATTTATTGATTAAAAAGAATACTGCAGGAGTTATTCGTTGATAACCAGGATATATTTGGGTTATTATTCCAAAACTTATGTTGAACTTTTTTAAATTGAATTTTGAAGCAACATGTGAAAGAATTATTATCCAGTTACCAACAGAAACCATTTAATTTTTTTAATAAGTTTGTATGTGAACCTCAAGTCGTGAAAGAGACTTTCATTTTATCTGGTAGGTTATTTTCACTCTTATCTGTAATTGTAACTTCAGAAGTATTAAGTATGAATCATTAAATAAAATATAACTGATATAACTGCTTAGTACATCAGAAATTTTAAGTAATTATTTATATTTGTTCATTGAAATCAACACAATAAGTTTAGATTGCTGCTGCATAAAATAATTGTTATTATGAAAATATAGGACCATAATAATATTAGTTTTAGAACTCAAAAATTGACAAGGAAAATCGTTATGGTAAGGTAATAACTGACATTTTACGGAAATTCATTTTTTGACTTATTGTTTTCTAGAACTTATTTAATTGTATTTTATTTTAAAAATACACTTTATTTTCTGCTGCATATTATGTTAAGCCTTATTCGTTGAAATAGACTAAACAGCTTATATATAATCTTTTTTGCAATTAAGCGTTTGCAATATGACTCCTGATTATATATTACTTCTGTGGAAACAGCTATATGACATGTAGTAATACAAGACTGACAATAACAGATGCACAGAAATATGCGAGCATAAATTATTCAACAAGATCATAATTAACTAACAGACCAGCCGCCCGTCATACCACCTGTTTGGACCAATGACAGGTTCAATCAACGTTGGAAAGCAGGCAGAAACAAACAAAAGACTTTACTTTAGATAGAGTTATAAAATAAAGGTAATGACGAAAACCTCTTATGATTAAATTAAACAAATATTATTATAGGAAATAAAATAATGTAAATGTTTCAATGAAGTGAGATATCATTAAATAAGAAATTAACAATCAGATCAAGGCAATGTCCATTTCTGGCTTTAAATATATGTAGTGATCAAAAAACAATATGAAATGGGAAAAAAATATTAAAATCTTTCAACAGTAACAAGCGGTCATTGTCAGAGTAAAAAACCCCTCAGTTGGATTTTTGACCTCTGACGAAGACTGCTTGTTACGGTTGAAAGATGTTAGTCTTTTTTTTACAATTTCATATTGTAGTTTGATAATTGATTGTTATTTCACGTGTTTATGTGCAATCTTGTATATATATATATATATATATATGCAGATGAATCACAATAAACACATGATACAATCAATGAAAACAAACCACAAGGAAAAAAAAGAAAACAGATAGAAAAAATGCTCTGAGGCCTTTCAATTTATGTCATCAGAGAGCTAACAAGGTAAGAACTAGAAGGTAACATCAAAGGTGTGTACAAGGAAGGTAACTTAGTTTGTTACCTTCCTTGTACACACCTTTGATGTTACCTTCTAGTTCTTACCTTGTTTGCTCTCTGATGACATAAATTGAAAGGCATCAGAGCATTTTTTCTATCTGTTTTCTTTTTTTTCCTTGTGGTTTGTTTTCATTATATATTATATATATATATATATATATATATATATATATAACATTTACTATAGAAGTAGAATGACGAACCAAACTGAACACAATACTATTTCAATCTCCAAGAAGAGTAACATACAAAATATAGAAATACTCTTACTAAGTTTAGTAAGTACTTATTAAGTGGATTTTTTTACTATGTATGTTAATTTTCTTATATTTTATAATTATAGAATATAATGTTGCTTTAATTTTAACTCTAATTATAGAATAAAACATTATATTCTCTTGACAGTGGTGGAGTTTTGAAGGCGAGATGGAATGAAAATATACTTTTGTAAGACAGCATTTTTTATAACGTTAGTTTAAGGTTATTCAGGAAGCAAAATTCAATTGAAGTACTATCAGGGTCTTTTTAAGACAGTGTAAAAACTGGCTGAGTTGAGGTTATTTGCTCCCTCCATGTCGAGCCATTTTTGTATGATGAATGGAGAGAAAGTGTTGAACGTTCTGCGTGTGTAGTTGACTCGATATACAAGCCATCAACTCACCACCCCAGTCACCCTTTTATACTCTATTGAGCCCAATAAATTACCATTATTCAACAAAGTAAAAAACATTTATTACTCTTATTCTTTAGCTAAATACTATAAACCGTATTCTATAAGTGTGTTTTTTTGTAATCCCAATTTTAAAATGTTCTCCAGTCTAATGTGGGCATTGAAAATGAAATATAATTCATTGAAATTTGGATAAATTAATATATATTATTCTACCTATTTTTATTGGCATTCAAATTTTTTAACTTTTTTTTTTTAAATAAATGTCAACCATTTTCTGATAAATTAGATTATGGTTGTCTGATTTAATACATTGATTATTTGTTTAAGCAAAGGTTATTAAAAACTACTATTCCTCACTTATCTTCTAATATATTTATTCTAATGTAGTGCAATCAGTTATTATGTGGTATTTACTCATTGCAGGGTAAAAATCTAATGACATGGTCTCCACATATAAAAACTTTTTAATGATATAAACAACGTGTTTCGAATACGTAGTGTCCTTCCTCAGGCATTAACTAAGGATGAGTACCTCTGAATAAGACTGTGTTATTCAGAGGCACTCATCCTTAGTTAATGCCTGAGGAAGAACACTACGTGTTCGAAACGCGTTGTTTATATCATTAAAAAATTTGTATATGTGGAGACCATTTCATTAGATTTTTACCCTACAATAATATATTTATATTCTATATTATAAAAAGAATTAATATAAAATTATGTTACAAGAAATTAAACATAAATATTTTCAATTACAATAAATAGGAGAACAATAATTAACAAACTATTTTAACAAAACATATCAGAATATTAAATAAAAGCCAATTCAAGTAAATGTTTTATAAAAAAAAAATAGGTGTCAAACTCAATAGTTACTATTAAATATCATATCCTGAGTACAAATATAATTCGAACTGACATTCGGTCAAATCTAACTTACTGCATGTAACTCCGAGAAACTTCTTGCAAAATAAGCCTTGAGAAATTCTTGAACTTAAGAAAAACAACCCTTCTTGTTTTCCCTTTGTTTATATAAACAAAAAAAAGAATCACCAAGAAGTTATGTATGGCTTGAAGATGAAATCTTTTATATTCATTCAACCATGGTGATTATCTCACTAATATAACTTAAGTTTTTAAGTACTTACTCATAAAGTAGCATAGCTTTCTTTCTTTATTTCAAGACTTTCTCTGTTCTTTGTTGTATGCATATTACCAATAAACTCGTTGTTCACGAGAGATAATATGTAGTCTGGATTTATAGCGTTTAATTCGAATTGACAGTAATGCACTTCTTATGAAATACAGTTTGGACTTGGGATATCTTACTCTTTACAAAGCAATGGTGCAATAATGATGAAATCTTTTTTCCAACCTTAATGTTAAATATTACATCAAACCAGTGGATTTAGTTGGATATTCTAAATCCATTTTTGACTTTACAGTGTTGTTTAGATGTTGACATATGTATATTATTGAAAATCATATCAAACATAGATAATATCTGTTGTTTAACTGGGTCTTATTTTCCTTAAATGAGAAAAGTAACTGTAGTTACTTCGTCTGCGCAGAAAAGTATACATCCTGTAGTCGACATGTTTCGAATGATCATCATTCATCTTCAAGCCATACATAACTTTTTGGGTGATTCTTTTTTTTGTTTATATAAACAAAGTGAAAACAAAGAGGGTTGTTTTTCTTTAGTTCAAGATAACTTGTTTATCAATACCGAGGGATTAGTGACTTTGCTGGTTTGGTTAACTGAATAAAACAGTCAGTCAGGATAGAATTTGAATATTCTTTTTATAAATCATAAACGTCTTATTTCTAAATATTATCGTGAGTGTTTGTTTATATAAAAAAAAAACACCAAAAAATTTATATATGTCTTGAAGATGAATGGAGATCATTCGAAACATGTCGACTATAGGATGTATACACTTCTGTGTTGACGAAGAAACCAATGTGCTATTTAAGAAAAATGAGACCCAGTTAAACAACAGATATTACCTATGTTTGGTATGATTTTCAATAATATACATATGTCAACATCTAAACAACACTGTTAAGTGAAAAATGGGAATAGAATATCCAACTAAATCCACTGGTTTGATGTAATATTTAACATAAAGGTTGGAAAAAAGATTACACCATTATTGCAGCAGTACTTTGTTAAGTGTAAGATATCTCAAGTCTAAACTTGTCCATACAAGTCTTAATAAGCATGAAAATTAAGCTTTCTTCAAAAAAATATTTATTTTTCAGGTTATTTAAAACTCAAAGAGTTTGTCATTAATAATGCATATTCAAAAGGAAAATGTGGAAGTTTCTTCCAGAAATATATTATTAATAGGGCATAAAGTAAGAAAAGAAATTCAAGGAATAAAACACAGTGAGTACCATGAAAACGCGTAATCAAAAGCTTGTGTAATAAATGAGAGGGTTTTTCAAAAAATGTTAAAACAAATGTGAAGAAATCGAAAAGAGTAAAAAACAGACAATCCAAATTTTTGAAAAATCTGTCTTCAGGAGAAAAAAGAAAGAGAGGCAGATTTACCGAAAATTTCAGCTAGTGAGTATGTTCCTTTGCATATGTTACATAATACATAATTCTTTTTAAAATTCAATAAGTCATGATATTCAGCAATAAATTATTCGTGTATTGAATAGCTAAACAAATGTTATTTCTTTCAATAATTGAATATCTAGACTCTACTTTATTTTAATATAATAATATACTAAGAAATAGAAGTGCTGGCCCGTGAGAGATATAGGGTCGAGGAAAGTCAAGGGTTAACCACCGTGCCTTGGCAAAACCCACAGGAATTAGTCACTTAATGCTTTGTGCTCCATACATTATTCCCGTAACGGATCTATAATCTTAATGGAAAAATAGTCTGAATTAAACATTAAATGAATATATAAATTTCTATTACAAATTACTATCATAATTATTTTGTAAATGAATATATCATATTTTTAGTTTCATTCAAATCTATTTAGAGTACAGAATATCATAGACTTGCTTATTATACTCGTAAAGTATGACTAATGGATACAAATGTAGAAATGGAAGAGATACAACATGGGATATTTCATATATTATCAATCTATATTTTTTATTTATTTATTGTTTAAATGCCCTAGCGAGACAAAAATGTCAGCCGTTTACGACCTTTTTGTTTGGTCGGTGATTCTACAGATTCTACATTGGGAGTCTTACATTTTGCCTAACTCAAGTGCATTTTGAGTAGACATCTTTAACGAGTACATGACATCATACAGGCTCGGGATCGATGACTTAACATCTTCTCTGAGGGAGGATGTACTCAGCTTTATTCACCTCCCGCGTGAATAAATCGAGAGCCAGGTGAGTATCGAACCTCTGACTACCAGCACAAAGGCGAGTACTTTAACCACTGAGCCGACTTGGCCCCCTATCAATCTATAAGTTTTATGAAAAAAAAAAACAACAATTTCGACTAAAAAAAAAAAAGGATTTCATAAATTAATACATTTATTTGTAAATCATTAGTTGTGCAATCCGTAATTGTGTGGTATTTACTCATTCTGAGGTAAAATGGATAAAAAAACAAAAGTCTCCACACAAATGAAGTTTTATTCAACGCGTTTCGAACACTTTGTGTTCAACATCAGGAAGACACCAAGGATATCGTGCTGACGGGTTGGTTGAACACAAAGTGTTTGAAACGCGTTGAATAAAACTTCATTTGTGTGGATACTTTTGTTTTTTTATCCATTTTAGGTCAGAACATTTATTTGTGTTTGATTATCATCAAGTAATAATTTTGATTACTTGTATTTAATATTTTTTTATGAATATAATACGCAGTTAGGAAAGAAAAAGTATTTTTGTCAGTAATACTTGATGTCCATTACGGTAATCATTACTGAAACTAAAGATGAAAAAACTTCGTCCTACCTTTATGTATTCTGGAAGAGGATGGAGTATATTGTTTATAATATGCCTGGTTTTAAGTATTTTTACATTCATTTTTATTTTTCCCATCGCACTTGTATTATGAAGGTCTCATCACCATGATGAATGTGATAGATTGTATAATTAGTTTCGATAATGTTTTTTGGACAGTAAAATTAAGAATATTTACTCGCTTGCTGCAAATCAAAGTACTTTGAACTTAACATAGGTATAATGAAACAGGCGAAAACCAACATAAATAAAGGTATAAGGAGGGAAAACCTTTCAATCTTGTTGAATGACATAATATTATTTTTTTAATTGTTAACTAGTTGACACTCCTATCTTTGTAAAACAATTTGACATTACTACTGTGTCTGGTTTGTGATTATTTATATTGTAATCAGTATTTTGTTAGATCTATAATAAGATGGTTACAAATTAGAAGATATTAAATATAAAGCCAATTCTACTATCCGACAAGTTTAGGTCAAGTACCCATAGTCAATTGTTTTGATTGAATTCGGGGTATCATCGCTACTTCGATGACAAAATTCAATAAAGTGGTTTATTTCTGACCGGTTAATCTTGACATTTGAACATTCGATATGTTGGTATTTCATTTCACTCATGATGATTGCGTCAAAAGTATTGGAACATGTTTTAACCTCCAAGTTAATTTAATAATTGAAATTAATTAATGCTTCCATTATAAACCAGAACCATTATCTACCACAAAACAATTGGTATTTCACCTGCTCAGAGAATCTTACCAGCTATACCACCTTCTCAGATCTACTGAAATTTAAATTTTGAATTAAGAGTGAGTAACTGAAAAAAAAAAAATATTCCGTTTAACAAAAAACTTTCCAAAATTCAGCAAACAATTTTCATACCACAATTTGGCATCTGAACGATAATTAACAAATAATGTAAAATAGATCGATTATTTTTGTCAGTTTTAAAGTACTCTCGCTACAATATTAAGTTTGGGTACATTAGGTTTCAAAAAATTCTTATGATTAGTAGGATAAATATAACTTCAAAATTGAAAGATCTATAATAATAATTTGTTGAAATGAAAAAAATATTTGGTTAGCCTTGCATAAATTTAATAGAAACAAACCAAATATCAATTACCATACTGATTACCAAAAAAAGCAATATTATTATTATTATTTGAGGGTAACTATAGCACTGCGACTTGAAAAAAAAACTCTTGTATTTCCCCTCTTCTGTACTAAAGTACCCCAGCAGTTAGCTTCAACGCTTCCAAGAAGCTCAGCGTTTTTGCTGGTTCCAGCGGTAAAAGTTTTTCTATGGTTTTGTTGAGTGTCCCGAAACTGCTACCTCTGTGCAGCAAAGTTGCCTTACAGTCAGTCAGCAGGTGCAACAGTGTTTCTTCCTCTTATTCGCAGAATCTGCATAAACCATCATTGATAATGTCCATTCAGGTATATTCGTATATGTATTTGTATATTTAAAATCAAATTTATAAATTATTACTATACACGTGTATACCAGAGCAAAACTTAACTCAACAAAAGAAACTCGACGACTACAACAGGTTATTCATTATTCCAAGTTAAGTTTTTTGATATGAAGCTATATTGGTGCATTTAGAATTTGAAGATATTTGTTGCACAGTATACTAACTTGTGTTGACATATTTCATAATTTCATTTTCCTGCAATTAATAATACATCGATTGAAAAGCATTTTTCAAAATATTAAATGCAATATATTACCATCTTGTCCCCGTAGTTTCAGGAAAACTTTATTCAATTCATACACCTATAGGATTTTATTTTTTAAGTATGATTCTATCAATATTAGTCATATGGTGGAACTTTTATTGTGTTCGAAATGTTTCAAAATCATTAGTTAGTATTTCTTTGTTCATTTCATTGGAGAACTTTCCTTTCTAATTGCCGAAAGAATATGAAGTTCTTTTAACAATCGTTAATGCTATTGTCAGATCCATAGAATTTTCATAATTTCAACACCGTAGTATTAGTAGTTTAATAGAATTAAGTATTGCCTAAACTTAATTTTTGTCTTTAAAAAGTACTTTCTTATGTTGAGCATTACACATAAACCATAGTATTCCCATTTACATTAGTGCTTATTTTGTGTGTTACATATGAATTTCGTGTATTAAACAGTGTGGTTTCTTCGTGTCTGTAAACTTCCCGCTTACCTATAAACACACACATACGCACATACACAAGATATTACTGATATGCCATTAAATGAGTCTTAGGGGACATCAACATATTCAAATATATTAAATTTGTGAAAGTTTTTTTTTCGTGTATAGTTAAGTAAAGAGTAGTATAAAAAGTGGGACCCCCCCGATGTGCCTTCACCTTGTCGTGGTGGGGGGGCTTAACATGTTTGGGAGGTTGTTCTCTTATGACATGAACTAAGAAAGGCACAACCCTGGCGGGATGCAAGCGTGACCAGGCGTACGGTGATGGAAAGTCCATTTGTTCACCTACTGGTTTGGGTAGCAGTCCACCCTTATTGATCTGTTTCACTGTTGTGGCACAATAACGGTCTTAGCTGCTGCTTTGAGGTTCTTGATGATGGCTAGTGTCCGCAGGTGGAAATTCTGCTGAACTGCGCACTAGTTTGGTAGCTGGCCATCAAATTTCTCTTTTCTACTTCCAGTTTGAACCTGTGTTTCTTAAGTCTTTTTCTCGCTCCCAGTGAAAGCCAGCAACTATGCCTGCTTATCACACTCATGGTTTATTCAGCCGATGTCGGTTGCTGTAGTTGTTGTGGTCATAAATTTACCTGGATGCTTCTCCTTCTTTCCTTCTACACGTTTTCTCCTAATCTCTGCCTCCTTCTCTTACTTTCCAATTCTTTGCTGTATCTCAATTCCCCAATAATTGCTGTTATTGTTGCTTCCTTTTTCATTATTTCCTCTCCAATACTTGATGATTTCTTTCATCAAGTAACAATCAGTCTCTGAGAGAGTACCAGGCTAATGTTTTATAGCTTTTGTTGAGATAAGTCGTGGAATAAGTCGTGGATTCTACGTTATTATGATACAATCGAAAGGCTGAAGTGTATGAATAAAACAAGTTACCACGTTTGGTTACATCCGATGTGTGCTAATCTGGATTAAATCGAGAAAACAGTAATTTTCTGTAGGATTTATTCTCTTTTAAGTATTAGTAAATTAAGTACTAGTATTTCAATTTTCCAAATATAATTTTATAGTAAAAAAATCTTAAAAAGTAGAAGATTTGTCATAAAATTGAGACAATTTGTTATATTAAAATCATGCATGAGAATATTCTGGATTATAGACTTTCTTAGAACATCATACCTTTAATAACTGAGAAAAATTATTTAACTTTAAAGCTCACTTTAGTTAGATGGTGATATTTAGCATAGTATTTTGGTATTCTGGTTATGCAAAAATTTAAGAGATAAACTCATTTTAGATATTTATACGTACACAGATGAAAAAAAAATGGTATTTCTTTTAAAACATGAGTGTAGTAAAATTTTACAAAATAAAAGCCTTTTTTTTTTTTTTGAAAAAATTCTGGGGGATATGCTTTTAAAAAGAAAAGATGAAAGGAAATGTTTTGGTGGTGTGGTGGGTGGGATGTTTTGCCTGGCTGGCGTCGAGAATTGCCGATCTGGGTCGAGTTTGGTCGACAGGCCTCACGTCTCCAGTCTAGGCAATATCGTACCGGTTTCAACATCACGACTGGCTTAAAAGGTTTTGTTTCGAACGTTACCGACTTCTATCAAATTTTTTTTATTGTGTGTGAAAAAAAAAAGAAACTTTAAATAAAAAAAAATCAACACTTTTACCACTGTACACTATTGACTCTACCAACCAACAGATAGAGGTTTGAAAATAAAATTTTCAACATTTATTTTAATCAAGTCCATATTTTATATAAGTACTTCAGTAGCAAATTCTAAACAAATATTTATGAATTAAATTTGTATGAAACTCAAATATAACTACCTCATTCTAAGAGATACTGTAATGACTATAGTCATTTTAACAACAGTACATTGAATTTGCAAAAATAACAGCAAAATTATTACCATTAATCAATACCATTATCATCACATATTTTGTATATATATGTCAATAAATAATAGTAATATAAATTTTTATTTGGTTAAATATATATCATATACTAATGTGGTGTAATTTTTATGGACTACAAACAATTTAATATTATTTTTGATTGTCTTAAATATTTTTTTGGAAGTCTAAATTAAACATTACTTCAGGTCTTAAAAGTGTTTTCATTCTTTAAAGTGTTATGTTTGACGATAACCAGAAAACTATAGTTTTCCTAATATTTAAAGTCGAACGAGCGAATTATTCAGGACTTTTGTATATGGGACAAGTAAATATGTAAAACCGAAAAGGGAATATATTTAGCTGTTGCTTGTCTTTTAGATTGGTAGAACTGGTTTATGTTTTAGAAAATATGGTTTGGGATTAGTTTATAGCCGAAAACATATGACTGGTTTTGAGATTAAGGATTGCAGACTTGCCCTGTAACCATAGGATGAGAGCCATTCAGAAAAATGGAGTTTTGTTTGGTCTATATGTTATTCTAGAACTCTGGTAAGTTTTGAGCATTTAACAAAGGACATTGAAACACAGAGAATATGATTTTTTTTTTGTTAAAATATTAATAATTTCATATTTCTGAAATGCTGTTTGAGAGAAAAAAAAATCAAATGCCTGAAGAATTCCAAATGCGTTAAATTATGTTACTATATCAGCAGAATAGTATAGTTAAGCTAATTTATATCAATGCTTATAACTTATTAAACTAATTGATTTTTAATACATTTGTGGGAAATACAAAGAAATTATTAGTATTTTTACCTGTAATAGTGTTTGAAACGAGTCAGTTATTCTTGTTTTTTTTCTTTTTTTTTATTTACAATAATAAAAATTTTTCCTAGAACAAAATCGTTAACTTTTTGGCTTCGAAACATTGTAAACTTATGTTCTTGCTAAATATGTTAATTTTAAATACCTCAGTATTGAACAACTCATAACCAGTTACATAGAGTAGCTTGTCCGCTATCAATTACTTTATTTTATGTGTATTGTAATTTAATATGATCTTTTGAAAACTTAACTTTGTTTTGTTTATCTGAAATGTTTTGGAAGAATTTTTATATTACTTATATTCAATATGAACTTATCAATAGTAAAGTATGTTAAGCAATAATAAAAAATAGAATAACTGCCCAATATGAGTTCATATTGTTATAAATATATAATATTTATCTATAAGGGTCTTATATAAGACCCGTATGAATAAATAACGCAGAATAAACCTAACAAAGTAATCATATCACTACTAATCACAAATAGTAACTAAAGGGCTGTCTGTTATCATCTCTGTTTTTATTTTCTCTTCTCTAATATAGAAACATAGAAGCATTAAGTGCATATAACTCAAGCTGTTTGTAAGAAGCAACTGTTATAGATAGTTTGGATTGTTTTACGTATTTCTTATTCTTTAGAAGTTACGTTTACTAGTATATAAATTTCGTCAAAAAAGTATGTTTAAATAAATTTATTTAAACGCATAAATCTGATATAAAACGCAACAAAACAGTATTAAGTTCTTAAGAAAACTTTTGGAATAATGACGATAAGGTACTAATGTTTTTATAGAAAAATCTTTATAATAAACAAAAATCAATTTAAAAAAAGTAAATAATCCCTGTTGAAGAATAGTAAGGGTATGAAAGGAAATAGTTTATGCGCATAAATAAATGTATTTGACAGAACCAATTTCGAACACTTGATGATATTCATCAGAAAGGCCTTCTACAATAAAGGTTATTGTATGGTCAAAGGTACCGAAACACTTAGAACACATGGTTAGCATCTCTTTGTCTTACCTTTCCTAAAAATAGCTACCAGCTCAAAAAGCAAAGTAAATGAACTTTTTTTTATAAACTTAGTACCATAAATAAATCATTTTACGTTAAAACCACAGAACAGATGATTGTCCCTATAATAACTCTTTAATAGCAGGAATCTAATATTTTATTACAAGTATAAACGGAAATATTAAATTTATAAAGAGTAATTTATTGTTACTCTATATATTGTTATATATTGTTACTCATATAAAAATGTTTATTGACATTAGTAGGGTTTAGAATTATTTATTGACATTAGTTGTTCTTTACTGTTCATACATTCATGTAAATGTATTAAAATCAAGTGTCTGTCTGATTAATCGTTCTGTCTATATATCTGTAATCAAGTGTCTGTCAGATTATTTGTTCTGTCTATGTATCCGTGATCAAGTGTCTGTCTGATGATTTCTTCTGTCTATATATCTGTGATCAAGTGTCATCCTTGACGATTTGTTCTATTTATACACTCGTTTGCGTTATATAAATAGCCAAATGAAATTGAATTTGTTTGGGAAATATATCATTTTCTTCCAATTTACTTTGATCCCAATCTTTAGAGTAAAAAGGCAGAAAAGGTTTATTTTTTTGTCACATGTCTTTTTCACTTTAATGAGAAACCAAACGGTATTATTCATTACAAGTAGTCCACATTTAACAACAGGCTCGGTTAACGACGACTTGGAGTTACGACGGCATGTTAAAAATTGTAAAAAATACAGAAAATATGCTTTTAGTGTTAGCGAGTCACAGCGGCAACAAAGCAGCTGAGTTGAGAGTGTGTGCGTATGTTTGTGAGTAGTTCGTGAGTACCATAAAAAAGACTTATGGTACATACAAAAGCTAAATGAAAAGAGAAATGCCAAGAATGTAAATATGAATAAGTAAAATTACGTAAGTTCTATGGTAGCCTTGACTTTGTATGCATGTACGGTAGATTCGGAATACCGTATGTGGGGGCACGGATACGGAATTGATCCCCACCTGGCTCTAGATTTATTCACGCAGGAGGGGAATAAATCTAAGTACGTCAGTCCCGAGCTCATACGTTGAAAAGTACTTATTAAAAAATCCCTACTCAAAATGCACTTGAGTTAGGCAAAATGTAGGTCTCCGAATGTAGAATTTGTAGAATCACCGATTAAACAAAAAGGCGGTGAACGGCAGACGTTATCACCCGCTTGGGGATCGGGTAAACAATAACAAAAAAATTCTTTATGACACGTTTCCTGTCAAGAATAAGACTCCCAAAGTATTTCTAAAGATGTTAAACTGAATGAGAATCTGCTTATCAATCAAGTTTGCTATTAAATAAAATATTCAGCTATGTTCTCTCGCATACACTTCTCAAAATAATGTTCAAGAAGTTTGCCAAAGGGCGGACACATCATTTTGAAATGGTAGTCCATCGGGCGGACAGTGCAAAAAAAGGTGGGGGGTACAAAATTTGAGTTGAGCTGTGTATGCAGAAATGTTGGTAACTTTTAGGATATCGTATAGATCTTTTATTGTTAATTGTGAATACAACTGACACGATTAAAATATTTTCCGATATTGATATACTGTATATATCAATGTATTGTATACCCAGATATATTGTATCTGGGTGAAGAATGATGCAGAAGAATCGTTGTTAGAAAAAGTGAAATGTTGATGAAAGGAGGTCAGCCATACAAATATATATTGGTAACTTCAGAGAAAAGGGTTTCAATAAGAAAAGTGGGTTTAAATGGGGATTTAGGATTCTTCCTTAAAGGATGGGGCTAAAAGGAACACCTCAGGTTTCTTGGTGTTATGGTGTTTCTTGACAACAAATCAAGAAACACGAATGACATTCAAAAGCAAGCTATCCTTTTTCCTGAAGAACGCCTCTGTGAGGAATTGCCAATTTATACCACATACTTGCCTCTTCTTAATAATAGAGGTCAATCCACCTACAATAATGAATAGGGACAATTTTTTTTCATGGAAACAGAAGTTCACAAGATGGAAGTGCACGTGGAGGAATCAACCTAATTGGTTGGATAACCCTCCAAGATGTAGGTCATTGGGCTCCGCCAATTATGGGAAGATTGATATTGCAGCGTGCTTGTTGCCTTGGTTTTCAGCATTTTTATGGAAAAAAGAAATCAACTATTTAGCTGCCTAGTCCCTCAAGCACCAGTGGTACTAGCAGGCTGTACAAAAATTATGCTACCAAGTTGATTTAAGTTCGCTCATTCCAAACAACAGTGAATTTGACCTGTTCAGGTCTGCCAATATTTGTTACAACTACACTATGGGATTAAAGTTGCAACAGATATGCCAATGCCCAAAATTTTGTACTAAGTTATTTGTCAAAACTTCAAAGTTTAAAGAATTAAAATTTTTAATTTAGTATAAAACTGAAAGAAGCGTTGGAAAATTTTTCCAGAATTTCTAAATAACAAAAAAGTCAGTTTCCATTACTCTTAACATAAAAGTCAGAAAAATTTTATCTTAATAGAAGTATGCTCAAAAATAAAAACTTTTAATGGAATTATTTGAATATTTGTTGTGGAAATTATATTATTCAAATCAGACGCTATTGTTTTAAAATTAAAAAGGAAGACTCTACAACGTTTTACAATTTTAGGTTTTTTTTTTATCCTAAAGGGCAAACCCATGAGCATTGAAACCTTGTGCAAAATTTACATAATTTAATACGGAACAAAGAAAAATCCTGTAATTCTAGACTTGCAACAAATAATTTAGATATAAGCACAGAAACCTCAACTAGGCGTAATGTAAAAAAGTACCGTAGGATAATCTACAGTACTTTAAGATTTGTTGATTCAATTAGAAAATTTTATAACTATTAAGTCTAAATATATTTCATGGTATTTGAATGAATTATTGTGCATATCAAATGGTATAATTTAATACTGCAATGGCAAAAATAAATCAACTATATATTTTGTGTGGATTTCCAGCGTGTATTGGGTGTTTGATCAACAAACACTGTCTAATCAATGTACTTGTGTACTCCGTAACAAATTATATTACCAGATGTACAGCTCTTGATGAGGATAAAAATACCTTTTTTGATAACACTAAAGCTTGAGAAAAGTAATTACTGGTTATCACAACAATGCACCACAGGAAATAGAACCACATGAGAATATGATACAAAGTATCAAAAAAAAAAAAGGCTAAATTTCTGAAAGGAAAAGAAGAGGAATTTTGAAGGATTTCAGAAGAAGAGTCTATCTCAAATTTCCATTTGCTATAATTGCATTGCTTTGTTCCTCTCTCAAGAAGATCATTAAAATTTTGAATAGAGAAAAGAATATACAAGTATCATGTTGCAGTAGATGTTACCATGAATACAGAAAAAAATTAAGGGAGTGATTTGCCGAAAAAGTACAAAATAACTAAACTTAATTTAATGATCCCTGTTGAAAGAATAGTAAGAACAAGAAAATGAGTAATTCAACAATAAAGATAAAGACAAAATTCAGTTATCGATCTTGTCAATGTATTTGTCTTTCAAACAAATGTTAAAATTAATAAGAGCTTGAATACTAGTCATGATATATATTATGTCTCTTATATGTATCATTTTCCCTTTATATGAACAACACATCAACACAAAATTAATCTGATTCTACCGTAATATACAGAAAGAATTTATATAATGTACTTACTTTTATAAAAACCGAATACTTTGACTGAGAAGTGAATGATGATTTATCAAATTGGTAAAATTACGGATATTGTTCATAAAAAAAAAGCCAGGTATATATCCATAAACAAAAACATAAATACAACAAACACACATACACAAAGAAGGAAATAGAAATAGACAGAAAATGGGAGACAGAGAAGTAATTTGCAAAATGAAACTATTAGAGAGAGAGAACAAAGGACATACACACAAATATTCATACAAACACACATATATGTATGTGCGTAATTTAGGTGGAACCTTTTATTCAGTTATTTTTTCTTGAATAGAACCCCATGCTTTGATTTATTTCTTTCACATTTACCTTTTTATATCTTCTACATATGAGATGATAGAAAGAATATTACTTATATTATGTTATGCAATTTCAACGATATTAATTATTATGTCATTTTGAAAAAGTGAAAAAATCAATATCATGTTGAAGAAACGAAAGGTTGGAGAGGTTGTTCTCCAACCATCTCTGAACCAGTGCGCTTGGTTTCCCTCTCTTATCTCTTCTGAAGACAGTTCAAACCAATAATTAGAGACTGTAATTATGTGCTTTTAATTTCTCTATGCGTTTTTTTTTGTACATTGAACTATATTTATCTGTTTTGGAACGTATTTCTTATGAAAAAGTATGTATATATATATATATATAGATATAATTAAAGTTTACCAATTATTTCATCAGTTCTTTAATGAACTGACCGACCTCTGATAAATATTAATTTTGTTTCTATTTTACGGCCAATACTTCTAACATATTATATATCAATATAATGTTGATATATCAATGTAACACACATACATATATATATATATACAATTAAAAGAAACGGTCCAGCGGACTTTTTTAAATAAAATAAATTCAAAACGAAGGAAACACACATAAAGACACAGACATAACTCACATCGATATTTCGACCATCGTCGTCATCAGGAGGTGTGAAGAGCGAAGAGTCCCGCAGGAAGGCAAGGAGTTGCCGCCTTGCCTTCCTGCTGGACTCTTCGCTCTTCACACCTCCTGATGACGACGATGGTCGAAATATCGATGTGAGTTATGTCTGTGTCTTTATGTGTGTTTCCTTCGTTTTGAATTTATTTTATATATATATATATATATATATGATCAAACCACAATAAGAAATGGGAAAACAAGACTAAGATCTTTCAACCGTAACAAGCAGTCTTCGTCAGAGTCAAAAACCCAACTTGACTCTGACGAAGACCGCTTGTTATGGTTGAAAGATCTTAGTCTTGTTTTCCCATTTCTTATTGTGGTTTGATCATTGATTGTTATTTCACGTGTTTAGGTGAAATCTTTATATATATATATATAATTTTTTTTTGTAACAAATTGGTTCTGCAGACCAAACTGAAAATTAAGAACCGCTTATCATAATTTTCTTTTGCTAAAAATGAATTGAGATGTGTATAAGTTAATTATGTTGCCAATACATTCTGATCATATCAATAGTTTTTTTTGGGCTAGTTGCTGTATCTATTATTTTAAACGCCTAAATAAGAGAATAAATTTAGGTATTATAATTTAGTCGTACTATATACGACTATCAACTAACACTTTAAATACTTTCTTTACATTCCTTTGCACTCTTGCTCTTCACTTTCTTTATTCATTGATTCAACTTTGACGAAACGTGACGAAGCCACAAACAGTAACCTAACAATTAAGACAAACATCTAGTTAGAGCTGGGAGTGCAGTATCAACATCAAAGCACTGATTAATTTTACTAACACCAGCCTCTTCTGACATGCCTTCATTTCCTTTGTAATACAAACCTTCTAAATAACCCCATTAATAACACTTTTTAGAATATTTTACAAAAAATAATATCTTTTACAAAATAAATTAGTTAATGGATTCTTTTAGTATTTAATATTGTTTAGTTGAATATATTTTTCCCTATGGAGTAACTGTTATATAAATCAGCATCTAGTTATCACTTTTCAGCTCTCATAAATTAGTTTTAATCTATATGGAATGAGTAGAGTAAAATGTTATAAATTTTCAGTCAACAAATATAAAGCATTTCAGGCTAGTTTGGAATAAGTTTGGAAACAAATTAATTCCAGTGTATTTATGCCAAGAATGGTTAAGTAATATTGGTATCATTTTATTACTTTTTGGAAAAAAAATAGCTCAAAATATGTTTTCTATTTTTCTGGAGTGCTCTTTCTCTCTTTTCTACCTCCAGTTAGAACGTGAAAGTCAGAATATTTAGTTATAAATATGTTGAACAATTGGAGAACTTTGAAGAAACCAAAATTTACTATTATTTCTGACAAGTTAGTTTTTAACGGGTATTTTACAAAAAATCCGAGAATATACATCATATTTCAAAATATTAGAAACAATACATAATACAAAAAAAAAAAGATATTTATTAGTGCAGTGTTAAGTAAGTGCCTCTGTATACACCACATTAGCTGTTTGTTCTAAAGGTTAATGGAAGTACAAACAGTTGGTACCTCTGACTCTTGAGCAGGCAACACACAGTTGACATATAAAAAACACTTTGTCTTACTCATTTCAATTCCTACCGTAGACAGAGTTTGGCCTTACGACTTATTTACCACCATTGCGAAACAGACGCTGCTGAAAAATTCCAACCTTTTGAATTGAAAGAGACAGTTGCATATTAACATACCATAGATATCAATGGTATGCGTGGTATAGACACTGACTCCCAGTCATTATCTCAGCCTCTGTGTCATATCCGTGCAAAACACGAATTCAAAGTCATGTCCTGTAGCACATTTTTGGGGCTCTCAAGTTTCGTAACAGCATGATTGGTGCTCCTAATTTAAGTTTTCAGTCATGAGCTGACAGTCCAAGACAAGTCACGGAGTCAAGAAACTCAACTGGACAATGAACTGTATCCTCATCACTAGTCACTCTGTTTACTGACTTGTATGTTCTTCCTGCAGCTTGATATAGTAGAAGATTTTGTTTATTGATTTTCCTGCCTGATCATTTGTAAGGGTGAGAATTGGTTGTTCATAAAGCCAGTTATTCTGACTAGATGACAGATCTTGAACTTCGGGAAACACCTATTCAATTATCTCTTGCTGGGAGCTTAAATGAAAATGAAATTGAAATCAACTAACAGTAGACAGTATCTACTTCCTACATCTGTATATTTTAAGAATAAACGTGTCTGTGAAGTTAGCCAAAGACAGCTTAAAAGTCCATACCTTTACTTCTATGACGAATTTTCAATCCATTCAAGGCTTAGATATAAGTTGGACATACAGAAACCTACTTATAAAAGTTTCAGCTTGCTATTTTTCTCATCGTGACTGAGTTTACTTGTGACCAAATTTTAGTGATTATTAGTGATTTCATTTTTGTGTGTTTTTTGAAAATTTTAATATATATATATATATATATATATATATATTATATATATTAAAATTTTGTGATATATATATATATATATATATATATATATCGAAGTTTGTCTCACTTTGTATCGGTTGGTAGACACATTCACACCTCCACTCCTTCGTTCCTTTTTCTTTTTCCTTACCTCTTCTGAAGACAGTAAGACAGCTGATATGATCGAGAATCGTTTCTTTTTTCTTTTCTAGATATAACTTTTATTTTATATATATATATATATATATATATATATATATAAAAATTGATAAAAGTATCTACCGTGGAATAGAAACAAAACTATAGTTTATCGGGACTCGGTCAGTTCTTCAGGTTCAAATTAAACTCTCATTGCCAACGTTTCGGTCTTTATTTAAAACCTTTTTCATAAGGTAGAAGTATAAATTTTGAAACAGAAAAACTAAGTATTACATTACAAATAATTTTACAAAGAAAAATAGTATGTGGATTTTTCTTTGTAAAATTATTTGTAATGTAATACTTAGTTTTTCTGTTTCAAAATTTATACTTCTGCCTATGAAAAATATTTTAAATAAAGACCGAAACGTTGGCAATGAGAGATTAATTTGAACCTGAAGAACTGACTGAGTCCCAATAAACTATAGTTTTGTATATATATATATATATATATATCTTGTAATTTTGTAAGGAAATAAATACACATATATATACACAGACATACAATAATTATATATATGTGTGTATGTGTTTGTGAGTGTGTGTGTGTGTGTGTGTGTTGTGAATTGTGGCATGAGAAGCACAAGACGTTGGGATAGGTTGGATAATTAAAGCACCTCAATAAATTAATACGCTAGGCCTGAGCTAGTGGTTGAGAGGGAGTACCATGTAGTGTGCTCTGTTTACGACTCCGCATAGCGCCACTTACATCCCTCCAGAGCCTCTGATTTACAACTACCTACCAAACATCATATTTTGTTTCTATACTCACTCATAACTAATTCAGTTATCATCTGACTTTCAAAGCAAATTACTTCGGCAAAATTTTAATTATTAATAATGTATTTTCATCCAACCAGCAGAGAGTAATTTATTCCTAAATACTGAAAAGGTATTTGTTTAAAGGTAAATGTTGAAATTTAATTCACTTATATCAATATAGATTATGCAATTAATGTTGCTGACGAGAAATATGTTATTTATTTAAAATATTGCAGTATAACTTGGTTTACACCATAATAAACGTAATTCATCCTAAATATAATACAAGGCTCTTTCAAAGGTATTGGTTCCATAATCGTTGATAATAGTTTGTTAATTTGATATCATGTTTAATTATTTTTTTATATGACTTCATTCTAAGTAACTTTAATGATTTCGTTAACATGAGACAATTACGAGTACAGTAGAATATATTCATGTAAAATTCATACCATTTCATTTTGAAAAAATGTAGACATATGTTATTAGACACGATAAGGGAACATTCAAATTTGTTTCTGATGAAAAATTCTTCTCGTCGACTACGATTTAATTGAGACTGAAATTTAGAAATTACTTCAATGGAGTAACAATAAAAACGTATTCATCATAATTCCAAATGATTTGAACACATTGTACAATTAAATAGTTAAAGTCATTTGGTTGTATGTTTAATTGTATGCTACATAAAAATCTTATTGGTGTATATTTCATTCATAAATATTATGTCTGTGACATATTAAAATAGTTTAGGTCCAATGAATGATTCTATAAGATAATTTATATGTTATAAATTATTTTCATGTAACATCAGTTTGTAGACACAAGTAATTCTTTAAAGCCGTTTCATAGTCAAGAGTTTAGACTTTACATGGCTTCAGTAACATCTGTTTAGCACTTATGAAATGTGACAAAAAATAACTGTTCTTAAAAAAATTGATAATATCAGAATGGTTTATTCGCAGTCTATCCTGTATTACAGAACTGTAATTCATACTGATTTCGAGAAGGAGCAACTGTCATTATTAACCAAAAATGATAAGAATTATCTAAAACAGTATAAAAATTTTTGAAACTCTTTTTTTATTTTTCTGTGATTTTTGCAAGGTCTTAATCACTATTACTGAAAAACTCAGACTTTTTCTAATTAGCTGGCTACAGAGAAATTAGATACAAATGTTTTGGACCTAAAATTAAAATTGAAGGGTAAACCAATTGCCTAACAATGAAAATAAAGAATTTCTGATGGCATTTAGTATTAAATTTTATAAATGTCAGCATCTTTAGAGGCTTAGAAATCATTGAACATAATTGACTCTTGTGTACAGTATTGGAAATGCTGTGATATTGATTAAACTACTCTCATTTGCAAACCAATTAGTTTACAATTAGCTCACTCAGTTTACGTCTTCGGTAGATGTATCGAATGGAAGGAACGATAATTTAAGTGCAACCAGACTTATTAGTTTTTATCCATTAACTGCAACCATGAAAAAAATATTCGTTTTTTTATTTTGACTAACCACTTTATTATTTTCTATTCACATTAATTTGTGTGTGTTTGTTGTATTGACAGATATGAATCTGTAGGAAGAATTTCAAACGATATGATATACACATTAAGCGTTGTTGCCTTGGTTTCTTTCGTTTTAAAGAAGGCACTTCAGTGGCTTCTAAGAGTAGTTTAGTGTTCTTTACAGCTCCATTGGGTGTTGAAGAAAATGAATTGGAGTGGAAGTAGGAAAGCTGGCAAGCTATCCCTAGAGACCTGGTCCTTGAAGAAGGGAGAGACCAAGAAGAGTTGATGGAAGGGACCGCCAGAAGTGAATCCTACTTACGTTAGTCGATATATTGGGTCTACTTCCCTGATGAGTAACCCCAAGCATCATTCCTTCTAAATTTTAAAATCTCCCTATACTTCTAGCCAAAAAATAGTCGGTTTCTTGTTAATTTACTTACTTAAACCCATTTAATATATCTTGTGAGTTTATTGCCATTTTGATAGTTACTTTATTTTCCAGTATTTTTTTCCCAAATTAATTGTACAAATTAATTATACTTCTTTTGGTTCCTTATTGCTATCATTAATTGATTCTTAAAAATAATACCCTATGTGGCATCGTTCTTATACATATTATATATGCAAATTTATTTACAGAAATATTTACGGATATG
Source organism: Hermatobates lingyangjiaoensis (assembly GCA_026182355.1). Classification (NCBI taxonomy): domain Eukaryota; kingdom Metazoa; phylum Arthropoda; class Insecta; order Hemiptera; family Hermatobatidae; genus Hermatobates; species Hermatobates lingyangjiaoensis. Next base: position 127,471 of record JAPFBL010000242.1, on the reverse strand, counting down.
AAAACTTCTCCTATTTAAACAAAAGCCTATATATAAACCTCTTATTATCAAAAGAAATCGAAGTAATATAAAACTATAGCAATTTTAAACTCCTATAATATTTACTGTATTAGAAACAGAAATATTAATTTTTTGAAGAAAATAACTTCTCTGTGACAATAACTATGGCTGGAAACATTAAATGGCCTCTTCTTGATTATTCTTTTCTACCAATGTTGAAATCTTGAAAATTATCAAACTGGGAACATATAAAAGCAGAACATTAACAACTACGTTCGTAATTTGGGTAACTTATTTCTTCTACAGGGCATTCAATTTGGTTGGTTTTGTGCTTCGATCAGCTTGATTGAAGGAACTGTTCCTACCAAGTTGTACAGGGTAATATTTCCTTTTTACGCTTGTTCTAAGGTTTAAATAAATCAAAAATGATTTTATTCTATCTTACAGATATTTAACTTTAAACCGTCTCTAACTATCCTTTAGTATACATATGTCAGTATATGCTATTTTCGGGTCACATTTTACACCCTGTTTTCTACAGAAATACATGTTTTTAGCTCTTTTAATTTCATTATGGCAGGCTTCTCAGACAGGTCTCTAGTGTAATTATTGTGCGAGTAGTACAACCAAAGTGCCAAAGGGTTACAATCAACATGTTATACGCTTGAAATACAATTTTAAATGTAACAAGCTACTGTATAAAGAAATAACTTCATTGGCTTTACACACGAATGCTTTAAAACTACTTTAGATATATTCTCTATTGTTGTTTCCTTCATTTTTTATATAATTTCTTATCTTTCACTTTTAAATGCATATTTTTTTATCTCCAATTATTTGAGCGTAAATAACTTCTATTTTTGATTAGCAATGTAACTATTTTGTTTTGCTCTTTTCTAAATTTCAGTTCAGTAAATTTCTTAAAATCAGGAAGCTTACAATACAAGTGAATGTTTTTTGATGACAACTCTCATTTCTTTGTAATATTCTATGAAAACCATCGTATCTGAAAATGCATAACGCAAATCTTCAAAATTATGTTCTAATATTTTTTTTGAAATTTTTATCTGTAATTGAAATATTTTTCACCCATTGGGAAATCATCTTGCATAAGCTCAATGTTTCTATTGTGTTAACCAAAATTATTGGGACTCATTCTAGTGGTTATCTCTACCAATAGGTATATTGTCATTTATGAAGAAGCTTATTTACGAAAAACATCATATGATACAACAGAAAGAACTAAATAGTTTTATTTATAGTGTTATATTATACAATAAATATTAAAACATGATAAAATATTTATAGTATAATATAAAATAGTACAAAACATTATGCATATTAAATCAACTTTTTCGCTTATAAGGAAAAATACTTAAATTTATTAGCCGTAATGCTATCAGAAAGAAAACTAATTTTCTCATGCTTCAATATTACTCAATGACAATAACTTTTTATATATGCCAATAACTATAGGTGTGACATTATAATTTTATATCATCCGAAAAAAAATCACCCATATCCACATAAATAATGAAATGTTCATAGTTTTTTTTTTATTAAAAAGTTTAATATCATTTATTTCTACTCAATACAGATAACAATGCCTAAGTTAAATCATCAGAGTTATTTCAAAATCTTCGCTTAACATGAATGACTTAACTGGAAAGACCATGTAACAAACACATATATGTTAATGTATTTATATTTTATAATTTTGTATGCATATCCCTAACTAGTGTTCCTTTATTGTCTATCTAATTTGCCAATCTTCATTTTTTATATCTCATGCACCACTACTGTTCTATGATACATTAGATATACTTAGCTCCTTTTTTTATGCTATCGTTTAAACCGATCCCTTAGTGGGTGATAACGTTAGCCGTTTACCGACTTTTTGTTTGATCGGTGATTCTACAGATTCTACATTCGGAGTCCTGAATTTCGCCTAACTCAAGTGCATTTTGAGTAGGGATTTTTAGCAAGTACCTGACATCGTAAAGAATGTTTTTTAAGTCAAATTCAGGTGTTAACTGATCTCATACAAGGTTAAACAGGTCAAGACACATTTTTAGTAAATCCAACTCGTATCCCTACTAACCTTAAAAAATATCACATTACAATAATTCTGTCCCATGCAATTAATTCATCTTTTATCATGCTAAAATGAAAATAACTGTTTATTTTTCAGTTTGAAACACATTTTATATTTATTTTTCTTAAGTTTGGTACTCTTAGATTACTTTATAGTGAAAAGTAATATTATTATTACCGGTACCACAGAAGTCGTTATTAATTACTAATGATAGTGTATCTTCAAACCTTATTAGAAATATTCCTCCCTATTTCGTCTTGTTCCTTCAAGTCCATTTTTCTAGAGTACTCCTGAAAGTTTTAAAGCAATATACTCGTATTACATTTATATATGTGTATACATTGTTACTATTTCATAAAGTATCAAATTATCTACTCCACAGTGAAATATCTGACTGTCTTTCTTTCGTTTATTTATGAAACAACACATTTACGAAAAATCCAAGCAATATTTTTATAGATCCCATAGCAAAATTTGATCATAGCTTGATCTAATAATTGTTTATTTTTAGAAAAGCAATTGGTAACTCAATGACAGAAATGTATGCCCAACAAAAATTTAACCAAAATTCATTCTTCTTATATATTGTTACATTGATAAATATAATATAAAAAATTCTATTAAAACTAATTATTTATTATTTAATTATAATATATATATAACAAGATTTCACATAAACACGTAAAATAACAATCAATGATCAAACCACAAAATGAAAAGAAAAAAAAAAAGACTATGATCTTTTAACCGTAAAAAGTGGTGTTCGTCAGAGTCAAAAAACCCATTTCAGTTGGGTTTTTGACTCTGACGAAGACTACTTGTTAGGGCTGAAACATCTTAGTCTTTTTCCCCTTTTCATTTTGGGGTTGATCATTGATACATATATATATGTATATATATATTATAATTTTATTATAATATATTATTATTATTTAAGTATATTATTTAATTTAGTTTATTGAACACTATTCATTCCATTAAAATCAAAGGAATGTAACAATGTCAGTCAATAAAACTTAACAACAGAAATATTTATATCAGCTATTAGTTCTGTTTAGGTTATAACGCTTGATATTCGTTGTTAACACGGGTGTTTTCACGCTAACGATTGTAGGCCTGAGTATAGTTGGCGACTTTGAATATTGCATGCAGCAAATGAAAGTTTATACATATAGCGTCCTTTCTTAGGTCGTAAAAGCCGACCCAAGAAGACTCAAAGTCCGTTAGTCGTAAAAAAAACTACTTCACTTTCACCTGGGTCAACGAATTTAGGGGTTTTTTTTTACTGTAAACCTGGCATCGTCATCAAAGTAATAGCACTGAATAAAAAAAAATAGCTTTTCTAACAGGTTTTACCTTGAAGAAATCTCGTGTGGAGGATGTTAGTTGAAATCCTAAGATATTTCGGGAAAATAATTAAAAGTTATTGAAATAAAATACAGTCATTCGATAAATATGTGTACGGATATTTGTTACTTGTATGAGTAAATTATAAATAGAAAATATATAAATAAGAAAAAAAGGTTTTGTCTCTACATTATTTACAACTGACTCATTTCAAGTTTTCTTTACTTCTCATACATTAAAGAAACCGAATCTACCATTAGAATAATTTCTGTCCGTCGGTTTGTCAGTTTGTCGATTTGTCTGCAAAATTTTGTCACAAATAAACTCAGCCACCATGAGGCAATGTGTGCTGAAACTTTGGCAGTAAATTTTTGTATGTCTAGTTTAAACTCTAAGCTTTAGACAGATCAACAATTCAAACTAGAAACGAAGTTATGGACCTTTAAGCACAAAATTTGGTCACAAGTAAACTCTGAATTCGTGCTGTGCTTATATATGCCATAGAGTATGAGTGTTTATCTCATATACCACTCATTCTGTGCCAGTATTCGTTTTTATTCAAATGATTGCAATGTTCTGTCAGCCTCTGTTTCACTATGACGGTAACTAAGTTGCAAGAGGGAAGCTCTATCTACCGCAGAAATTGAAGTGACAGACCAAATCTTTCTCATATGATCAACTGTAGTTTGCTTGATCAAGAGTCAGAGGTTCTAGCTCTTCGTTTTTCCATGAATCTGAACGTCCGACAGCTAATATGTATGCAGAGGCATTTGCTTAACACTGTACCAATAATGATATTTCTATTATTCTATAATTTCTAATGATACTTTGAAATATCATGTATCATGAAATTTATTATTCTGTGAAAGACGGGCACGTTTGCTAGTTAAATATATGAAGTGACATTGCCCATTATTTAGTATTATTATCTGAAAAACATTACAATATAGTAATGATCATTGTCACTGCACTACGATACATCTGTCTCTGTTTTATCACCAAAACTCTGCAATACTCGACGTGCATGGTTATCGGTATATGTTATGCTGTTAGAATCTCTAATCATGTGGTTAAAACGTGCTTTATTTGGATGTCTATTATCATCCACATCGTGCTCTCTTGAATTGTCTGAAGCAGTGATGACTTGACACGAGTAGGGATTGACAAAAATAAGCAGTCAATACAAATGTGGCAACACTCATTGTCATAGTTTTGCTTTTTGTTAAAGCAGGTAATAAGAATCTCTGTTCCCACTTCTTTGTATTATATTCGTTTTTACTTTACTATAAGTAAAGTATAGGGAACGTGAAAAAATTCTATCTCCAGATTTTGACACAATTATATGTTTTAAGGTCCCATAAGTCGTTTTATGATGTTTCTCGATGATGTCTGTTTGTGTGTGTCTAAACTAATATAATGTTTAGAGGTATAATGAAAATGTTTAAATGATTTAACAACTTGTATGTGATGTAAGAAGAATAAAATTCTTATATGTAAAAAATAAACAACAATAGAGCATATTTAACATATAATTTCGACTCTTTTTATGGTATGATGGGTTTGTCTTACAAAATGTTCTAGTCAATCTATATGCTCCACCACTCTACACAGCTTAATATTGAATGCTATTTTTTTTACGTTTATGTTTACGCTATGTTTTTGTTACGTTTATTACTTAACATTGTTAAGTAATATTGAAGTTTTTGGAATGAACTTTTTCTTCCTATAGAAGGGCTTCTATATGTTTGTCTAATTTCCAGTTTTTTCCAGTCTAATAGTTCCTACCATTATTTTTAAAAATTTCAAGTTCCAGCTTTTAATTTTAAAATTATACAGTAAAGTCGACTTTGAACTTGATTTATGAATGTAAAGTAGCTAATTACCAATATATTTTTTCTCAATATACATTTATAGCAAACTTATAACAGAGTACAGCTCATGAGAAAAAATAACATTCGCTCAGAGTAAATTGGTTTTTTATGATTTTTTACGAAGGGAAAGAAAAGAGAGTTTTTATAATACTCTGGCATGCCATAAAATTTCCAGTATAATAATTTGATAAAAGGCAAAAGATGTAGAAAATTATTCAGAATTAAAAATAATTAATGAAATTATCCGACATCTTAAATTAAAAATTATCTGAAAATGATTTTTTTTCTTACATGTTTTTGACATTTCAGACAAAAACTGTGTAATGTTTTTAAAATACTTAAAATATTGTCAAGTTTTAAAAGGAAAAATTTGTCTTGAGTATTAAATGTAGAAGGAGGTCAGATAAACTATGTAAGAGATCCACTATTGGATCTTTTCCTGCAAAAACTATGCTCTCTTGTAGGAAATTATTTCGTATAAGCAAATTTTCACTTTGGCTTTTCATAATGTTATTACTACTGTAGTTGTACTAATGATTGTATATCCATTATTGGTGTAACATACAAAAAAGGCTTATCTATTGATAAGTGGATCAACCACTATCTGTACTACCTCAGGAATGAAAGACTAATAATCATCTCGCATTTAAACGATTATATTATGCTTAAATGAGACATTTTATATTATATACCCAAGAAGTTTGATATTGAATTTATTTTTAATCTGTTACTGTTGTAATTATATGAAAATTATTTATAGTTAATAGCGCTATCATTTTATATATACATAAAATGCAAAGAAGTAAATGCTTGCACTAAAATTATGCTAAACTTTTTGCTTTAATTGCTCTATTTCATACTTTATTGCACTGAACTTGCATCAGTGCAAGAAAGAAAACCTCATAAATATCATTTGCTTTTGATGAAAACAGCAGAAGATTGATTAATACAATTTCTGATTGAAAAACTGTGAAACATTTATTTGCTCTCCTAATAAATTAAGACGCAGTTATTAAGGTATAGTGGGGGTAGTTTTCTCAGTAGAATGAATGTAAGCGAACTTTTGGACCCTATAGTTGGATGCAGGTCTGAACACGTCAGTTGCCTTCGCGCTTCGACTGACAGAACAGAACAAAATTACGTCTCATCATGCTAAGGTATGCCTATTTGTTCACAGATCATGTCCTATGATATTATTTTTTATCATTTTATTTATACATACGTACATATACATTGAAAACAATATTTTATGTACTATACCAGTATTAAAAGTTTAATGGAAGTTACTTTACTTCTTTTTGACCCACCAATATCAAACCCAAAAGTGTTGGTTCAAGTAAATTTTAGAGTAAAGATATTTATAAAGCTAACTTAACTTAATTTGTTTGAAATACTTAAATAAAATTGTTTACAATGAATAATTTAATTTTTTGGTCCAGTTGTTTTATATTATTTTACTAAGCAATGGTAATGAGCTAGTTTATCCCCTCAACACATTCCATGTTACTTTTCAACTACTCACTAATTAGTGTTTCACTTCTATTAATTATGATTTGTAAATATGTTTCTGAAATTTACTGATACCAAGCATAAATTAGAATTGTAACCAAATATATTTTATTTTCATAATTCCCCAAACAGTATCTAATCAATAAAATATTCAAATAAGAATTACCAATCATTTGAATCAGTTTATATCATAAGGAAAATGCTGTGAAAATTGACTCATGAGTTAAGGTCTAAAGTCAATTAAACCACCTTAAGTAACGTGAATTTTGTGCAACACCCTACAAGATTGACAGGTATTTCAAACTATAATTCTTACTTGGACTGGTTATACCAGTTAATTTATACGAATATCTCCATTCTATTTATGATTCTTTACACATATTTCCTTCTCCAAACGCGCATTCCCAAGTCCAATTACAAGTTTTTGATGCAATTTTCTGCTTTAAACCATATTGCCTTTTTCTTTAAACTGCATCTTAAGATGTCTATTTTGTCCTTCAATCTGATTTACCCATTTTAACCAACCAATAACACTAATAAAAGTTTTAAGAGCTAACAAAATTATAATATTCCAATTACTGTTATTTTTTCAACATCTTCAACCTCTGTTGCTACCTAATTTCTTTTAAAAGTTATAGTATTAAAACAATTAAAGTACGGTTATCATTTTGAAATAACAACCAAGTCTACTTATATTTGCAAATGCTTACGAAATAAAAAATGTGCATACTTATGTTCTTCTTGTTCAAGACCAGTGACGGTAAAGTTTTTGAGTTCAGTATGTCAACACTTCTAAAAAAAACCTCTACATAAATTTCGTGGCGTGTCACAAAAGTAAAAACTGAAAAAAAAAACATATTTATATTTAAAATTTTTATATAAGTAATTATTTGTATAATGCCATTTAAAATACAAAAATTATAAAACCAATATATAACATTTTAGCATTTAGAATTAAGCATGTTTTCAGAATTTAGAATTTCATATTAATATGAATATTAAAACAATATGTTTCTAATATTTGTTATGCAATATTATTTTACTTGTACATACACGTCTGGTTTCAGAAATAAGTTATTGATTATTATTATGATTGTTATTATTATTAACCAATTATAATAATTAATTATAATTTATTATAATTAATTATAATAATTATTATAATATAATAATTAAAGAATTAATAATATTATTATTATTAAGCAGTTTTGGCTGTTGTCAAAAGTAGATATTTAAATTATAATATTTTTTATCTTTGAAGATGCGTGTCACTATAAATGAGGTGTTGTGGCAACACTGATACGCTTATCATAGGTTCACGATCACCACTCTAAACAATATTTTGAGGTGTATTTGTTGAATTTAGCAATATATTAGTATGTTTTGTTGCTGGATATTACTGAAATAATAATATATTTCATTCATTTATAAGTGCGTATCCTTATAAACACATCTAAATATTTTATCACTTTAAAAAATGTCATTAAACGGTTCAATTCAAACATATTTGAGTAAGAAAAGAAAACAAGGCTCAGTTTTAGCAAAAAAAACGTATTATAATTGTTTTTTTAAGTAAGTAAATAATTTAAATGATTCCTGAACATATATATGATATACCATAGAAGTCTGAGTAAGCTGACTTATTTCAATATAGGCTGATATAGGTAAGGATGATTTATTATGAAACATTTCTGCGTAATGGCAGCTGCTTTTATCTTCAGAAATGAATAAATTACATGTCTTGTTATAGAGAATGAACACTGAAATGTTTTGCAAGAGAGGATTATATCCCTTGAACAGAGGTTTTCAACCTTTGTTTGCCTTACAAATACATCATATATTTTCTAAACCTTTAAAGGCCTACAAAACCTAATTATGCAAAAATTACTACAAAAAAAAAGTTTCATATTAATATTTTAGTAACTTTGAGTAAATAATTTGAAAGAAAAATCAAACGTAAAAATCTAACAAAAAAACAGTGTAATTTCCCAAACAATATTAAATTTAACAGTATGACGTTAAATTTTTACAATAAGTTAATTTAATGACTATGTCTGCTATTTAATGATAATATTTAAATGTTCAGTTTGTTCTATTTGTAAGTAAATACGTTATTAAAAACTGCGTACTATTTCTACTGAAGAACGCCGATTATAATCTAATCCATCATCATAATTTTGTTTATTGTTTCGCAGTTCCCGAAAATAATTTCTGTACGTAATGATATATAAGAGGGAAGATCATTGGTAATCAGACGGAAACCAATCTATTCAATATGACAGTGAAAATTGTTATTCTGTTACATCGTAAATTTTTTTTTATAGTTTATTACTAAATAATTGATATTATCATTGTGGTATTCAGTTTCTTACACCGCGCTTTTTTATTTTTAATAGTGCGAAAGTTAAAAATAGTCATTTATTTTTTGATTATGATTGACAAATAACAATCAAAGTTAGGTTAGTCAGAATATATTCAGCTTCCATTAGTCTAAATTTATCAATTTTCGTTCATTACTAATTTTATTAAATTGAGGCATGCAGAAATTTAATGTTGTACTTCTAATATTTTAATTACAATAAACAGATTACTAACGCCTAACATTTTTGAGTAACTTTGGTTGAAACAATTTTAAATTTATATAAATCTCATTATAGTCTTCCACATATTTTGACTAGTATTTTGTCCACAATCTAAGATATTAGATATCAAAATTAAATATGCTCATAATTACAACCTTTATTTCTATAAAAATGTCTGCAACTTCTTTTAAGTTATTATATTTACTTCTTTAAAACTCATAATTTTCGTTTTAGCACCAACATTTTGATGGATTTGACTTAACAGTTTGCGGTAAAAATAAATGCTTTTTAAAAACAAATATTTCAAAATATAGTAAACTTCTCTTAAAAGCTTAGAGCCTATTAACACTATAAGGTGTATTTTGTTTATCAGACAGCGTGACCTCTAGCGTGTTTACAGATTTATTGATAACAACTTCACCCTCCCAAATGCACACGCAAACACATACACACACACACACACACTCACGCAGACTCACACACATATACACAACATAAACAATCATCAAAATAATATTTAAAGGATATGAAAACATATAAATCTGCCAACGTATTGAAATCAATATTTTTTTTCATAACGTGTGTTAGAAAATGAAATATTTTAAATAATTATATTTTAATTTTTTTTTAATTATATTTTAAATATTATAATTAAAATGCTATGTTTTGTAGTAAAATAATAATATATAAAACTTGATCAAAAAGATCGTCTACATCACATGAATTTGAAAGTCTAAAAAATTACAAACATCAATTTGACAGTTGTTCTAATTTAATAAATTTTGGGAACTTATACAATGATACAGACAAAAATATTTTGAAGTTAATATAATGAATAATAGTTTTGGAGTATTTCAAAAATTACATCTCCACCAACAAAAAAAAAAAAATAATATCAAAACTAACAACACGTTTTGAACATGTAGTGTTCTTCTTCAAGTTTACTTGTCAAACCTAAGTGTTCGAAACGCATTATCAGTTTTGTTATTGAAAACTTTTGTTTGGAGACGTATTTTTTTAAAATTCCCAAATATGAGTAAATATCACTCTATTAAAGATTGCAAAAGTAGTGTTATGATAGTATTATGAAACTATGGTTTTATGTAGCCTTTTTTTTCAGATTATTGAAGTTTGAATATATTACTTTGGTTTTTTTCAATCTTTATTGCTTAGATCAATATTTGAGTTGAACGTAGGCTTGACTAAACAGTCATGCACATTAAACACTTCAAGAAATACACAGTGATTTTTATTTTGTTTGATTATTATTTACAGAATCTAAGCATCGTGTTGGTCATTAAAGCTATATTTTACTCGTAACACATATTTATTACAGAATCTTAATAGAAAAATGTCATGAAAATTAACTTCTCAGGGTCAAATCAGACCTGAGATTTTAGTTTAATTTAGTTAATTTCAATAACTAAAAATTAGATAATATAAAATGCAAGAACATGTGTTTTAATTCAAACAACAATGATGCTTAGAAAACTAATCAATTATTATCTTTGTAACGATTTTTACTTTATCAAAGTAAGATATTTTAATTATGAAAAAAAAATTTCAATATTTCGACCAACGACCAACAAGAGTTTCCGTGCAATGCTGCACGTTGGAGTCAGGCAGTTCCAAGCCAGAGGCTTTCACCTAGTTGTCTATTAGTACTGCGTTAACTGTGCAGGTCTGCCAGGTAAGTCGGTATGTTAGTTTCTGTGCTGTCTAGGGTGAGTATGTTTCGTGGTCGGATGGTCTTTACAGTACTAGGGTCTGTTGTGAGTTTGGTGATCCAATTATTCAGAGGAGGATGGGTTCAGGGAATTTGAGGTAAAAGTGCTCTTACTAGCAGGTTTAGGTGTACGGGAAGTTTTCTGTCTTCATTGATAGTCAGATGGCTAATGTAATCTTGTATTGGTTGCATCCTTAGATCACGCTGGATATCGATATTTCTTGCATAGTAGATTGAAGAATTTCAATGTTTTGAAGTTCTTAAATACATTTTTCGATGATTTTTAATCATGCTATTGTGTGGTCATTGGAATGTTTTGAAAATATTGAAGGAATGCTACAGGACACATTGTGTAATGGATCTAATTCATATTTTACAAAAAGAATAGGCGTTGTAGAGTAAATGTGACCTCTTATTATGAGAAATTTATTTCGTTATAAACATGTTACTATTTTATGCAAAATGTGTTTTTAGACATTTGTTTTCCTCTTGATCTCTACAGAGATGAATCTTTGTGATTATTACAAAACTAACAATAGCAGAAACGAAGTTTTCAGAGTTATTTTTTGCGATGTGAAGTAAAATTGTAAACTTACGATTTGTTTCAAAAGGTTTTCAGCGCTATAAATATTACATTATTTAGTTAGTAGTAGTAAAATTACAACTGACAAATAGAATTTTTTAAGGGATGAGCCCAATACTGTTTTATTGAAATTACAATTAAAAAAATGAGAGTTATGGTACATTATAAGATTTCAGGAAATCGATTGTTGACTTAAAATGCCTAAACATATTTTGTCGAAAATTGTCAAACATTCTATTTATAATTTTAGAAATAAAAAATTATTTCAAGGTTTTCAATCAATAAAATGGTCAAAAAGGTTATAAAAACTGAAAGCTCAATTTAAAAGAATGGTTTACTTAATGTAATTGTCAGATTATTTAACATTGACTAAAATTTTTTTTGTCAAAAGAGAGTTTGACAAAAATAATCGTTTTATCGTTTAAGTGAAGAGTAGTAAAATTCTATTGTAAAGTTTATATGATTTACAGGCACAACAAAGTTCCTAAAACAGTAAAAGGACACAGAAAAGAGCAATATTATTTATGATACTCTCAACGTTGAGGAATGAATGTCTAGCATATGTGCTACAATAAATTTACCTGAGCCACCCTTTTGCGTAACTAATTGCCAGATATAATAGTTCTTAGTGTCTTTAAGAACTCCATTAGTTTTTGGCAACAAAGAAGCTTTTTTGTTGTTTATAATAATTCAGCTACCATTTTTAACCCTTGTAATTGAACGAATATAAAATAACATATAAAATCATTAGTTGAGCAATCTGTTATTGTGTGGTACGAGTATTTCCTCATACTGGAGTAAATAAAAAGAATTATAAACTATAATCATGAAATGATTATTCATGAGTGATGGAATATCCAAAACTTTAAAGAGTATATTAAAATTCGGCCTATATTTATTTGCAGATGGCAAATACATTATATGTTAGGTCCTTGTCCTTTATAGAGTTGCTTGCAGAGGTCTTCAGAAGTGATCACAAATGATTAACTGAATTAGAACTTTCCTGATGGAAATATTTCTATTAAATTTTATTTAGAGATGGTTCAAAAATTAAATATGAAACCAGTGTAATTATGTTGACTCTCTTCTGGATAGCTAGCAACAAGTGAGTAATCGTTAATGAAACAAAGGGCTATTCGAAAATATTTGGAACTATTCAAAACATCCTGTAGTCTCAAAAATTCCCATTAAAACTATAGCTTTCACAGGAGTGCAGCTATGAGAGAATGACAAAAAAATCAGAAAAGATGGAATCTAATTTAGTTTGAAAAGCCAATTCTAACTGAACATTCATTTGTAATAAATTACTATATCTTCAATATCTTTGATTTAAAGAATTCTATCATATCTATGTATAATTTGCTTTTTCATATAATTTATATGCAGCTACAATTAGCATAAAACATTAACATAAAAAGAAATCAGACTTTTTGTCTTAAAATTGCTGAATCTTTTCACCACAGTTTATCTGAATGTTAAGACATAACCTTGAAGAGAATAAGATTTTCTGTAATTCATCCCAAAAACGAATAGTAATGAGGGGTAATTGTGCAAGAACAATAATAAAGTTCATTAAGGAACACAATATCTCAATTTAAATTTTAACAATCAACAATACGACATATAATGCTGCAGAATTCACGACATACGAAGAGACCCAGCCTTGTATTTTAATAATAATAATAATAATAATAAAAGGTTCAATTTATCAATAATTTTAACCAAATTACAACAGCAGAAATGATTATATCACATTTAAAAAATCTACATAATTTTTGATTACTTATTAATTTGATATTAGATCTTCACCAAATGTACATTAACATAAAAATGATAATCGGTTTGCAGTTAAGAAGTTTTATATTATTTTTAATAATGCTATTATTAATTGCAAGCAACTCCAAATTGTTTTTTTTTTATTTCATTTGAAAAAATTCATTGCATACTACATGGATAAGATTTGCAAACGAAGGTTAGATGTTGGTATAATTATATCACGCAGCAATGTTAGGGTTGAGTTCTGGTCAATAATTATTGGAATTAGTTTTCTTGTTTATAAACTAAAGTTCAGATCACATGCTATCAATATGCCTCAAGGCAATTCGAAAAGCTGGCCGTCCCTGGGAAACCCTGTAAATTGAATTTCAGCAAATTAAATATCGTTGCCATTTCCAATGACATTTGAGATTTGAAATACCAAATATCTAGATCAATTTGTCACTTACTTTGAGAAATGTACAGTAATTACAGTAAAGTGACATCTGATTCTTGCTGGCCTCGAAAACCTATGCGTAAATATATACTATTGAAAATCTTAAACAGTAATAATAATTAAACAAAATTTTATTCCTTTCATTTATTAAAGTGTTGAATATCTTCAAAATGTAAAGTTCTATCAATAATTCAATTCAAACTTCAAACAGCAACTCACAGATAATACAGAATATGATACTTCTTTTTTTAAGTAATTAAAAAAAATCTTAGATTTAAATTTGTATGTAGTATGTATAGACGATGTTAAATATAATACAAAATGTGTGAAAAAAACAACTGAACTATTATAAATCTTAACGAAAAAACCAAAAAAAAAATATAAAAGAGAAACTAATATAATTTATGAAATTTAATTATAAAAAAAATTTGAAGATAATTTCCAGACAATATAAATATCGAAATAAATTTATCAAAATATAAATATTTACTTTTATAAAATATAACTGTTTATATTTAAGCGCAGTATAGCCATTATAAATTATATAAAAATAGTATGGAGGGGGCAGTTGCTTCAATAGAATAACACTTTAAAATGCTAAATATAGATTACAAAAGATAATGAACCAGATTATAGTTTTGATAACGTTTTATAACATTATGTATGATTGCTTACTTAGTTTTGTTCTGAATTGACTCGTCACAACAGTGCATGGTTTGTGTCAGTCGAAGGTCTTGATGCTACTTTACCAATTTCAATGATTTGCATTAGTCAACTCTAGATTGCTGTTAGATAGAATACTTGTCAAGGCAGTAGATTACTCTTGGAAAGTTTGATAGTTCTGGGCCTTCGTGTCCATCTAGGGCCACATAGACAGCAATTATTCTAGGCACAAATCAGATCTCAAGTAATTTTCATTATCTAACATTCCTATGTTATACATGCAATATTTATTACAAAAAAGGTGCCATTTATTAATTTATTAATTAATTGGTGCCATTTATATAGTTAAAATATAAGTAGTGGCCCATCTTGAGTAGAACTCAATTTCAAAATTTTTGAAATGGTTAATTCGGAAGTCAGGATTCTAGAAAAACGGTATACTGTTTATTAAAATCTGCAACAAGTTAAAATAGGTTGACAAAAAATATCTCCCAGAATTTTTAAAGTAAAATATTATAAAAAAATTGATTAATATCCAATAATATTTTTTTGGGTTTTTTTTTAGCTAATAGTTAAAAATAATTTTGTACAGTTATCATGTTCTATGCTAAAAAATAATTAATGCTTCTGCAGTGTGGAATATCAGTTTTAAATTTCTTACTGTATTCTTCGGTTCAAAAGTTGGCACTTTTACAAAGAATTTTGTATATACTCTAATATCTCGAAATCACAAATATTTAGAGTGTTTTCTGGAATTTTGAAGGCTAACGGATTATCAACGGCAAAGGATTGATTGCGGGGGGGGGGGGGGATGTTATTCCCGCCTCGGGTGGCAAAAATAGCTGCTACTGGACATGAATAGTGTTGACTTCCTTTTACAGATTTACAGGCTAAGCATGATAGAAAAACTAATATATAAATGCCTCAAATATCAAATAATGTTATGTAATGAGAGTTTGTTTTTAGATATCTGCTCTTTAAAGTAATTACTTCTAATTGGAGGGGTTTTTTGCTGTAACTTACATATTATCAGTAATTCAAAATTTCGCTCTAATAGATGCTACAAGCAATTTGTTTTTATGATACGTTTATTTTATACAATAATCTTATCAATGTTAAATCAAGAAAAAATATCAGTATCTCTCACCGGATCTTATATACTTAAACCGAAAAATTTTACCAAATTAGAGTTGCATGAAATTACTTTTACAGTCTGCCATTGGATTTATTCTATCTTCTGATTTCACCTTTTCTAAAGCTACTAAAATTTCTAGTTGAAATATCATTGATTCAATAATCTTGGACGCCCTTGGTTATTGTTTGAACAGAAAGAATTGATTGCAGTCAAGCGCTTGAATACTGTGACTGAGAGGAGTCTTCCCCTTTAATACCATCAACCTCTGGTTTTAATCAAAGATTACCCTGAAAAAAAACCCAGGTTTTTCTTCCTTAAAATAATAAAACCTTTCTTATTCGTGGAAAAGTATTAAAAGAGGATATCCATTTAAATTTGTTTTGGTAACTTTATATATATAAAATTTATTCAATTGTATTTATTTTGTTTTAATAAAAAAAATAACATATTGAAATGATTTGTATTTTCTAAATCTTATATAAATTGAACTTGCAGTGTCACCAATATTATCACTGGTATAGTTATAAAGAGACACACATGTAAATTGTATAATATTTTTTCAATTGATCGTTTTCAGGAAACTGTTCCTTATTATTTCAGGCAACCTTTTATAAATTGTTCAAAATTATTTATTACTGATTAGGAAGACATATTTGTAACATAATCAGCAATTATAATTTACCCCAACAACATTTCCTAACTTATTTTATCAAATTTAAAAATATTTATACGTTTTGCAAACCGTTTCTACCATAATTCATAAATAAAACTATTATTTGCACTCTTAAACTAACGTTTAAGCTAATTATGTCTTTAGTTATACATTCACACATAAAAATTTAGTTTAAACACAACAGTATATGCCAAATAGTATCATTTAATGAGGTAATTGGCCAAAGGTTATTCGAAAAAAACAATTATAAAATCCAACTGAATAAAGTAAAATAATAATTATTGGAATGAGTAAACCGTTTAACTGAAATATTCATGATGCTAAAAGCATTTCAAAATGTGTTTAAAATTGGTTATTTAATATATCTGTTTAGCTGTAATTGAAATAAAAAATATTCTAAAAATTTGGAATTGTATATGGCAAATATTAATTGCTTCCATAGAATGTATACAAAATTAATCTACTCAAAATTTATAAATATATTTAACAACTTGTTTATTATTAAAACTAAACTTATCTTGTCAGTCAAAACTAATTTAGAACATAACTCTGTACATGTTGATTGCAAATTGGAATAAATGTCATATTACAAATTATTATTCCATTTAAAATAATTAATTAATAATATTATTTAATGAGTCATTTAAGCTATAATTAGTAACCATCTTCATTCTTGTCAATTTAATAAAGTGTTTAAACCAGGATTGTATGTTCGTTATAACTAAATTGTGCAATACATGCACTTAAATTGAAAATACTACATTGAGAAAAAAGTTTAATAAAATTGATTAATTACGATATTAAAAATAACCTTGCATATCGCAATATTACTAAGCCCTGTTGATTTTTGTTTTCACTTCACGTATTGAATATGTAAGAAAAGACTAATAAAACGGTAGTGAGATAAAATCATTCTGTAAAATCTATGCGACTAAAGTGCTAATATTACGAAAATAATAGATAATAAAATAAAATTGTTAAACTAAATTACTAATTACTAGCCAACTACCAAGGATTAATTATTATATTCTTAAATAATTATTTTAAAAAAACTGTTTTTTAAAATCAACATATCTTTTATGTATTTAATACAAAATTAGCTTCATTTTTAAATAGTAAAGCTTCCGAGACATACTTCGCCACTTAACGTAAAGACATACTGTAAAGCAGAAGTTCAATGAGCATACTGGGAACTTTCTACTTATTGTCTAAAGATGTTATGAGTAATGCATACTATAAATCCATGTATATTAATTAATTTTACAATATTTTTTTTTACTTATTCGGTTTTATATTTATTTTTATATTCTCAATCTCACCACAATATATGAATTATATTACCAGCGACACTCATAACACAGATGTAGGAGGGAACACAGGAAGGAAGAACTAATCCAGTGACTACACGGCGTGGATCGAAGTTGAAAAAAAAATCACGTAGAACAGTTCATAGTAATAAGTCTCTTGAACACATCCTCTTTAGACATCTTCAGGGGATTTCATGGAATGTTTGTGGAGGATATTGTTAGGATTACGGGATTACTGTTTTTAGGAAGTTTTTTGTGAATCGCTTTATAGTGGGATATTGTTACCTGCTGAACTGTTGGGAACTTCAGGTTGGAATAAATTGTTTGGTTCGGTATATATAAGGGATAATGAAGTATTTTACTAAGTATTTTGGTTTGAAGGGTTGGTATCCTATGAAAATTATTTTTCTTTGTTGTTACCCGATCTCAATACCGTATACCTAAATAGGTATAATCATAGTTCTGTAAATTAGTAGTTTGTTGTCAGCTGTTAATTTTGAGCGCGGATCCTTTAAGTGAAATCTGAGTTTATACCATCTGTATTGTTTTATTTTTGTATGGGAAGCCCAAGTTAGTTGTCTATTAAGGTGTAGTCCTTAGGACTACAACTTGGAATATGGTTAAGGAAGACTGGAGAACACGTATTTGGCCACAACGTACATACACTTGTGTTCGTTAATGGGTATTCTCAAACACATCAACAATGGCTCTATAATGTTTAAGTGTTGCTGGATATGGTAGGATGCTAGATCAGAACTGTCATTTGTGCAAAGGATTGCCTTGTCGTCAGCGAATGTGGCTAGGACAGTATGGGGAGATTCTGGGAAGTCGGAGGTGTGTATGGAGTATATGGAGTATATGGAGTACTGGTCCAAGTATGCTTCCTTGGAGAACTCCTAACTTAATAAGAATAATTGCAAAAAAAAAAGAAAAGAGTCTTCTATTACCTGGCTAAAGGCGGTGGTTCAAGTAGGACTGCATTATTAGGCAGTAAGTATGTGGCGGTAATCTCTTGAGATTTTTTTGAAAAATTATTATAAATCAGAAGCCTTAGACATAGTTATTAATATTTCACCAATCTGGAGTTTTTTTTTAAAAAAAAAGAGTAAAAAAAATGTTTCTGAAACTATTATTACCAAATTCAATATATACTTATTTGATCAGTTAATAAAAAATATTATGAGAAAAGTAGAAACATGTCTTTTTTTTTATTGAAGAATTCTTTTGATAACTTTATAGAAAACTAAGGTGAAAATCATTTCAACAAAGCCATATAATGTGGAAAAAGCATAAAAAATAACAGAGGGTTTAACGAATGGAAACAAATGATGCATTGATAAAGAAAGCAAATGAGACAATAAGAAGAACAGAAGAGACTAAGTGTTCTCATTGAGTTTCTCTCTCTGGAAAGTTTAACCACATCTATAGAAAAAAGTTTTTGTGAAAAAATATATCCTCGTATATTTATTTATTCAAATGTG
This sequence comes from Hermatobates lingyangjiaoensis, assembly GCA_026182355.1. Lineage (NCBI taxonomy): Eukaryota > Metazoa > Arthropoda > Insecta > Hemiptera > Hermatobatidae > Hermatobates > Hermatobates lingyangjiaoensis. Next base: position 108,287 of record JAPFBL010000242.1, on the reverse strand, counting down.
TATTATTTTCGTTTGATACAAATTAAACAAGTTTGCTTAAGAAGACTATATTACTATCACTGAATTTCTTTTAGTCCCTTCAGCGTAAAAAAAACTTTTATGTTTAAACAGTTTCACAAAGAATTTTCCTTACTTGGTCTATTTTGGTATCCCATGAACTGGTTTGTTTAACAACTAGTTTCTTTTTATTAAAACTTCTTTTCTCAACATTTAACAAAACTGCTACCTAAATTAGCTCTTTTTATTTTCTCTATAATTGAACATAGTGTATAAATTTTGGTTTTAGAAAATCAATTTTCACATTGACGTATTATTTTGAATCTTCAATCATTTCTTAACATAGTACATTCAGATTACCTCTTCAAGTATTCCAACATTATTATCAATTAATATGCAATTTATAAAGCTGATAGCCTGATATATATATAAAATAATAAAACATTTTAAAAAACACAAGTATTTAATTGCAAATGGAATTTTATATTCATTAAAACATTATTCATTCTGATAAAAACTCAGAATCGTATTTTAATTATATCAAAAAATTTTAAGTAGTTGAAGATATAACTTTTTTTTTTGAAGAAATATCATTTCTTTTTCTTTAAAATAACGACAAAAATGTGTATAACGTAATATGTGTATTTATTTGATAAAATTGTAATTTTTCTCTCCTTAACTAACTTTTTTGTTGGAACCTACAAAATTATTTTACGTTAACTTCATTATATTTTATAATGTAATACTATTTTTACTACTGTTGAGGCTGTTTGTAATGACAATTTAAAAAACATAACATATTACTATGTATGCTCCTTTCATAATTTGACTATTTTAAAAATTTTGTGGATTTGTCAGAAGTGTAGTTGTGGATTTTGATAAAGTGGTAATTCTTTAGTTTGATGTGGCGAAACCAGTGAAATTTGTTTAACAATGAAAGTGTTCAGAAATGACTGGGAATTAAGCATAACATATTATTATGTATGCTCTTTTCATAGTTTGACTATTTTAAAAATTTGTGGATTTGTTCAGAAGTGTAGTTCTTTAGTTTGATTTGGCACACCCAGTGAAGTTTCTTTAAAAATGAAAGTGTTCAGAAACGACGGGGAATTAATCATAACATATTACTATGTATGCTCCTTTCATAGTTTGACCATTCTACAAATTTGTGGATTTGTCTGAAGTGTAGTTCTTTAGTTTGATGTGGCAAACCCAGTGAAATTTCTTTAACAATGAACGTGTTCAGAAACGACGGGGAATTACACATAACAAAAAAAATGAGACGGTATATTTTCATATTATTGTAAACAATTATATTTAGTTATTAATAGCATGTAAATTTTAGCAATGTAATAACACTTACATGGATAGTAACTCAACACAATGGGGACCATGTTAGCTCAGTATTTAACGTACTCGCCTCTGGGCTGACAGTCTGGGGTTCGATCCCCACCTGGCCATTGATTTATTCATGCGGGAGGTTAATAAATCTGAGTTCGTCTTCCCTTGGAGCGAACGTTGAGCTATCGGTCACGAGCCTGTACGATGTCAGGTACTCGTTAATGATCCCTACTCGAAATGCACTTGGGTTAGGCAAAATTTAGGACTCCCAATGTAAAATCTGTAGACTCACCGATTAAACAAATTATCACTTACTAGGGCATCGGTTTAAACATTAAAAAGAAAAAAAAATCTCAACACAATACATTAAAAATGATATCTTTGTGTAATTTAAATAATTATTTACATGTGGCACGTCACTTAGTATAACTCATATGAGTTACTTCGTCAAGCAACTAGTAATTCAGTAACACAGAAGTTATAATCAAAAAATACGATTTAATATAATAAAATGTAGGTTTTGAATAAGCATAGGAATCTAGTCAATCAACTACACACTCTGAATCTATTCATCATGTTAAAGATTTAGATATAAATAGAGTTTTTGTAAAATCTGATGAAACAAAGATGGAAATAAACCAACTATCATGAGCTATACTTTATCTCGTTAATATTTTGGTGATAGAATCTGAACAAATGAACTATTATAGGTGTTGTAAAGAAAAATAACTCTAATAGAATTATTGATCTTGGTGTTAAAATCCAGATTTAATTTAATACTATGGGATTAATGGTGGACTGTGTTAGATTGGCCATCAATAAGAAGTCATAAAGAATTCGTAAGGGTTCTTCTAGGAAGAGGGTCTGAGCTCATATACTTACCTAATCTGATAAGGGGAAAACCCCACTTTCTGTAACTTTCAACACAGGAGTCGAGTTAAATTTATTAAAGAGGAAGCACTCGATAGAACCTTGAATTAACCCTTCCAGCTGCTTCTAGCTATTAGGAAAATCTTCTACTAGTTTCAGCCTCAAATAGCTGTCCCTTTCGAATATTCATGGGATTTGGGTTTTTACTTGAATTCATTCAATCTTTAAGAACAAACCTATAATTTTCTTCTGAGAGTTTCTTGTTATTAATTTTACAACCTAATGTTCCAAATCAAACAAATATTAAAAGTTACCAAATAAAGATAAAAATAAGAGATAAAGCTGATCATAGGATATTGCCAATCTAAGAAGTAAAAATGTTACCAGAATGGAAATTTCCATTCTAGAAATTAATGATAATATCATTATCATTAAGAAATTCAATATCAGAAATCCGAAGCTTATTTAAAGGTGTATGATGTAAATGAGTCATTGAACTATTAAAAGATTTTTTTAGGTGTAATCATGCAACTACTCGACTGGTCGAAAATGAACTAGAAGCTATGTTATAGAGTGTAAACGTATTATAAATAATTTAGCAATTTTAAACTATAATACAAAAGAAGAAGGTTTAATAGTATCACTGGGTGAGGTCACTCCAGAGACCATAGTTCAAAAGATGCTCCAAAATGAAGATAACTGGTCAAAAGCTGCAAACTTTGTAGAGGCGGTTCTCCGTCATAAGAAGAATGAAAGTGGTGTGAGGCAAGGGCAAGGATAATTCATAAGTGAACGAATGGGGACAAGAAGGTGAATCCTATTCAGGAGGACTGAGGCACCGGCAGTAAGTAATGAGCAAACGGTTTCCGTGCAGGTATTGCCAGGAAATAGGATGTGGTTTTTTTAGTGGGTCGGGACCCCCAACCCCACATACCCTAAGCAAGACGTCTTGCTAAGGGATCTGATGAACAGATTTTTCCACATCCTACGACGAAAAAAAAAATAGCTCTAAACCAGTTATTACTTTTAAGCACACTATCATGTAGTTGTACAAAATACTTAGGTCAACTGGATGCTGAAACTAGTCAACTTTTACAATGCTTATGCAGCTTACTTAAAAGATTTAAGGAAATATCGTGTAATGAGTATTGAATATCATAATTCAAAAAGTTTACAGAATGGATGAACAGCCCATTATAGAACTGGTAGAATCAGAGCAAATTACAGGTATTAATTAACCTTCGGACAATCAAGAGTCCAGATGAAATAGGCCAACTTTAAGAATCACTAAAGTTAAAGGAGAACTGATACGAAATGTGCAGCACTTTTATTAGTTAGGGGTGCCAATCCAGGAGATGTTTGCAACTCTTCCCCTCAAAAGCAGGATGATGTTAAACCTAAAGCTACCTTTAGTTCACCTGAGCAAGCAGTTTTTCTTTTTTCCATTCATTGAAAGATCCTTTTCTAATTTTAAACGTTGTTCTTTTATTAAGGGCTATGAATCTGTAAACGTTTAGATAAACAGATTTATTTGTATCATTTGTTTGTAAATTATCTACTCTAACATATTCAATAGTACTAAAAAAAAAATTAAGATTGTTTATCTAAAAGTAGGGATGTCCTATTTCATAAATATAGAACAGAATTTTAACAACTTAACCAATATGAATCCCATTCAAACTTTCTATGGACATGCAAGTGTCAATAACTGTTCCAAAATAATGAATTCAATATGAGTGAAATCTTAGAACGAGTCAAACGAAACCAGAATAACATTAATTTTTTTTAAAATCACCTTTTAAGAGTTTTCATCAGATAAACAAAAATAAATTGAGAATCTACCACAAAAAGTAGCCAATTTAAAGACTGACTTCTGTCCGACGACGAGCAAATATAAACACAATGTGTAATATTTACCTAGTATAACTCATTTAGCTTTTCACATATTATATAAAGTTTCTTATTAAATATACTATAATTTCATTTTCAGAATATAAATATTTACAATTTTCAAGTTATTAAGGAATCCTTCAGATAATTTTTAATATTCTTAAACTCTTTACTATTACACATAATAACAAATTAATTACTAAATATGAACATATTGAAAACCAAATAAAAGTTACTAATGATGACTAACTGCAAATGTATACGTAGATCAGTAATTTGAAGATTATCCACAAGGTCTGAAGCTTGTTAAATTTGGTGTACTGAAAAATACATAGAGATTTATTATACGTGGAGCTAATTAATGTCTAACCCTAGAATTCGCTTCTATTACTGATAGCTGTGAGAATTTTTTTCCGGATATAATTATTCTTGCAGCATAATATAATTAGAAATGATGAAGTAATTAGTAAAAAATCTGGAGTGGCCTACACTCTACTTTACTATAAGTAACTCAATGTCAAATTTCTTGAGTATATAAAACATAACGTATCATTTAAGCATAACATAAATATCTAAATGGGATATAATTATTAGCATTGCATTCGTGAGGTAGTACAGATAGTGATTGAAGGACATATCAATTTATAAGCTTATTTTTGTACATCACAAATAATTTATTATTTGCAAATAATTTCATTAGTATAACTACAGCAGTAATATCATTTTTGAAAAACCAATGTGAACATTTCTTGAAACGAAATATTATCCTACAAGAGAACATGGCTATTGTTCAAATAGCCAGTAGATTTCTTACATCGTTTACTTAACATCCTTCTACATTGAATATTAATGTAAAATTTTCAAATTTAAAACAGGAAAATACCCTTTTTTTCTCTGAAAAACAACTTAAACAGCGAAGAAAATGTTGTTTTAAGGTGATTTGTTAATTAAAGATGTACGATAATTACAGTTATTAATCTCTAAACGAAAGATTTATATTTTGAATTATCTTTTACATTTTTGGTTTTTAACAGAATTATTATACTGGGAATTTTATGGCTTCTTAGTATTTAATAAGATCATTTCCTTCCCCTTTGTCAAATAACATATATACCATTTTTTTTTTAATGAGTGTTATCATTTACCTGCACAATATTATTCCTCTTACATCTCTTATAAGTCAATAATATATTTTCATTTTTCCATTAGAAACATCAATTTATCTCAGTGGATTCGCTCAAAAAATTTCTAAGTCAATGTAAACAATGTAAAAAAATACAAAAAATTCGACAAGTATAGCAGGTGATCTCTTAGTCTAGGATAAACAAAGAGTTCTTATATCGTTATTGCTCTTTTCCGTAATTGAAACTTCATAATTTTTTTTTTATGAATTGCTAATTTTTTGTTCCATTTTTGGTCAAATTTTCATAATTTTTTAACGAGCCGTTTAGCGTCAAAAAAACATTTTCTGAAAACACAAATCGTACTCTAAGGCCCCTTTAGCGAATGTAATTTTAGAAAAAAATATCTCAACTCATTGTCCATATAATGTTCTATTTATAGGCATAGTTTCATTCTTGTCCGTCAAACAGTATGGCTTGTACCGCTCTCACAAGGTTTGAGATTGATTTATAAGTCAAAATTTGTACATTTTATTGAAAAAAAAATATTTCCTGTTGATATAAAATTTTGAATATATTTTTCGTTTGTTCCATTTGTAACCTCAAAGATAATGTCAAAATCTCAAAACTCTAGGGTTATTAGTTTAGGAGAAATAAATGTTTTAAAAAAAACGGTTTTTGGCAAAAAAAGTGACTTTCCCATCATGCATAATTCTTCCCAAACAATAGGGATCTTCGTCTAAATGGGGCCCATTTTTGTGTAAAATATCAACTTGATCCATCAAAGATTCTGGACCGTAGCGTGGTAACAAGCAATGCTAACACACGCACACCCACCCACCCACCCACCCACCCACACACACACAGACATCATCGTGAAAACTTCATAAAACGACTTCTGGGACCTCAAAACATGTAATTCCGTCAAAATCTCGAGATTGAATTTTTTCACGATCACTATACTTTACTTATAGTAAAGTAAAAAAGCAAAAATTTAGAATCAGCTGTTAGTTTACGTATATTCTAGCATTTACAACCAGCTTTACATAATATTCGTTCTACTACGTGGATTGAAAAGGATTATGGAACATGTCGCATATATTAATGTTTGAAAAAGATATATCATATAGTGTGGGATGAAGGTTTTTTTTTCTGGCATGATTTATACCTGTTTTACCATTTATCGCAAGTCTATTAAAATATTCTGTCCAGACGGCCACAATATTAGGAAATGGGTATCGAATATATGGCTCGGCTTCCCCACTACAAGCAATCATAACTCTATCTTGGGGAAGAAATATCAATAGCTGGGGATATTATTAAAGTAAGCCCTATTGCAGGGAGTGGATAAAGATGAATCATTGTTCACGAGCCAAGAAAAGAACAGGAATGAAATCTTTTTTTAGACTGAATCATTTGGAAAAATAGGTTTTTCTCATTGTCTCCAGCTTTTCATTGAATCTAGATACTCACTTACTTGTATTACTAAGATACTTTGAAATATTAATAACTATATATATTTTTTTTAAAATATTTTGAAATTAATCTGAACAAAGCAAATATAATTTAATTGAAAATACATTTCAACAAATCTTGAAAAAAAAAATTGTTTATTAGCACCTTGAATTTAGCTCAAATAAACCGTTGTATTCAGTTAAAAAGAAAAAGTATCTTTTGAAGTTAAATAAAATAGAATAAGCATTACTCAAACAGATTGAGAAACATTGGAATAATTTTTGCGACTCCTATCAATGCTGCAAATAAATGCAAATACTTTTAAAACTAAGTTATGTTAAGTGTATTCTCCTTTAGAATTGAAGTTGTCTAATGCATTCTTTTTACTCTTTATTTTTTTTTTCAATTATATTACTTTTGAATAGGTTTGATTAATTCTAAATTGATAAGTATTTAATTTTTTATAATGTGTTATTGTTTTTTATCTAATATTTTGTTATATTCAATCATGTTCCACTAAGGTCATTATTTTAATATCGCGTTGGAATTTGTGTATGCATTTGAAACTAAGTAACTGTAATGAAACTAAACACTGGTAAAAAAATAGCATACACAATTTATCTCTATATTATCTCCTTTTGGCTGACAGCAGGTCGAAATTAATGTTTTCTCTATAACTTCAGTTACAGATATTCCAACAAAGTAATCACATGATATCAATCAATTCATAATAATACGCGGACTGTATAACCACTAGAACTTACCAGCATTTTGTCTCGAGAGTTTGATTTTTGAACCAAGAAAATTGACCGAATCTTGATTAGATAACACACCTGTAAATATATATATATATATATATATATATATAATATATATATATATATATATATATAGCCGCGAATGCTCGCAGGAGTACTTCTACCTGAGGACGACGCGAATCAAAATACACTGGTCAGTGTTGTATGGATTTTTCTATGTTTTTTTATTTTTGTATTGAGTTATATGTATACATATGATCAAACCACAATATGAAATGGGAAAACCAGAATAAGATCTTTCACCCGTAACAAGCGGTCTTCGTCAGAGTCAAGAACCCAACTCTGACGAAGACCGCTTGATACGGTTGAAAGATCTTAGTCTTGTTTTCCCATTTCATGTTGTGGTTTGAACATTGATTGTTATTTCATGTGTTTATGTGAAATCTTTATATATATATAAAAAGATTTCACATAAACACGTGAAATAACAATCAATGATGAGTTGGGTTTTTGACTCTGACGAAGACCGCTTGTTACGGTTGAAAGATCTTAGTCTTGTTTTCCCATTTGTTATTGTGGTTTGATCATTGATATATATATATATATATATATATATAATATATATATTAGACACCATTTTTCTTTTTTATCGAGGTTTGATCTAGCTTCAATAATTCAACACCTAACCTGAAGCTATACCAAACCTCGATAAAAAAGAAAAATAGTGTTAAATATATGTGGTCGAGATAAGGAAAACATTCGTATACATTTTAGTAAATTTTCCCATTAGTCAGTCTTGTAAGCATATATTTTTAAAAATATTAAAGCAATATGTACCCATTAAAATAAGTAAAGGGTACATAACTCAGTAAAGGCCATGTTAACTCAGTAGTTAGCGTACTCGCCTCTGAACTGATAGAACTGGATTTCGATCCCCACCTGGCCCTCTATTTATTTATGCGAGAGGTGAATTCTTCTGAGTACATCGTCCCTCGGAGGAGGACGTTACACTGTCGGTCCCGAGCCTGTACGACGTTGACTGTCGTCCCTCCGTCAATTCACTTCTTCTCCTGAGGACGACCGCCATTACGGTCGAAATATTGAATAGTGAATCTTTGTTGTGTTTCAGTTTATGTGTCACTGCATATTTTAATTATATATATATATATATATGTATATATATATATATATATATATATATATATATATAAAGATTTCACATAAACACGTGAAACAACAATCAATGATCAAACCACAAAAAGAAATGGGAAAACAAGACTAAGATCTTTCAACCATAACAAGCGGTCTTCGTCAGAGTCAAAAACCCAACTGGTTTTTTGACCAGTTTTCCAGTTGGGTTTTTGACTCTGACGAAGACCGCTTGTTACGGTTGAAAGATCTTAGTCTTGTTTTCCCATTTCTTATTGTGGTTTGATGATATATATATATATATATATATACACTTTTTTTCGTTGGAAATACGATCCAAAACGGACAAATATAGTTCAATATAAACAAAGAAACATAGAGAAATCAGAAGAACACACTTACAGTCTCTAATTTTCGGTTTGAACCGTCTTCAGGAGAGATAAGAGAGGGAAACCAAGCGCACTGGATCAGAGACGGTTGGAGACCAACCGTCTCCAACCGTCTCTGATACAGTGCGCTTGGTTTCCCTCTCTTATCTCTCCTGAAGACGGTTCAAACCGAAAATTAGAGACTGTAAGTGTGTTCTTCTGATGTCTCTATGTTTCGTTGTTTATATTGAACTATATATATATATATATATATATATATATATATATATATATATATATATATATAACAACAAAATAAAAAACGAAGGAAACACACAGAAAGACACAGACATAACTCGCATCGATATTTCGACAATCGTCGTCATCAGGAGGTGCGAAGAGCGAAGAGTCCCGCAGGAAGACAGGGTGGTACTGAACTCGGAAACCGCAGCCAGTACCCCACCACTTACCACCAAGCGGGGGAAGGGAGGGAAGGAAATGAAGAGCCAAATTAAGACGTAAAAGGAACGAGTAAAAATTATAACTATAAAAAATTATAAAAAAGTAGATAAATCAAATTAAAATTAATAAAAATAATAAATAAAAAGTAAAATAAAAAATAATAAATAAATAAATAAAAAATAATAAATAAATAAATAAATCATAAATAAATTATCGGTTGAGGTTGAGTCCGGGGGAAGAGCGAGCATATGTATGCCTCCTCTGAAGCTCTTAGGGTAACTTTATTGTTGGATTCGGGGATCTGTTTCAGGATCTGAACCCTGAAACAGTCATTGAAACTGAGTCCATGCGAGTTCGCATGGATGGCTACAGGATAGTTACTGCGTTGACCGACTGAAGCCCTATGACCATTCATACGAAGGCTCAACTTATTAGAAGTTAAGCCAACGTAAAAGGAGTCACACTGAGTGCAATCCAGTCGGTAAACACAGTTGCTCGAGGTACAGAAGGAATTGACCTGAACCGGGTAGGAACTATGGTGGAGAGGGGAATCGAAGGAAGGATTAGGATTTACAATCAGGCAAGTTTGACAGCCACGGCGTCCACATTGTTTCATTCCAGGAACAGGATTGGAAGGCTGAGGGGAAATATGAGAGAAAATGCTTTTTAGATTGGCAGGTTTACGGTAGGAAATAGAAGGGGGGTGATTAAAGATGGTAGAAGTAGAAGTAGAAGTAGACAGAATCGGAAAAGACTCCTTAATAACAGCACGAAGCTTATAAGCGCCAGGGAAGTAGGTTGTCAAGAAGAAGGAAGTGTTACTTCTGTCCCTCTTGGGTCTGGGTTGGTGGGAGATGTCATTTATATATATATATATATATACATATATATATATATATATATTATATATATATACATATATATATATATATATATATATATTTACTTCTCTTTATTGATGTTTGTTCCAGCGTGAAAGAATTCCCCCCCAAAAAAAGAAGTATCTTTGCCCAATGTTTAGTGAAGTAGGTAGTTTTAAAGTGTGTCAATAACATTTATAGTGTCTATTAAGTTAAATACATTGTAGTAACACTAAGTTTAATTCTAAGTAAGCAAAGGTAATAAAAACATCTGTAAAAAGGCAGTTTACAAAAGACTACCTGGTTTTTGCTAACTGTTTTCATTACCTTCTATATACTTTCGTTAAACTTCGCCTTTATTTTGCTACATTTTCTCTCTTATGACAAATTATAAAATTTCTGAGAAGATCATTCACGTATTTTTACTCAGACAATTTTTCCCTCTGTTTATATCACGTATGTGATATAAACTATTTTTCCTTTTTTTCCTTGTACCCGTAAATTAAATAAATAGAATTTAGTATATATCTGTTCATAACAACTACTTTTAGAATACCTGATTATAAATAGAGAAATAAAATAAAATAGGAGATTTGGGGGCCAAGCTAGCTCAGTGGTTACTTGCTCGCCTCTGAACTGATAGGACCGGAGTTCGATCCCCACCTGGCCCTCGATTTATTCACGTGGGAGGTTAATGAATCTGAGCACGTCGTCCCTCGGAGAAGGACGTTAAACTGTCGCTCCCGAGCCTGTATGATGTCAGGTACTCATTAAAGATCCCTACTCTAAATACACTTGAGCTGGCAAAATTTAGGACTCCAACTGTAGAATCAATCTTCATTCTGTGGTATCACAAAGGGCCAATGCTCTGGCCTACGTGTGTTCCCTTGTGGGACTGCCACTGCAACCTAAACTAAAAATAGGAGATTCATCTAAGATGAAAGTATTTATTACTTTCCCCTATCCTTACTGTACCACTAAATATGATACTCACATCAACCGTTACAATACACAAACCCTTCACCTAAATTTCTTCTGAAAGAAGTTTTGTCAGAATGGATGAATTCAATTTACTATAACTGAGTATCGTTTCAGGGAAAAGTTTCTTATTTTTCTGTTTAATAATCTTATCTTCTTAAACCCTCTTAGACAGGTAAGAAGTAATGATTCAGTATAATATAATTTGGTATATAGCATTTTTTTTCCGATTTTAATTAAAGTCTTATTTGGTTGATTACATAAACAAATATGCATTTAATTTTGGTCTTTTGTAATTTTTTTTTATCATCATTACGTTAAAATAAGTATAGTGATCGTTATAAAACTCGTTATGGAGGTTTTTATAGAATTATATAAAGAAAGTTCCAAAAATCATTTTATCAAGTTTTAGTGATGTCTGTGTGTGTGTATGTGGGTGTAGGAGGGTATGTACCCAAAGTTCTTTTACCATGCTGTGGTCCAGAATTTTTGATGGATCGAATTGATATATTTCATAAAATGGAATTCATAGTTTAGATGTGCTCTATGGTTTGGTTTCAATTATGAATGATGGAAAAGTCAATTTTTTTGATAAAACCCAACAAAAAATTATGTAAATAAAAAAGATCAAAAACAGTCACTACTCTATTTCAACTCTTTAGTCATCTGGTAAAAAAATTTTAGTCACTCGAAGAGATGTGACAATATACAATAGACAATAGTACAATTAAAAAGACAGTCAATCATAGTAGCTAGACATAACGGAGATATGAAAGATAAGTCAAAATCAGATATATAATAACTAAAATTTAATAAATAAATCATTTGACTAGAGAAACATGTATTTAGGTTAGGTTAGGTTAGGTTGCAGTGGTAGTTCCACAAGGGAACACACTTAGGCCGAGCATTGGCCCTTTGTGATACCACACAATCAAGATTGATTTAACAGTGGGAGTCCTAAATTTTGCCTAACTCAAGTGTATTTATAGTAGGGATCATTAACGAGTACCTGACATCGCACAGGCTCGGGACCGACAGTTTAACGTCCTTCTCTGAGGGACGGACGTGCTCAGATTTATTCACCTCCCGCATGAATAAATCGAGGGCCAGGTGGGGATCGAACCACGGTCCTATCAGATCAGAGGCGAGCACGTAACCACTGAGCTAGCCTGGCACCCTAAACATGTATTTACTTTGCTGGTGTTTTAGGTTGGGCATGGTTATCAGTGTGATTTCCATGCACTTCTATCTCCATAGAGACGTCTTCAGGTTTCTCTCGCAAACCTGTTAAATTCTGATCTATCTTTTTACCTAATTTTTTATAAAGCCTCTCGATTCTGCTACTAGTACGTTGATACGGATGTCCTGAATGTCTTTCTTGTCCTATCATCAATCCTGTTCATTCCTTGGAAATCACACCTTCCCTCTGTCTCACAAAACCTCTAGTACTTTTTTTAATTGCATTTATCTATTTCCTGGTTTATTTATCCAAATTTGATGGTTTTTATGTGGGTTTCAAATTCAGCATGCTCACCTTGTATATTAAAAAATCAGTAACCTTCCTATTGCCATTGATTCCAGTTCTCACAGACTGATATACAATGACTGTTTCCGTGTGCAAGTTCTTAGGCAGATTCCTGATCCTTGTACCAATATCATTTTAAGAGCTCCTGAGGAAACATTAATATGTCTCGTGGGAAGTTGATATGCACCTGCGCATAACTTCAATCATTAGATCTTCTTATTTATCTTAAGAAAAGATAGAAGACTAATTTAGTCTCTTTTGTCTGTTTCTTTGCTCTTACTTTATAGTTCGTTTTTTTTTTTACTTCTGTGTAACATTTTTTTTATTAAATTATTTTATTTATTATTTTTGTTATTATTTATCTGATTTTTCGTTTTCTCAACTCCCTCAGTAATTTGGCAACACTGATCGAATGGTATGCATAATAGAACAACACATACAAATGGTGTTTGCTACGTTTATTTCTGTTATTTAGTAATATATCTAACAGACTATATCTTAACTATTTTGCTATGCTGATAACATACCTGTTACTTTGCATTCTCTGCAATTGAAGTAACTGCTATGTCTGATGTATATATTGAATAATATTTTCAAACATATTAAGTTTGTTTAAATCACTCATTATATTATTAAAAATACTAAACTACTAATAATTATTATTATTAATATGAATATTTCTATATTAATAACTAGAAAGAATTACTTTTTTTTTGAAAAACTAAATTAACTTTTATTTGAGGTTTTTTTTTATGGTTTGATTTTAATATCATTTTTTCTATCACATGTTCAAGCTATATTAATTATCTTTTTTAGACAGCTTATTTAATGTTTAAAATGAATTATCTTATTTCTCAGATTCTTGTTGGTCGTATATTGTGGCTAGTTACTGTTTTAACTAGCTAAAACAATAACTAGAAACATTATAAACACTGCAAAAAAGTGTTTAAAATCGAAAAAGCTGGATTATATTAATTAATTTCCAGCAAAACTTTCACGATTCTTAGCCCTCATCTGGAGTGTTTATAATGTTTATTTACTATTTCAGCTAGTTAAAACATTAAGTAGCCTCAATATACAACCAACAAGAATCTGAGAAATAAGTTAATTCAGTCCGGATTAACTATAAACAAGTGTTAAATAAAATGTTTAAAAAGGATGATTAATACAGCTTGAACATGTGATAGAAAAAATTATATTAAAAACAAACAATAAAGACATATCCTCAAATAAAACTTCATTTAGATTTTTTAAAAAAAATTATCGTTTCGAGCTATTAATATAGAATTATTCTGTGTTGTAGTACTTTTAATGAATATAATGAGTGATTTATACAAACTTAATATGTTTTAAACTGTTAAACTAATTAATGTTGTAAATTAGTATTTTCTATAATAATTATTAACTAAATATTGAAATTCTAATGTAGTGCAATCAGTTATTATGTGGTATTTACTCATTGTAGGGTAAAAATCTAATGAAATGGTCTCCACATATAAAACTTTTAATGATATAAACAACGTGTTTCGAACACGTAGTGTTCTTCTTCAGGCATTAACTAAAAAATGTTATTGTATTTTTTAGTTAATGCCTGAAGAAGAACACTACGTGTTCGAAACGCGTTGTTTATATCATTAAAAGTTTTATATGTGGAGACCATTTCATTAGATTTTTACCCTAAAATAAATATTGAAAATTATAAAAATTGATTCTCTTGTTATTAATTACCAAATAATTGAATATGATTAGGTATAAATATTACATAATGATGAAATATAAGAGTAAGCAGAAAGTAATTGTAAGGCATAATGACTTTTGTTAGGATTGGCCGAGGTCCAGTGGTTTTTGCCTGCACAGGCCCGTGACCCGCTGTTTGTTTCAGACAGAGTTTATCCGGCTCGTTTGTGAAGGTTTTAGTTCTCCAACCCCCACTTAGCCTAAAGCAGACATGATTTAGGTTCACCATTTTCATTTTCCCGCTTCCTCTAGAATACATTCGTACGCCTTTTGTGAACCAACACAGGAAATCCGACTACTCTCTTGCCTTTAACCAACTCTACACCTAATTTTATTCTTTAAATTTTTCAACTTCAAAAAAAAAAAATAAAATTTTATTTTATAATTTTGATAATAAGTTGTCAATCAAAATATAATATCTACTTTTACAAACATACATATTATACATATGTTCTTTGTTTTCTGAAAATATATTTGATATTGACTATCACGTAATAATTGAATCACCTAATAATATCACGTAATAATATCGTAAACGTTTTAAAAACATCTCAGATAACCGCAAAAACTATGTTTATAATTTTGGTAATAAGTTGTCAAGAAAATTATATCTGTTTTTACAAATATATATATTATATATAAGTTCTTTATTTTCTGAAATTTTTAATATTCACTATCATGTAATGATTTAAAAAAAAAAAAAAACAAAGTGAGAAGTTGAACCAGTGGGTTCCATTCTTTGCTCATGTGCATCGATGTCATTGTGAATCTATTACTACATATGCCTGTTACGCAGAATATGCGTAGTTGTATATTTGTAAATAAAGATGATCAAAAAAAAACATGTAATGATTGAATGACTATATCGTAAACATTTCACAAACATCTCAGATAATCTCAAGAACTATGTTTATAATTTTGATAATAAGTTGTAAAGAAAATTATATCTGCTTTTACAAGCATATATACTACACATAAGTTCTTTATTTTGTGAAAATATTTTTAATATTTTCACGTGATTTTTAATATTTTTTGATCACGTAATGATTGAATGTTCATATCGTAAAGGTTTCACAATTATCTCAGATAATCTCAAGAACTATGTTTATTTTTAAAAATATTAGAAAAAAAATTGCATTAAATAATTCCGTACAGCATTAATAAATGCACTCCTACATAATTTTAATATATTTGAATAACTTTTGATTGCTACAATTAATATATAAATTTTAATAATAACAAATAAAAGTAATATATCTTTTTTTAAAATAAATTATAAACTTTGACCTGGTAGTGAATTAAATTCTTTTTTCAATTAGCCCATTCCAAAAAAACACTCCATATGTTTTTTTAGATCATCAACAATGATAAAACATCTGTGCTATGATTTAAATAAAAACCCTGTAATGTTTATTATTATTATGTTTACTGCTATTATTGTTTTTTCATCAGCGCAAAACCAAGAGGTGATTATAAGTACTAATATAGAAAATAAAAATGTTTGCGCTATTTTTATTCATTTTATTGTTTTAACTTATGTTTTATCTCTTGAAACAAAGAAGTAATTGATTTTAATTATAGTGTTTGTTTCAGCTGTTTTCACATAATTATCCTACATCTCTGTTGAAGATTAGTGTCACTCAAAGTCTTTCGGTCTTTTGTGAATGATTCAAAGCTAATCCGTTCTTGACTCTGACAGTATAATTAGTTTAAAATAGCAAAATTTATTCAGCTAATCATTTTCGTTCATTCAAACAATCTATAATTTCTTGTTTCATTTACAGTAAATCATCTTGAACAAGAACTTCATTAGAACGGTTACTGCTTATTGGAGGCTCTGAAGCTAACTGGGGTACTGTAGAAAAGGGGGGGGGGGGGGAGTACAATAGTTCTTAAGAGGCAGTGCTATAATCAACCTTAATGAAAAATAAAAATCATTTTAGAACGTAAAATAAACTATCTGAGCCTTATGGAATAAAGCTAACTGAATAGCAATGGTGTGGTCTTGTGTATACGGATAAAGACTCCATATGATCATGTTGAAGTAAATAAAGACCATTGATTACTGTTTATCTATTGGATAATAATCCAGTCAGCAACAAAGACTTGTTGCAGCTGCCACCAGAAATGCCGTTCCCAGATCGATGTGGCAGTAGGAATTACCAGGATCATGGGATTTTCTCTCAGTCCTGTGTGATGAAAACTGATGCTTTACCAGTCCTGTGCAACTGAATCATTTTAATAGTGTCCATGAGAAGCAAACTTCCAATAAATTTCTCTTCATAAATCATGGATTCCTGTACCCCAAGTCTGAGCCTATCTTAAACGAATAACAGCTCACATAATAATTCACCCAAACATTTCATGGACAAACAAGAATACAATAAACATAATTTGGTTTAGTTTCTTCACGAAACTAAATTATTTGGTTTTCGAAGTACAGTACTAATTTTAAGCAAATTAAAATCTGTTTCAAATTGTATAAAAGAAATAAATTCCTAAAATAAGATAAATAAATAAAAAATAAAAAATTCATTTTAATTATATTACTATTATTAAGTTACAGTTCACAATTTTACTGCTTAATTGAAATTCAGAAAAATTAGACATTATTAGATCCTAAGTTATTATTAAACGAATCTGTAGATTATCTTATCATAGTAAAATTTAAGAAGCACATTATCTTATCAAGAATGTAGCAAAAATATTTACGAATCTGTAGAGTATCTTATCATAGTAGAATCTAAGAAGGACTTTATCTAATCAAAAATGTAGCAAAAATATTTACATTATCTGTAGAGTATCTTACCATAGTAGAATTTAAGAAGCACTTTATCTTATGAAAAATTAGCAAAAATATTTACATTATCTGTAGAGTATCTTATCATAGTAGAATTTAAGAAGCACTATATCTTATCAAGAATGTAGTAGAAATATTTGCATACCAGAATGTGCCAGAGAGTGAGAGGGAGGACAAATATACTTGTTTGTTTGAGTGTATGAAAGAGAGCATTTCTACGCGTGCCCATGAATGCTTGAGTATGGGAGTGTGTGTGTGTGTATGTGCCAGGAGAGATCGAAACAAAATTTTGTTTGCAAGAAAGGACAAAAAAAAAATCAGCAGGTTTTTACATTAGCGTATTACTCCCAGCTGTAATGCGAAATATTAACTCAACATCAACATTTTTCTTAGGCACAACACATCTGGGAAAAGATTTTTTCGATTCATTTTTTTCGATACATTTGAAGAAATGTATGTTAACTTTTTTACTCGAATTGATCCAGCAGTACAAATAGAATGTGTTTTGACAATTTATTTCGCAGAATTCTAAGCTGCAGTATTCGAATTTTAAGAATTGTTAATGTTAAGGCATTTCTGTTCAACCACCGAATTGATCCAGCAGTACAAATAGAAAGTGTTTTGACAATTTATTTCGCAGAATTCTGAGCTGCAGTATTCGCATTTTAAGAATTGTTACTGTTAAGGTGTTTCTGTTCAACCACCTTAAATGGACCAGTAAATCACATTGAATTCTCCTTCTCTAAGACCTAATTAAATATTGACTTCTGTTTGAATTGAAATTAAAGAAGAAGCACTGCTAGAAGTTGAAGTAAGTGAGAAGGTAATGAGAAGGCGAGAAAGACTATTTATCTGGGAAGTTTATTGAGGGAGGTGAGGACACGGGGACAGGTCTCTAAGTCGCCTGTGATATACGTCGTGGCGCCCTGCCAGTGTCCTTAACTTGAATAGGGCCCAATGGAGCACTCGCTGCCCGCTGTCACCTCTCCCTGATTACCCTCCCAATAGATCGTCCTTCCTCTCCAACCTTACAACAGATATTTGCAAACTCATCTCATTTCCCATATTATTCTATTTATTGTCATTTCAACTAAATAGTTGAACATCTATATGCAAATAGATATATGCAATCTAATATCATTTCCCATAGTATTCTATGTCATTCCAGTCATTATCATTGAGTCATTTAGTCATTTCAACTAAATAGTCCAACATCTGTAAGCAAATAGTTATTTGCAATCTAATATCATTTCCCATAGTATTCTATTTATTGTCATTTCAACTAAATAGTTTAACATCTATATGCAAATAGATATTTGCAATCTAATATCATTTCCCATAGTATTCTATGTCATTCCAGTCATTGTCATTTAGTCATTTCAACTAAATAGTCCAACATCTGTAAGCAAATAGTTATTTGCAATCTAATATCATTTCTCATAGTATTCTATTTATTGTCATTTCAACTAAATAGTTTAACATCCATATGCAAATAGACCTTTGCAATCTAATATCATTTCCCATAGTATTCTATTTATTGTCATTTCAACTAAATAGTTTAACACCCATATGCAAATAGATATTTCCAATCTAATATCATTTCCCATAGTATTCTATTTAATGTCATTTCAACTAAATAGTTTAACATCCATATGCAAATAGACATTTGCAGTCTAATATCATTTCCCATAATATTCTATTTATTGTCACTTCAACTAAATAGTTCAACATCTGTAAGCAAATAGATATTTGCAAACTCATATCATTTCCCATGGTATTCTATTTATTGTCATTTCAACTAAATAGTTCAACATCTGTAAGCAAATAGATATTTGCAATCTAATCTCATTTCCCATAGTATTCTATTTATTGTCATTTCAACTAAATAGTACAACATCTGTAAGCAAAAAGATATTTTGCAATCTAATCTCATTTCCCATAGTATTCTATTTACTGTCATTTCAACTAAATAGTACAACATCTGTAAGCAAAAAGATATTTGCAATCTAATCTCATTTCCCATAGTATTCTATTTACTGTCATTTCAACTAAATAGTACAACATCTGTAAGCAAAAAGATATTTGCAATCTAATCTCATTTCCCATAGTATTCTATTTACTGTCAGTTTAACTAAATAGTACAATATCTGTAAGCAAATAGATATTTGCAATCTAATGTCATTTCCCATAGTAATCTATTTGTTGTGATTTCAACTAAATAGTTCAACATCTATATGCAAATAGATATTTACAATCTAATCTCGTTTCCCATAGTATTCTATTTACTGTCATTTCAACTAAATAGTACAACATCTGTAAGCAAATAGATATTTGCAAACTCATCTCATTGCCCATATTATTCTATTCTAAGTAATTTCAGCTTGGTAGGTCAACATCGCTATATCTGGGAAAAACCTTGTCAATAAGCTCACATACGCAATATATTAATATTCGCAAATAGAAGTGAAATCAACTAACAATACCTACTTGCTAGACCTGTAAATTTCAAAATAAGTATGTCTGTGAACTTAGCAAAATACAGCTTAAAGGTTCATAACTTCAGCTTCTACGCTGATTTTTCAATCCATTCAGAGACTATATTTTATGTTAGAGATACAGAAATCTAATGTGAAAGTTTCAACTTAATACGTCTTATTGTGTCTGAGTTTACTTGTGACAAAATTTTTTGGACAAACCATCGAACCAACAAACGGACAAACCAACAAACTGACAAACCGACAAACCAAAAGACAGAAATTTTTCTAAGGTTGGATTCGGTTTCTGTCCATTTTAAAAAAATTTAAAATGAGTTAATTCTAAGCAATATGAAGACAACATTTTTCATTTATTTGTATAGATATTTTTAGAACACGACTTGTTCCAAGTAATTTTTAGAAAAAAAACTAACTGTATCCTACTAACGACCAACAAAAATATATCTATGGAAATAGATTCAACCAGTTCCTATAAATAATATAAACCAGTACTTCTCCTATAAATTTCCCTGTTTTGATTTAATTATAAATAACTCTTACAATTATAACAAATAGATTGAAGATAGCAATATCACTAAATTCGTATATAGAAAAAGGCAGCCATAAAAGCATATATTGAAAAATAATCAAACTAAGAGATTGTCAAAAACCATATTAATATGACATAGGTTAAATTAATTTCACTTTTCTTTTTGTACACTTCTTTTTTCTATAACGCTATCATTTTTAATTATTAAAAAAAATTAGTTTTACAACGCGATGAATTCTTTTCTATTTTATCTTTGCTAAGTGGGATAAAGGATTAAATATCCTTGACTTCGTTTCATCTAGAACACTTTCTAAAAGAAAGCTAAAAGCTTTAATAAATTAAATTGGCATGGAAAGAAAGATACGAAAAACTGATGCTCATTATATCTTACAGGTTATAATAGATAAAGTTTTTATTGGCGTCATAAACCTGCTAGTAGCTTAAGATTAATCAAATAAAGGATAGACAGCATTCTCAATAACTTCATTTGAAGAAACGTATAGTCGTTTGTTGTAATAATAACTTTGTTATCATAATTTTATATTTTAAAACATGCTTGAGCAGGTTATGACTACCTAATATAACGACACTACCATAAATAATTTGAGTGTCTATTAAGTAATAGGTCACAAATTATACTATTACAGAAGACAGAAGATAAAGTTAATTAATTTGATCGTTGCAAACAAGCAAACCTCTTGTAAATTTCATTTACAATCTGCGTATAACGAAGAATGTAAACATAAAAAATGCTCACATTTCTATAGACAAACAATTACAAGCACTTTTTTTTGATAGATTTTTTTACGATCATTTGTTCAAAGTTTTCTTCAACCAATTGAGTTATTTATTTCAGTTGTTGTTTATAGCTTGTAAATGGAAGTGTTTAAATATTAAGAGTATAACATTTTAAGTTATCTTTTACTCCTACAATAAAGAGGTAAAACCAGGTAAAGTGAATCACCAAAATACATGATCAAATCATATTTTGATATTATATTCTTCCAATTTTACTTTTCCTGTTTTAAAAATCAGATCTAAAGGTTAAACTAAATGAATGAAATTAGATTTCTTACTAAACAATGAAGTAGTAAGTTCGTTGATCTCCTTTAACATCAATCTTGTTCAGTATTGCTCTACACCAGGATAGCATACATTGAACTCTTTATTATATAATTTAATAAACAATGATGAAAACGTTTGCGCCAAGGTGATTCAAGACCAGTGAAGCGTCGCTCGTATTCAATCCCTTTTCGTCATTTGCACTTCATTTCCATCTTCCCCACTAAATAAAATCTTTCAAGCTTGGAATATAAATAATTAATATAATAATTTAATATTACTTGATAATATTAAAAATTTATTATTATAATTGAGCCGCTTATTTTGAAAGTGGCCTAATTCCATTTATGTTAAAATCGAGATATTTAAGGGTTTGCGTTTTACAAAATTTAAAAATATTGTCATTTTATTTATCAACTAATTTTTGTTATAAAAAAACTTAGTAATTTTAAATAAATTTTGTACAATTTGCTGCAAAAGGTAAAGGTAACGTGAAAATGTAATTATTTAAATAGCTAGCTAATTTTTTTGGAAAATGGAATTAGGCCACTTTCAAAATAAACGGCTCAATTAAGAATATCATATTTTATAATATGATATATATTATTATTATATTCTATTTATAATATTAACATTTATATTATTTAATACAGTAATGTATTGAATGAATTAATGTAATTGTATTCAATTGTAATTGTTAATTATATTCAATGTAATCTACTGAAGTATTATAATGTATTGAATATGTTGCCTAAATTTCCTATTCAACAATTTTAAAACGAATAGCAAGTTAATGATTTTGTATTAACAGAGGTTAGAACATTAATGTTTATGTAAAATTAGCATGTGAAATTCTTTATCGTAGCAGCTGAATTGCTATTAGATGTTTACTTGGAAGCAGAACTGAATTCAGAATAAATTCTGAATCAACTTAATCATACGGAGTCCTATCATGCTTTGTTATTTTGCATAAATTAGAAATAGACATTAGTTGATCATTCTTATGAAGATGGGACGCCAACGGTCTAAAGGATATTTTACAAAAGCATACGGGAGGTAATACGATTACTGTAATTCTAATAATTATTAGAAATTTTAAAATAGCAATAGCAAGTACATGTATTAATACAGTCCATAACTATAATTAAAATCTGGAGTTTCTTTGACGTTTTGCAGCTACAGATACTGAGCATGAAAATATTGATTATTATTCAAGACATGTACCTATATTGCTAGTACATGGTTAGGTAGGAATCACTTTTTTAGAAGCCAAGAACTTATTATAAACGCAAACGAATAAATTCAATAACTTAATTCATAATTATCATGCTTTGTTATTTTGCATAAATTAAGAAATACTAGTATACTAGCAGACGCACTCAACTTAAAGGATATTTTTACAAAAATACGGAGGTAATACGTTTTATTCCTAAATATTATTAGAAATTATAAAATAGCAAAAAATAACATTATTAATACAGTCCATAACTATAATTAAATCTGGAGTTTCTTTGACGTTTTGCAGCTTCAGATACTGAGCTAAAATATTGATTTTATTCAAGGCATGTACCTTATTTAGTACATGGTTAGGTAGGAATCACTTTTTTAAAGCCAACAAATTATTATAAACGCAAACGAAATTAACATCAACTAACAATACCTAATTGTAACAGTAAACAAATTTATATACTTTAACTAAATACGCGTATACCTATAAAGTTGACTAACCACTGCTTAAAAGTCCATAACATTGCTTCTGTAGAAAAATGTCTATAGATAGTTCTTGTACAAGAAAGTAGAACAATATACTCAACCAAAAAGAAAAAATAACCTTTTGATATTGAGAAGATTAGTGAAGTAAACTAAAGTCCAGATACTATCATAAACAATTAACATTTAGAATCTAATTTTACAGGTTATTCATCAGATTTTATTAAAGTTACCTAATTCACAAGTGAACATTGTATAATTGATGCTTTTAATTGTCAATTAATTTAAAAATGAGACAATTATGCAGATTCAATTGAAGTGAAAGCGTATTCGGTGCTCATTAACAAATTATGTAACGAGTTATTGTTTTGAATTTGAATTGTCACCATGTATTGTTATTCCAGGTATGGTATTTATGTTAATAAATAGATAAACATAAAAGTTAGTACATCCATGTTTGATTGTGGGTTAATGTTTCATTTTGTATAATTAAATTCTATTGTGATGTTATTTAATATAGGTTTACCTCACAATTGAAAATATGATTTCAAAATATTGTTTTTCTAAACAATGTGTTTGTATATACTAACTTAGATAGTTTTTAGAACTATCTAAAATATTAATCTATTACTAGGAACATAAAAACAAAAAAGACAACCCATAGATCAATCACTAGTAAAAGAACTAGGTAGATTACTTTGGCGTAATTACGTCTGCCTTTCGCATTTTCAGTAAGCAAAATTCAACAAGTCCACAGTTCTTTTTCACTTTACTCTAAGAAAAGTATAACAATCATGATCAGGTTTGAATTTGTTATTTTGACAAATTTACCTGATTTAAGGTTCATTAAATTTATTTTTCATGCTTTATTTACGTTTAATACATCAAAATCATAATCAGAACAATAATTCATCTCATAGTTTAATCTTCATTACTGTGTTTGGATAATATTGCTGCATAGAGAAATTACTTTATTGTTCATGATATGATTTTAGACAAAAAAATTTTTGTTATCAAAAGTACCAGAAATAATGTTACGTAATGTTGGTTAACGTACCTGCACCAACATACCATCGTTTCCCTGTGCTACTATACATCCGGCAGATATGAAGTATCGTTATTAATTTCAAATTACTTGCTGTTTCTTCTAAGCATAAACTGAATTCTTGTGGGCTTGAGTTTTCCATAACTTGACTGGGGTGGAAAAAATATTTACTGGTATAGTAAACCCACTAATTATCCAATATTTTCAAGAAAATCATGCACAAATCACTTGGTTACGAACGTTCATGAATGATATTTAAGTATAATTTAATTTGAAAAATATGTAGTAAAATATAACTAGAATAAATTATTCTGGTAGAATATTATATTTTTAAAAGCAATTCCTTTGATTATGAATATTTATGATGATTGCATACCTAATTTTGGTTGATTGCCAAAACCGTACATATAAAAACAAACAACTAAAGAAAATTTACCTCAAGATATTCGGATAAGATTGATATCAATATCAGTTTTTGTTAAGAACAAAAAAAATCTAGCGGTAAAGTAAATAATGTATCAAATTGATTCCAGTTGGAATCTTCTCAATAAACAAGGTATTGATTTAATAATTATTTATAATGAGAAAATGATTCCAATTGGCTTCAGGCCAGAAAGTCAAGCCAAAACAGAGATATTCTAAACTGTGAAATATAATACATCCTACGATTTATGTTTTCACAATTTTATATAATAATAAATTCTCATAACGAAAAATGTTCTTTAAGTTTCACATTTTGTTCTTTTTTTTTTAATCAGACAATAAGGACGAGTTTTTTATTTGCATTTTCATTTTAAATGACTTATGAATGTTATTCTTGGTAAAATATAACAAAAGGGAGTCAATGTATATTTTATGGAATTATACTTACTTATTGATGATAATATCTTGACTGTTGAAACATGTAAGCTACTGATACTTACAATATATATTCTTGTAGTTGTGTTCACACTTCATACGACTAATATAAAGCTATTTTGTTTATTTCTTTAGAAAGAAAACCTCTGTTGAGGATTTAAGGGTTAATTAAGACATCTGATTTTGGGAATCACATGTTTTAACAGCCAGACATATTTAGGATAGGTTAGTTTAGGTTGCAGTGGCAGTTCCAAAAGAGTACACACATACGCAGATAACTGTCTGCTTGTGACACCATACAATCAATATTCTAATTAGGAGTCTTTAATTAATCCTCTCTCTTGTATATTTAGAATAGAGGGTTGTTAAGTAGTACATGACACCATAAAAGCCTTTGGGCTGATAGTTTAACATCCGCTATGAGGGACAACGTTGTCAGATTTTTTCACCTCACATGTGAATAAGTCAAGGACATATCTACCAGTTGAAATGCGATTATTTAAGCCACTGTACTACCCAGGCCACTAAACATATTTAGTTTTTCATAAAAAAAAAATAAAAAATATGGAATCCCTTGTAGTAAAGAATGCGCAACTTCAATATAATTTGTACGATATTTTTACAAATTTTCTGTAAAATTAATTAAAAAAAAATATCTGGAATAAACCACAAAATTTGCTTAGAATGAAGACTACAAAACATAAATAAATTAAAGTTTTACGAGCAGATATATCATTAATTATCAGTACTTAAATAGAACCACTACAACTAGCAGCTGATACTTCAACATGTATCATGTATGCATTCCAATCAAATGACTAGAAATCGGAGAAGATCAAAGAAGGTGTACCTTTTATAATCACAATCAATAAAGAAGTGTTTCACAACCACAAACTTATCATAATGATTTCACAAATGAGTGATTATGATTTTGAAGAATGGACACTAACAATTAGCGAGAAATGCGAAAATAGAGTGATATAAGTTATGCAGAGAAAGAAATTATATGGCTGGAACAAAGTGTAGAATGAATACGCAGATGTATATGGTGGAAAGAAACCAATAGGTAATTTATGTTCTATTGATATATTTGTGATCTGGAGATTATTAATTGCAACACAAGAAGACTTAATGACAATAAAATTGAAACTTCAGTCACTGAGTGGGATACGAAAAAGTATACATTATACTAAATGAGATTGACAAAATTAAATATAAAAGAAACTATTAGAAACATTGATATTAGAATTGAAACAATGAAAAAAACAATTACTGCTAGTATGAATAATATATCTCCAGAAAACCATTTTATTTTAAGAATTAGAAGAAAGAGTCACGGAAGAATAATGAAAAATAATTTTCACTTTCTGTAATGAGTTTCTGAAAAAACCTAAAAGGTGTTTTTGTGAATAGAGTAGTATAAAAGAAAGCTGTAATACTACCGTTTCCAAACGGCGTATACAATGATCTACAAACACAAAACAGAAGCAGATAACAGACATTTATATAAAACAAGAATACCCATCATTGTAGCGATTTAGAGAAACTTGATAAAAAAAAAAGTTTTAAAAAATGAATATTATTTAAGTACTGCGAGAATAAAATATCTATGCATGTATAAAATTAATTTTTCTATCTTAGATATGAAGTATATGAGTCAAACGTTAAAAAACATTTTTTGAAATTATAGAATATACGATAACGCATATTTCTGTCCTTGCAATTTTGATATAAAGATATTTAGCTCACCTTCTCAAAAGAACTAGTTTTGCCTATAATTCTGGTAGAATACCATATGTTTAAAAGCAATTCCTTTGATGATGAATATTTATGATGATTGCATACCTAATTTTGGTTTATTGCCAAAAACGTATATTTAAAAACAAACAACTAAAGAAAATTTACCAATGGACTAACTTTCTGTGATACCAACAAATTGTCTGAATGTGAAATACAATGCATCAAGAAATTTGTACTTTGTAGCAAAACTGTCAGTTCCGGTTATTAAAAATATTTGAATTTTTTTTTCTGTTAATCTTATTATCATTTCTATATTAATTACATTCAACACTCTTAAATTAGTAGTTTAGGGGAAGAAAAGTTCTCTATAAATGTTTTTTAGCTTACATTATTCGTTATTGCTCGAAAACAACAAAGCATATGTATCAATAAGGAATAACTTTTGGTGAAATATGAACTTTATCCATCAAACGATCTGGGCTGTAGCGTGTCTAAAACTTTTGAATATACATCCACATACCCATGTACCCTCTAACATCGTCAAAAAAATATCAAAAAAAAAAAAAAGAATTTTTTTTATATAATTTTACTAAACAATTGCAATGAGCCGGTTTATCTCATCAGAATATTTTCTACTACTCACAAATATTCACTAATTAGAGATCCACTTGTAATAATATATTTTAACATTCTGCAATAGGCGTCTAAAATTTTACTTTGGGAGTACTACAGTTTGTCTTGCTTGACTTTATTTAGATTATATTAGTAAATCATTAAATTAGGAAGACATCCCCTCGTTGCTCTTTGATGTTCAACAAATGTTTGAAATGGATATAAAATTATTTAAAGTAATTATCTAATACATAAAATTAATTCTGAATAATTACAAAAAATTATATTTTATCAATAAAATTAATGCTCGGCCTAAGTGTATTCCCTTGTGGAACTGCCACTGCAACCTAACCTAACCTATCAATGAAATTAGCTTTTATTCTGTAGTTCAATATTTGATAAAAAAAAACACTAAGCTTAACTCCATCTTTCATTCCAATTTCCTCACTTGTTTATCTTGTGTTCTACTTACAGCTTTCAGATTGAATTTTAAGTCAAAATTTTTATATTTTGATTTAAAAATAAAATATTTCTAGTTGTTTCAAAACTTAGAGAATTTTCTTATTTATTGTACTGGTTACTTTCATGATAATGTTAAAATTTTAAAACTCTAAGAGTTGGTAGTTTAGGAGAAAAAAAGTTTTACCTAAAAACATATTCTGACAAGAAAAAGTAATTTTCTCATCATGCTTAATTACTCTCAAACAGGGTTCATCTACACAACAAGACCCAGTTTTGTGTAAAATATTAATTTGATACATCAAAAGGTCTGGACCGTAGTGAGCCCACAATCTTTTGAATAGACACCCTGCATTAGAAACATGCAATTCTTCAATCATTTTTACACACATCTATTCTCCAAGGGCTCGCAGAACTACTGGTATAAAGTGATATTTATTAAATACAATTTTTGGTTTTGTCTAATGGTTGATAGTTCTTTTTAGGATTTCAAACCTAAAATCCATTTGTTGTGATGGTGCCTTCAGGAAGGTAAATGTGCTAATTTCTGAACAAGCTTCGTTTCATCAAATGCATTTCACTTTTTTCGATGTGAAAGAATATATTGAATGAGTTTATAATAGTTTTATGATGAAATATTTACGAATTGTATATTTCGACTAGATTTAATTATACAAGTACCTCTTCAACTGGACTGAATAATGCATTTTCCACCATTTAGATATGCATTTCAATTACTCAAGATCTGTGTTACTACATTAAATTTGCGGAATATATTCTGTGAAATCCAAAGATATTTTTAATACATTTAATTAAAATATATTTATTAATAACAATATATATTAATTGATATTTTTTATGATATCTATCTATTCCATGAATTTCTGAAGACGAATATCGATAGAGATAGAAATTTCCAAGATCTGTATTCATTAAGATAAGAAGAACCACGAAAACAAGTGTAACTTAATTGAACAGTCTTGTAATTAAGTTAGCGAAACTGGAATCCAATATTGCCCTTTATTGAGTTTAAGCTGTCATTACAACTCAGTTCCTTATATTCTTATACCGTAAAACCCTTTATTTGTTTTACTCCATGTAAAATATATTAATGATGATAAAATTTATTTCTATATAATTCCAAATATTTTTAATGTAAACAATATTGAATTTAGTCATGCAGTTGTTTTTGGTCATATCTCTGTTTATACTTTAGATTGTAGGCATGAATGATTGTTCGTTTACTATAAAGTCAGAAATACGATCCAAACTGGCCACATTACGAATTGGAAATCGATAATCAGTAATACACAGAGTAAAGAAACACATTTAATAACTCAAATTTTTGGGCAATCCGTCTTCAGGAGAAAATAGAAAGGGAGACCAAGTACACTGTAGACGCAACGAAAATAACCTAAGCTTGATGTCGCATCTACAACGTGCTTGGTCTCCCACTCTCTCTTTTCTTCTGAAGAAAGATTGTCCAAACATTTGAGTTTTTGTCTAGAAAAATTCGAGTGACTAGACTGTCTAGTCGAAGGTTTTGTCCGGTTAACATTGTTGTTCCTTTAAATAATGTAAATTTTCATTTTCTTAGTTAAAAAATTCTTACTTCTGCCTATGAAAAAGGTTTTAAATAAAACCGAAACGTTGGCAACGAGAGTTTGATTTTTTATCCTGGAAAATTGACCGAACCCCGATTAGAGAACACACCTATTCTATCAAACGGTCGATATATTATTGAATCTGTCATAAATATATATTTAGTTAAATTTAGTTGAAGATAGCCTCCTCCACATTTTTAGTGTGATTTTTACAAAAAAATAAGGTACATATACGTAAATATTTAATACGATTAGATATTTTATATTTTTTTATTTTAATAATTGTAAATATTTTAATAAGTTTAATAATGAGTTTGATAATATTTCTGAATGACAGCCAAATTAAATCAAATGCAGAATTAAGTATTTCTGAATAAGTTAAATATTTAGTTAAGTATATATAAATATATATATTTAGTTAAATTAATTTGATAGTAGCCTGCTCCACATTTTTAGTGTGATTTTTACCAAAAAAATTCAGTTGCAATTTTCATGAAAATGAGTCACTTAGTATAGTGCTGATACCTTAGTTGTAGCTAAATATTGTACCTGAAAATGTCTATAAAATAACGTGGACAGTTATGGTGTATCACACAATTTGGTACTTACCAGACTTTGATTGGTACTGAATATGAAATACTCTACTTGCTGTGTTATAAAAGTTGGTTATCTTTAATAGATGTGTTTTTCTACAGAATTATTCTATACTATCTCAATAAATTTATACAGCTTCATCAAATTAAGCACTATCATTACACAGACAAACACACAGACAAATACACACACAGTATATATTATTGAACATAATGACTTGCTTAGACAGAAAAATTTGTTTAAAAGTGCCTAATTCACGATCAAAAACGCTCATATTTCACAAAGTGAATGACATGTACAGGTTTTCGGGTTTGGGGAGTTCAGTTTCAAAGTATTCGTTTTACAGTAGCTCTCAACTTGATTCTTTGAGTTCAACCACATTCCTTGGTCTAATGGAAAATATTTCTTTCTGGATACTACATCAAAATGAATAAATTTTCGATGTTGAGAAAGATGTTTGAACATGTTTGACAACAGGTTAGTGAGTTACAGAGGTGTAGTAATGCCTGAAGATAAATGAAATCCTCATCGGATACACCATAAATGTAACTATGAAGCAACAAATAATTAAAGATTCGAGGAAGGAAATAACATTGATAATACACCAATACGTATATGCTTCATTGCATGTTAATAAAAACACATAGAAATATTAAATTATTTAATGAATATAAATACATAAAAATAATAAATTATTTACTTAAATAATATTTAATAAAATTAAAGTATTAAATATTAAAATAAATCACTTGTTACAGAAATTTTAAACTAAGATTTTTCCTATTAATTATATGAATTTTTTTTCTCTTACTAATATATAATATATTTATTTACAATAATAGAAAAAGAAAACGAAATGAACAGATAAAATTGAAATTTGGAATGAATGTTTGTGAATGAAATATAAAAAAAATTATTATTCATATAGTGTTGCAATGCATATATTATTTTTAAAATATTATCTATTATTTTATGTGAATCTGTAATATTAAATTATCTTTTCAACTTTTTTATACAAATTTAATTTTGGTGCAGTTGTTCAAAAACTACAAATGAATATTTATCTTTATTTAAAGAACATTATGATTTCATTTTTCCAAATATTTTTACCTTTTATAGTTCCAGAATTTTATATTTTCCTCATTTACATTTACACAATATATTGAGTTCAGTTGTGTTATAGTAATTACAAATATATTAAGCAATGGTATAGTAATTACATTGTTTTATTACAAAGGGGAAAAGAACAGCATTATTGATAATATTGTATAGCTAATATTCATAATAGTGAATTTATCCATGAAAAAGGTTTAAAATGCCAAAAAAAAATTTGATTATGCTGTGATATAATCTAATTACTTTTGGATATCCCAATATTTATTTTGTTGGTGTTCAACAAAAAAACGTGAGTTTTATTAATAATTAATAAAAAAATATTTAAACAATTCTTTAAATGGTATCAAGCTGCTACCCAAAATAAATCACTTATTTTATGGAAATTTTAAACCAAAATTTTTTTCATGAATTATATGAAATTTTTTCTTTTACTAATATATAATATATTTACTTGCAAAAATAGAACAAGAAAATGAAATGAACAGATTAAATTGAAATTTGGAATGAATGCTTGTGAATGAAATTAAAAAAAAACATGAGAAAAGACAGCTGTTTTCTCATGTAATGTATCAGAAAGTGTATCTATTGTGTATTTTTGATATTCTGATTATGACGTAACTTATTGATATTGCTGTAACACTTTTATTAATATTTCATATAAAACTGACTGAAGCAATGTTGACATGATGCTGATTGTACAAACTATTCTGTCTTTTGTATTAATGCAAACAAGATCGTCAATCGAATAGTAATTAAGACTTAGACTCTAGTTGTGATAGTCGGTCGATCTCCTATCAGTTTATAAGTCATTGAACACTCTCCAAAGTTCAATTCTGTTATGGCTAGAAATTCTCTGTCTGTGCACCATTGGTTTACACTGACAGTTATTTGCTGAGGATATCGACGTCTTGAACACCTACTTGTTACCTTCCTGATAACAGGGCGAGAATTATTTATATAAAACAAGCCCTTCTGGGTATTATTCCATTACTATGGATTACTAAACTATTCTATATGATCATTCCTTAAATTATTCCATTCTTAGTTATTTATACTATTTGTATTAGGGACAGATACAAATTGTGTTTTTATTTATTTACTAAACCTAAATTGCACTGGCTATCAAAAAAACAATAGGCTTGGTCTATACTCAATTGCATTATATATAACAATATCTTCAAAAAATGTGAAATATGTTGTAGAACTTAGTGCTACAATATTCTAAAACTTAGTATTATTGGAGTAGTTGTTAAGAAATACTTATTGTGCATTAGGGTAGTTCTTTTACAAAGAAGTTATTCTTGAACAAATCCCTTTTTAAAAAATGTGTGGAACAATGAAAATACTATTTAATGCTGGAACTGATGATGGTATAAAATACAATAAAAAAATACAAATATCTTACCCATTTTCCAATATTGATAAAAAAAATATGTTGAGGAGCCTAAAAGTAATATTTCAAATATATGCTTTATACTCATAACAGATTGTATGTCATAACATACTCATAACACATTTTCTTTTAAATTATAATTTAAATTTAAATTATAACATTTATAATAGTTTATAAAAATTCGGTTATTATTCAATTAAATCATTATTTTACAGTAATGAAAAATTTTTTTTTTTTCAATGATCAAAATCCATCAGAATAGTTGGTTCTCAATGTTCAAAATCCATCAGAATAGTTGGTTCTCAATGCTCAAAATCCATCAGAATAGTTGGTTCTCAATGCTCAAAATCCATCAGAATAGTTGGTTCTCAATGCTCAAAATCCATCAGAATAGTTGGTTCTCAATGTTCAAAATCCATCAGAATAGTTGGTTCTCAATGCTCAAAATCCATCAGAATAGTTGGTTCTCAATGTTCAAAATCCATCAGAATAGTTGGTTCTCAATGCTCAAAATCCATCAGAATAGTTGGTTCTCAATGTTCAAAATCCATCAGAATAGTTTGTTCTCAATGTTCAAATCCATCAGAATAGTTGGTTCTCAATGTTCAAATCCATCAGAATAGTTGGTTCTCAATGTTCAAATCCATCAGAATAGTTGGTTCTCAATGTTCAAAATCCATCAGAATAGTTGGTTCTCAATGTTCAAAATCCATCAGAATAGTTGGTTCTCAATGTTCAAAATCCATCAGAATAGTTTGTTCTCAATGTTCAAAATCCATCAGAATAGTTGGTTCTCAATGTTCAAATCCATCAGAATAGGTGGTTCTCAATGTTCAAAATCCATCAGAATAGTTGGTTCTCAGTGTTCAAAATCCATCAGAATAGTTTGTTCTCAATGTTCAAATCCATCAGAATAGTTGGTTCTCAATGTTCAAAATCCATCAGAATAGTTGGTTCTAACTTATTTCAGACCATCTGTGTTGAATAGAAGTAAAAATTGAATTCATATAATTGTCTATTCATGATTTGCAATTTCTGTAAAAAAAATTAGTGTTTCATGAACGTATATAAATTTATACTTTTAAATTTATAATATTGTCTATGCAAGTAAAAAAAAAATAAGTAATTCTTTCTCACTAAGTGCAGATATAAGGCATTGTAAACGAAAGGGAAAGAGTAGGAGAGGAGCATCAGGAGAGATATGTGTTTTGGAGACAACTGATGTAAGAAAGATCACCAGACAGTGACAAGAAGTGAGCACAAGAAAGTCTTTAATGTAGTGACTAATTTAATCTCACTTTTATATAGTAAAATTAATGTAGTTGGTATTTAAAGTCACTTGAAGTTATGTTTAATTGAAAAGAAAACACGTTAATTAATGGCGAGCAAAGAAATGCTATTTGAATTTAGGAATAATCAAAGAAATATCTATAATAGACTATTGTGAACGGTCATTTAATAAATTCTTTCTAATAAAAAAATCAAACATTAATAATTTTAACAACATAAATAATGAACAGTTATAATAAAAACTTTTGGCCGCAAAAATGCAAAAACAACAAATGAATTCAGAAATTTGAAGGAATTGAAAAAAAGAAATAACACTCTATTAGGAAGGCAGGACAGGACGTTGCATTGTTGTTATTGCCAATAACCTAAGGTTTCATTATGGTTATATGAGAATTCAATGAGTGTTTTCTGCAACTCTACGAATCAGAAATAGCCCCTCAATTTTTGTTAAAATGAGAATGAACACATACTGCTATTGCAGCCTTAATCAAGGTAACTTGACTATAAGCTACCATTTGAGTGACATGATAAACATTTTGCTTAAAATAACTTAATGTATAATATACCATATTATTAATATAAGATTTTACATTCATATGTTGAAATTTTCACAGTAAATAAGTCAAAAAAAATCGACAAATTTAATTCATTAACTCCAATTCATAATAAAAGACAAGCAATTTGTAATTTTACTTGTCAAATTTCCAGGTAGCTAAGTAAACTAAGTAAAATTTTTTATGATTTTTATTGAAATTATAAGCGAGTTTACTTATATAAAAATTAACTTTAGATTTTTTTTGATTAAACAACTCATGGAAATGGATATTATGGTAAATTTTTGAAACTTAATTTTTCTTTGGACCTTCTTCTGTTTTAAAATAATACCATTTTATCTATAGCATTTACTTATTTAGAGTGATGATATTACTGGACTACTTAAAATGTTATATGACTCTAAAAACATTAATTTCAAATTAGAACAACCTGTACTTGTCCTCTCTTTTTATATGCATACCTAATGAGAAAGAGAACAATTTAGTGATATTAACTAACACAATTAAATAAATTTCCTGGAACTAGACTTAAGAGTTGAGACTCACTCTTGTTAAGTGCAATTATGCTTAAACGTTTTTCTCTTTATACAACTTAAATGGAATATTTTGATAATATTCCTTATCATATATATCATTGATAATACAGGGTTATTCAAAAAGAATCACCTGAACCAAAGATCAAATATTCTATTAAGGAAAAATAGAAAAAAATAAACTTATAATACAAGTACTCTACTACACTGCAATTTTACTTCACATGTTTATCATGAGTAATCTTTCATTCCAGCACGACTAGCATCAATAGTTTATAAAAATTCTTTCCAAACACGATGATACACAGCAGGATCAATTGATCTCACAGTTCCTACTTTGTTCTCCGAGGAGTTTAAAAGATAAATTCTTTATTCCACCATTACCAACTGATCTGGGAAACATAAAAAATCGAATAACAACAGTAATCAATTTGATTGATCCTAATATGTTTCAACAAGTCTGGGAAGAAATTGCATACCGTCTTGTTTTTCGTTCTACAATGGTGGGTCATATTAACCACTTGCAACATGTGAAATAAAACTTGACTATTAGTAGAATACTTATATTATAAGTTATATTTTTTGCTATTTTTACATAATAGTATAATTAATCAGAGTCAATTGAATGTAATTCTTTTTGACAACCTTATATTTTACAAATAATATGACGTTTAATTGATAATGAACATAATAAAAACAAAGTATTTTTTTTATAAATAAATTTACCTTTATACTGTAAATTTTAAAATATTATTTCTTTTAAAATTAAATTTAATAAATATAATATCATTACAAATACTGTAAGTTTTTTAAAAGCACTCTTTCAAAAAACTAATAACAGTCAGAAAGATATTTCAGTACAAATGCAAATGTTTCAGTTTTAAACTATTTTGGTAAAACAATAATAATTTTATTGAGAAAAACAAATATAACTAACCTGCATTATATACAGTTAAACTGCATAGTACAGTTGATTTACCTTAATGAATAAGATGAACTTTTTTACTGTTAGTAACATAATTTTCATTTTAATTCATGTTGGCTGTATGAATTGAAAAACATCTCAGGATGTATTTCTTCATCCTGTGTTAGCTGTATATTTATTTTATATTCATTTAATTCCTAATAGAATGGCCGTGTTAAAAACATATTCTATCATTAACTCACCAAAATTAAGCATTAATGAGCGTATTTAATGCTTTGACAGTTGATATTATGCTCCCGTTGTTGTGTAGCTTTCTTTGGCTACAGAATACCAAATGGTAAAATAATCATTTTATAACTATTTTATAACATATAACTATTTTATTTTATAATCATTTTAACCAACAGATAAAAGTAATAAAAATAATGAATACACATAAATATTGGTTTAGAAGACTGAATGGTGTATAACACGAGCTGAACATAGACTGGGCAAAGAGTTTCTTTTACAAACTTCTTAATATTTACTGGTTACTTTTGTAGAAATACTATATATACAACTATATATACATTGTACATCAATTCATTCCTTTAAAATTATTGTTTCTTAATATAATGATGAAACAGTTGAAGTCATTCTGTGAATTTGAGATAAATAGACTCCTTGAATGCATTTGATGAGACTCTATAAACTGTGGTTAAAGCGATTACTCCCTTAACATCGAGCTGTCGTAACTAAGTTGTAATTGCTGTTGTACTTTCATGTGTCATTCCATGAAAAATTGACCTCACTAATGTAATACAGGCATAATTTGAAAGACCTTGCTTATA
This sequence comes from Hermatobates lingyangjiaoensis, assembly GCA_026182355.1. Classification (NCBI taxonomy): domain Eukaryota; kingdom Metazoa; phylum Arthropoda; class Insecta; order Hemiptera; family Hermatobatidae; genus Hermatobates; species Hermatobates lingyangjiaoensis. Next base: position 71,627 of record JAPFBL010000242.1, on the reverse strand, counting down.
TATTGACTCCTTTAATTAATTAAATATATTGATTATATACAAAACAGTAATGAATGGTCGGCAGTGGGACAGATATGTAACATAAAAAGGATAACTCAGGATGCGGTCAGTTTCTTCCACTTTTAATCAAACTCTTATTGCCTTTCATCAGTCAAATTGACCGCATCCCAATTTATCCATTTTATGTGATATATTGATTATATATATAAAACTATTTTCTTACAGTTTTTTTTAAATAAACACAAATAAAGCTGCTAATAGAATCAATAGACAATAATAGGGCTAAGATTTCACAGTCACCTGTATGCTCATCTCTGGAATGGTAGATACGGGTTCAATCCCTATTCCGGCAATCAATTTTTTCAAGGAGGTGAAAATGTCTTATTATATTGTTTCTCAAATAGTTCATTAAATAATGTTAATATCTCTATAATATCAATGATGAAACCACAATATGAAATGGGAAAACACGACTAAGATCTTTCAACCGTTATAAATGGTCTTCGTCAGAGTCAAAATCCCAACTGAAACACTAGATGCAGAAAACATCTGGTTAGGGGTTGAGAAGAGTGAGAGGGAAGAGTGGTATTTTAAAAAGGTGAAAGTACAGGAAAGGATAAATGTCCAGAAAGGGTTGTTTGGGGAAACAAAAAGAATAGAGTAAGAAAGAGTAAAAAAAAAAACTATCCGCTAGGTGTCAATCCTCTTAGAAGAGGCTATTGCCCTCGTAATGAAAGTATCAAGTTTGAAGAGACCGTTACTAGTGTTTATAATAGTCTTGTTTTCCCATTTCATATTGTGGTTTGACCATTCATTGTTATTTCACGTGTTTAAGGGAAATCTTTTTATCTCTAGAATATATAGACTTGAGGTAGCAAAACATTTAGCACTACTAAAGTAAAAAAAATAGGGTGACACAATATTTCCTTCAGGAATCATTATGGAATGTAAAGCGTTCTAGTAGACTCTAAATCTTGGCATAAAAAAAGAAAAATAAAAAAACTGAAAAAATTTGTGTAAATGATTACGTCGTAATTAGCTCCAATGTCTGGCAGTCTGTCACATTTTCCAAATGTGAAAACGTAATATTATTAACAAACACAATGCGTGATACATAAATTAATATAATTAAAATAATTGTTTAAAGTGGTTAATCTCTTTAGTTACAAGGTAAAACCTGTTTTTTTTTTCTCTCAGTTACAAAATAGTGTTACGTTCATACTATAATTTAAATTCATAGACAAAAATATATATAAACAAGTTTCTTTTAAAAATCAAAGCGTTTCAAACTCTCAGTATTCTTCTTCAGATTTGTCTTATTGTTAGCCGTAGACCATATTTCTAACAACAAACAAACGAATCTTCTAAAATATACACGTCCTTTTGTTAATAAAATTCCTTTATGTGGTGTCTGTTTGTGTAATTTTTACAGCACTTCTATCTGTTTTGCTGATAGCATTTTTGATGAATATAAACCTGATATTCCCAGAGTTTTAATCTATTCTGTTAGTATTTTTTTTTCTTTAGAAAATATTGTGGAATTTTTCCACCAATTCTTTTACTAATTTCCCCTTTCATTAGCAATTCAGATTTGTGACAGAGGAACAATGTAATCATCCTTTCAATGTCCCTTTAATATTCTTTTTTTTTTTTCATTATCGATTCAATTATTATTTTATAAATTTCTAAGGACAAACTCGACGATTATTTTCACGAAAAAAGAAATAAAAGTGTTCCGTTCAAATTTCACTTTGATTTTTTTACTTATATATCTATATTCCAATACACATATTTTTACCCTTCTTCAATAAATTAAAATAATTAATATTAAAAAAAATACAAGTTGAATCTGCTATAAATAAAACAATTTGTTATATGAAGCGAAAGAGGAAGAAAAGTAAAAACTATAATAAACTCTAAAAAGGAGGAAATGTTCCTATTTTAACCTGATAGCACAAACTGCGCAGTAAACTTAACACAGTACTGATATTACATAGATAAATTTGTTCGTGAATCGGGAACAATTTATAAAATGTGACTTTAAGAACCATTACATTCACGTTATGCAATATTAAAAAAACAGGAAAAGAAAGATTTAGAATAGACATTTTACTGAGCTTCACACTAACTTCTATTAAAAAATAGTGCAATTACAATTTTTGTTTAATGAAGTTTTTAATAGTTAATTGTATTTTATGTAAAAATTAAGAAGTTATAATGCTGTATCACAGATAAGGGGAAAAAATGAAATAGTGATGTAGAACATATATTCACTTTACAGTTCTTTATTGGCCGTAAATTTCATTGTTGTAGGGTAAAAATCTAATGAAATGGTCTCCACATATAAAAATTTTAATGATATAAACAACGCGTTTCGAAAGTGTTCGAAACGCGTTGTTTATACCATTAAAATTTTTATATGTCAAGACCATTTCATTAGATTTTTACCCTACAATGAGTAAATACCACATAATAACTGATTGCACTACATTAGAAATTTCATTGTGTATACATAAACGGTTCTTTGATGAGCCCTTTATCTGGAAACAAAAAATTGACTCTTCCACTCTTTTTGTTAATGTAATTTCGAAAAAAAATTACCTCAATCAATTTCTTACATAATGCTCTATTTTGTAGGTCTAATTTCATTTTGATCAATCGATACGTATGGTTTGGATTGCCCTCCCAAGTTTTTAAACTGAATAATAAGTCAAAATGTTTATATTTTTTTAAAAAAAAAAATATTTTCCTTGTTTTAACAATTTAAAAAATTATTTTTATTTATTGTATTTGTAGCTTCAAAGATAATGCCAACATTTTAAAACTCTAGAATTATTACTTTAGGAGAAAAAAATATTGTTTAAAAACTCATTTTGGCTAAAAAAGAAACTTTCCTATCAAGCATAATTCTGCCCAGTATATACTCGTAGCATATTTAAACGATGAGATCTAACACATACAAACACATACACGCACACACACACAGATATCATAAAAAAAACTTCATAAAACGACTTGTGGGACCTCAAAAATGTAAGTCCGTCAAAGTCTCGTCATCAAATTTTTTCACGATAGCTATATATTTTTTATGGTAAAGTACGAGTAATAAGACACATTAGTTTAGTGTAATGGTTACAAACTCAAAAATGACTTTGTATTCTTTACAGATATAATTACTTTGTGTAAACATATGTTGATCTTATTAACAAGTTTTTTTTTAGTGATATATTTTCAATGAGTTTTTGAACAACTTAGCAATTATACTGGTGTATTGTATTACAAAAATAAACTTATGTGCTATTATTTAGCACAGTATAATCGTATTTCTAGTGTAAGAATATGAAATTAATTTACAACAAGAGACACTACAACTCATTGCAATGTATTATGTTAAATAAATAAAAGTCATACAATTAAATTAATTCTAATGTAGTGCAATCAGTTATTATGTGGTATTTACTCATTGTAGGGTAAAAATCTAATGAAATGGTCTCCACATATAAACATTTTAATGATATAAACAACGCGTTTCGAACACGTAGTGTACTTCCTCAGGCATTAACTAAAAAAATACAATGACAATAACTCTCTGGTGTCATTGTATTTTTGTAGTCAATGCCTGAGGAAGAACACTACGTGTTCGAAACGCGTTGTTTATATCATTAAAATTTTTATATGTGGAGACCATTTCATTAGATTTTTACCCTAAAATTCAATTACAAGGAAATCAAATTTAAATATATTGAACATCAATTGGTTGAAGTAGAATTAACAAATCTGACTATAATAGGAATTTGATTTGTTTACAATTAAAACTCTGTAAGAACAAAACGAATGAATTCAAATTGATAATAAAGAACTATTAACATATAATTGTAGATACTAATTATACATTATTTAATTGTATGAACTTAAACATGAGAAGTTTATTAATTCAAAATTATAGAAAGAGAAAATTTAAACATTTATTAAGAAATTCCATAGAAGAAACATCCTTTGATTAAATGATATACTTCATTTAAACTATTTTAAAAAAATAATAATAACAGTTTTAATACTAAAGTACTTACCGTTAATATTTTGATATTATGACTTTGTATCATTAAATTACAGATTCATGGACAAATATATTCTAAAAATGTATGAATCTATACCTGGAGAACATGCAATTTGGAATACACATTTATCATTCCTGAGAATTATAAAAGAAATCTGCAGATACCATGTTTTATGTTAATTATGTTAAAGGGATATATAATAATAAACATTATTTCGAAATATCGTACAAGAGATGTTATGAAAGAAACATGCATAACATTCAAATAAAATTCAGGGTAAATTAACATAGAGGTAACTTTTAAGTAATATTTGAAAGTAAGAGAATGTTAGAGTTTGATGGTAAACGAACATGAAAATTAGATGACTGCAAACTTATGAAATTAGATTGGTATTAATAGTTGTATATTTAATTATAATTATTTCGAAAAAAAAAATTAAATTGTGTTTTTTTGAAAAATAAATCGTTTCAATCAGTTTTTTATAACACTTATTCTCTAGAGATAAAAGCCCTCGTAAGCCAAGTTAGACCATTTACTCTCTTACTTAAATTAACTGTCGCAAAAGTTCTCACAATGATCTGTAGTATCTTGGATTGAGTTTACTAGCGCAAAAGTTCTCACAATGATCTGTAGTATCTTGGATTGAGTTTACTAGCGCAAAAGTTCTCACAATGATCTGTAGTATCTTGGATTGAGTTTACTAGCGCAAAAGTTCTCACAATGATCTGTAGTATCTTGGATTGAGTTTACTAGCGCAAAAGTTCTCACAATGATCTGTAGTATCTTGGATTGAGTTTACTAGCGCAAAAGTTCTCACAATGATCTGTAGTATCTTGGATTGAGTTTACTAGCGCAAAAGTTCTCACAATGATCTGTAGTATCTTGGATTGAGTTTACTAGCGCAAAAGTTCTCACAATGATCTGTAGTATCTTGGATTGAGTTTACTAGCGCAAAAGTTCTCACAATGATCTGTAGTATCTTGGATTGAGTTTACTAGCGCAAAAGTTCTCACAATGATCTGTAGTATCTTGGATTGAGTTTACTAGCGCAAAAGTTCTCACAATGATCTGTAGTATCTTGGATTGAGTTTACTAGCGCAAAAGTTCTCACAATGATCTGTAGTATCTTGGATTGAGTTTACTAGAAAAAAAAAGCAAGTTGAGTTCTCTTTCAAATTTACTCTTTAACAATTTCCGGTAAGCAAACTCATTATGCTTCTTTTGAAAGTTTTATTACGCGTTCATACTTCTTTTCAATTTTCTTTTGCCTCTTCACTTGAGACTTACTTCTGTGGTTTATTGAATGCTAGGCAAAAAAAAAAAACATCATTCTATAGACTGCTAAATTTTGATTGGTTGGTGGAAAATTTAAACTTTTTTCCTTAAAGTTATGTACAAAATAGATTTAACTAATATGGTTGTCAGGATGTCAGTGTTAACAAGAACCATTCAAGATAATTGTGGATATACCTCCCAAGATCTACGCTAAATAGACAGCCACTTTTGACTTCTCAAATTACTTCTTAGAATGTTTTTGCATCATCCTACATAGGATTTTAATGAGAATATTCATAGATGTTGTTTAAAGTGATAAATTTCTAACCGGTGTACTACTAGTATCATTAAAGCCAAGAGCCTGTTAATGTATCATGAATAACTATATATTACTTATATATAAATAAATAAATTTATATTAAATTACTTATTAATATTAATTATTGATTATTTATGATATTAATTATTTATTAGTTATATTATTTATATTAAATAAATTTAATATAAATTAATATTTAGTTATTAGCCTTAATTCATAATGGCAAAGTAAATCCAGAAGTGCTAAAGTCTATGATGTGGAAGAGATATTTAAAAGGGGTCAGAGTAGCGAAGAGGACTGTTAGATGCAGGTTCGATTTGCACTCTGAACCATGGATTTTTTCTTGCTAGAGGCGAAAAAAAAAAACTGGTTTCACCATCTCAGAAAGGGTGTTAAGCTATTAGTCACCCTACTCTATCGATGCTTGGGTACTCGTTAAAGATCCCCCTAGCCTACAGAATCTGGCTAAGTTTAGGACTACCAATGTAGAATGATTAGAGAGGCGTAATATCGCCTTGGGAATTCAGCAACAGATCTCTTCTTTCTAACGGATTCTCAATCTGAGGGACAAAAAAAAAGTGCTAATTACATTGCAAACGCTTGTACTTGGAAAGATTTATTGAGCATTAGTTATCCCTCCAAGCGAAATGTTTATCAACGAATCAAGCAACTACTGAGAAAATGAGACATTAATCTAAGTGACCAAATCAAAAAAATAATTGCCCATAAACTGATTAATGTAATGTGAATAACAACGCTTAACATGTTATCGTATTTATTTTTTTCCTGATTTGTGTAACCCCCATATCAGTGAATTTATTTATCACCTGTTTGCTAACATAGATTACAAGTATTGATTCCAAATTATTTATTTATCAACAATTTCATAACAATATTGTCATTAATTGACAGATAATTATATTTAAAGGAATACAATTTTAAAATTAGTGTGGTGTAAAATGTGATACTAATTAAAAAATCAATTTCATTATTTCTCTGAAAAAAACTACCCTGAAATTAGTAAAATATAAAATATTTCAAAAATTTTAATTTTTAAAAAAATTTATTTTTACTATCCAAACTGAAAAATCAACTCAGAATATTGGAAAACCTTCTGTATTAATCAAATTTATTTACATTGATGTAAAATTTTTTTCATAATAGAGTCAAACGTAGTTTGTGTTTTAAATATTAATATAAGCATATATAATATATAATATAAATATATAATATAATATAAATTTATAATATAAATATATTTATATTTATAAATATAAATATTAATATTTGGTCATAAATTTATTAATATAAAAATATTTTGAAGAATTAATATGATATTCAAGAAAAGTTGAATTCTAAAAACCATAAAACAAAATGGGAACAAGCATATATTTTATGATGTTGTCTAGAGTGAAGGATGGTAGTGTAGAAAAAGTTGTTATAAATCTAAATTTTGCACACTTTAACATGTGTAATTTTAAAAAATATCGTTGTTTGATTGTATAAACTCCATCGTTATTGTCTAGGATTGCAGCAATCCAAACGTAGTTTTTCAATATTTATCATGCTAGAGCTACTATGTTCGTATTTTATCTTGCTCTTTGAAGGGACAAAATATTTTATGTCAAATTTTTGCTATAAATATTTAAGAGCTTAAATATTGGAATGTATGGAAATTTGTGAATATTCTTCTACTGAAATATGAGAGTTTTAAAGCAAATATAAATTATAACACAATAAATTTAAAGTTTTCAACTGAGTAAATCGAAAAAATGTGTTCAAAGAAAAAAAAATATTGTTTTACCAAATTTTAAGACATAAAGAAATTACTATGGGCTGCTATCTAGATATGAAAGAGAGCATTGAAATCTTACTGAGTAGAACTAATATCTAAATGAGTCGATCCAGTAACGAAAAAATGAATTACAATAAACTAATAAAAGAATGGTTTGTATAAGCATTGGTTCTTCGACCTCTGATATTCTGATGACTAAATATTGCCCTCAGAGAAATTTGTATCGCTCTTTGTCATCATTTGTTGTGTGTGACCTGCTTCATACCATAAAAAATCAAAGAAACAGCCGGAAGGGTATGCAGTTAACATTGTTATTAAAGAACAGAAACATTTTGAAGATATTGCTTTCAATATTATGCAGCATGTTCCCCAAATAGTTGAAAACAGAGTACGGGAAAAATATTCGGATATAATTCCGGTTAAGACCGTCCTAAATATATATGATCAAACCAAAATATGAAATAGGGAAAAAAGACTAAGATCTTTCAACCGTAACAAGTGGTCTTCGTCTGATTCCGATTGTTATACTGCTTGTTACGGTTGGCAATAAAGTTAAATTAACAAGGACGGAGGCTGGTTAATGTTAATTAATAACAACTGGTTAACCTCCTGGACACTAGGATCACCACCTACTATTACCTCAGTATTGTTACCTCTATATAACCATTTCTATTGTTATCCCTTATGTATGCATTTTTAGTTGTATCCTGTTATTTTATTACTTTGAGTTCTTATCATATTTATCTGTCTTATTATTTTATCCTGCCTGAGGATGACTAACGAGGTCGATAGCGTGTGTTTAAAAAGTAGTGAATACAACTTTTGTAGTTATTGGACTATGTTTTTTGTTTGAAAATGTCGCTAGGAAACCTGCTATTTGCATTGCCTCTGTAACATAGAAGTGTAATTGGGAAAAAAGAACAGCTACTTAAAAAAGTCGTGAATGCAGAATCTGCTCAGCATTTTAACAATGTATGCTTGGATGAAGATCTACTGCGAACTTATACAAGTATATATATAATATATATTTGGCTCGATTGGCTCGGTCAGTAAGAAGTTTTTCCCTTTGCTCTTCTCTTCTCCTTCTACCTCATCTATTTTTCTTGAAGCCCTCTCCTTAGCATATGTCAAACTACTGAACCTCAGAGGCATTTTCTCTCATCATTCTCCCTTGAACCCTACACTTGGGAGGGGAATGGTGGAGTGTGGACGGAGCAGATTCAAAACCTGCCATATCATCAACCCTAATCACTTTTTTTACTTCCCCCCATAGCAAGATTAACTATCCTTGTCCTCCCCACACCTCATGCACTTCGGTTAATTGACGTTTACCGTTTGGACTGTACCCAGTGTGATGCATTCTACGTTGGCATGGCCACTACGCAGCTCAACTTACGTATGAATGGCCACAGGACTTCCGTTGGTCAACGCTAAAACCTTCCTATTGCTATCCACTCTCTCTCTCTCTTCTTCTCTCTCTTCTACTATATATATATATATATATTATATATATATATTCTGCATAGTCAAACCTTCAACATATTTTCATCTAAATTACTGCTTTAAACTGGAACTCCAAAACAACAATGTAACAATTCTTACGTCTTTGTTAAGTTTACACTTTAGTACTCTGTCACTATTGATATCAAACCAACAGTTGGGTTTTTGACTCTGACGAAGACCACTTCTTACGGTTGAAAGATCTTAGTCTTGTTTTCCCATTTTCTTATTGTGGTTTGATCATTGATTGTTATTTCACGTGTTTATGTGAAATCGTTATATATGTAAAGATGACGACGGATGTCAAGCTATCAAAGTGAGTTCTGTAGTGACTTTCTCTGTTATTTCCTGTATGATGAAATGTATATATATATATAACCATCTGGCCTCACAGCCAGGTGTTAGTGTTCTTAGATGGACTTTGTAGACTGTACATCATAAAGACAAACCGATTTAAAGCCGGTTAGGAACAGATTAAGATCCGTTTGGTCTTGAAGATTACAACTGTCTGGATTGATGCCAACAACACTAGAAGCTGTATAAGCGGAAAGAATATATTTCCCTTTTCTTATTTTAATTTTCACAAACTCATCTAAAAATATCACTGAATATGTATTTGTAAATAATTTACGATTTTAAGGTTATGTTACCTTTTCTGCAAACAATTTTTTTTCAATAAACGGTATTATTTTTTTTTTTATAACATTGATGGTTAGCATTTGCTAGCCTGAATTGTGTTATTTATGCCAAGTGTATTCAATAGCATTTCTTTAAAACTGTAACTGTGACAATCGATGGCAACCAATTTAAATGAGATTAACTTTGATACTTTATTTCTTTTTATTTTAATAGTTATCGTGCAGATTTATTATCAATTGTATATACAATAAATATAATGGCTCATCTTAATGTGTTTGTATACAATTTTTTTTTGCTATAAGAAAATTTAAATAATTGTTTTTAAATATAGTTCAATTTTTGCAATCTGTCATAGTGCGGTATTTATTCATACTAGGACATTTCAAATACGTTTTCACACAAAAAATGAGTTCAAAAAACAAAGCTAAGAACGCGTTTTGAACACATAATTGTTCTTCTTTAGATTACATTTGCACTGTTGAAATGTAAACCTGAAGAAGAACACTAAGTGTCCGGAACATGCTGTTAGTTGTGATATTTAACTTTTTTTGTGTGTAAACGTAATTTTTGAAATTTTGTAATATAAAATATTCCTAGCAAATAAGACTTGTATTATTGTTTTAGGATCTTAAATTGATAATATTCGAACAAATGCTTTAAAATTAGTATCTGCATTGCTATGAAGTACAAAAATATACCGTTGCTGTACATCAATATTACCCAAATAAAATGAACTCTTGAGCACAACGAAATTTGAGTCTGATGTTCAGATTCGTTAAAGGGTGGAACATGAATGATTTGTTACAAAATGTTCGATAAACAACCATCTATCAATCGCTGGAAAACATGATAAAAATCTTATTTGAGACGCCTCACCACATTCATTTACCTAATTATAGGTTGTAGGGGATTCACTACGGCAGCTCTAATTATATCATAGTAGTGTTATGTTAACACTACTGGGACTGACTATTTCCAGTACGTATTGTCTTCATCTGATTTTCCTGTCCCTCACTTTATAAATTGGGATCAAATGAAATATGAATTTTTATTTTTTAAATTCTTTGACTAATATACATGTAAATATTCATCAACAATAGTTTTATCCCTATTAGGGCACAGTTCTTTGTAATTCTATTACTGAAGGACATCTGCTCGAATTGGATCAAATATATACTTTCAACTGAATTATTGAATTTTATTTTAAATATTTATATTTCTTATGTTTAAATAGAATTACGATAAAGTTCGTATATCAATCAATATAAATTTATATCAATCAATATAAATTGTTGTTATTCATCTTATTATTACGGTTTCAGGATAGTGTGCTAGGACAAAAGAGGGTGTTTTTGTTGGTTTTCTACTTTAACTAGAAGCCCAGCATTGTGTACGTAAATGCACTTCACCTACTTACAAAAAAAAACTATTATTATTATTATTATTAATACAAAAATGAAACGGTCCGTTAAGACAAAATATCAAACGGTTAGAATAAAATAACACGTAGAAACAACACACAACTCACTTCAATATTTCGAGCTCGTTGTCATCAGGAGAAGGAGAAGAAGAAGATGAATTTTTTTTTCGGCTGAAAAAGAACAACTTGCTGATTGCTAGCCAAGCAGAACTCATCTTCTTCTTCTGATTCTCCTGATGACGACGAGGTCAAAATATTAAAGTAATATATATATATATATATATACAGAAATGAACTACATTACAGAATTTATAATTTTATCAGAAAAATGTAAATAATAAAAAACAATTTGTTTATATATATATATGCTTAATATAATATTCAATTTTGGTTTTGAGTTTGTAAGTTGTAACTTATTTTATTCCATCTCCATGGTAGTAGAAGATTAAATATAAAATTTGGTGATTATACTAGTAGATATTGCTGCTTTATGATATATTGACCACACTAACCCAGATACATTTAATGGTCAATCTGTATAACCCCCACTCTTTCATTGAATTGAGGGAATTTCAAAAATATTGAGGGAAAAGTGGATTACAAAGTTGTGGCTAAAATGCATGTTCATTGAGTATACTATATTTCATATAGAGATTAAAATAAATGTATTTCTGTTCAATTTGTATTTATTTTAAGGAATTTAAATTTGTATATTCACTTATATTAATTATATTCTTAATATAATATTTAATAACATTTAAATTAATATTCACATAAAATTAATTTCTTAAATGCATAAGGATTCAATTAACAAATTAATTTATTAACCATTCATATTCTAATTTCAAATGATATAAATCAGGTGAAATATTTTTGTCTTTATTTATTGAAACATCATAATGTATCAAACATTATAACGATTGTCATAGGAACCTAAAATGTATTACATACTGGAAATCTCAGAATTTTATTTACGAATATTTTGAACTTTACCATTTAATACTACATACCGTTATTCATAAAAGTCTTACTCACAGAGATATTGTTATAATATATATTGAGGGTTACGTATATGCCATATTACGTTAAATTAACTGCATTGTATATAAACAGTATAGGATGAGGGGTCAGGCTAGCTCAGTGGTTACGTGCTCGCCTCTGAACTAATAGGACAGGGGTTCGATCCCCACCTGGCCCTCGATTTATTCACCCGGAAGGTGAACAAATCTGAGCACGTCGTCCCTTGGAGAAGGACGTTAAATTGTCTGTCCCGAGCTTGTACGATGTCAGGTACTCGTTAAAGATCCCTACTCTAAATACACTTGAATTAGGCACAATTTAGGACTCCTACTGTAGAATCAATCTTCATTGTGTGGTATCACAAAGGGTCAATGCTCAGCCTAAGTGTGTTTCCTTGTCGGACTGCCACTGCAACCTAACCTAACCTAAACTGTATAGGGTAATTTGATATTCTTATCAGGTTATATTAAATACTGCATTTTGATAAACAATATAATTGTTTTTAATAAAGTAACAAGGTTATTTAATGTTAAGTTATTTTAGTTAAATAAGTTTATTAATAAAATACGATATATCACTTTAATAAATTTAATATAGATTTTAATTTTTCCTTTTAGATATAGTAATACACTGATTAAAAATGTTAAAGCAAATACTTTTTTAAGAATGAGAAATTTATTTTCTTGGTTGATCATTATTATCTTAAAAGAACATGAAAAAAGTCTTTTTTTTTTTGTAAAGGACAAATGACTTTTGTTGAAGAAGTTGTGAGTGTTATTTCTGTAGAAATTTGTCACTATTGAAGAGAGACGAAGAGAAATAAATGATCCCCTTTCTTCTCCATCATAGTCTTTTATTGAGTCATTTACTCATAGATCTATAAAGGACAATGAATCGCTCTAAACCAATGTCACCATGCTCCAAAATACATAAATCTACTTCAATCCTTTTATATAACTGTTTATATCTTTTCAGTTTTTCTTTTTTCAATAGATTAAATGAATTGCTCTATCCGAATGTTGTTGTTTTAAAATGTTAACATTGTTATGAACAATTTTGGTGTTATTGATGTTAGGAACAACTTGATTTCATTTTGTTTTCTATCATAGCAGGAAACCCATCAATTGATATAAACAGTAGGAAAAACCCGATTGACTTCCTTAATAATATAGCGTCATTCATTATTTAAATTGGGAAAGGTAGTGTATTTACGTTTTATACATTCTTTATATATGTATATATATATACAATTAAGAGAAACGGTTCAGCGGACTTTTTTAAATAAAATAAATTCAAAACGAAGGAAACACACAGAAAGACACAGACTTAACTCACATCGATATTTCGACCATCGTCGTCATCAGGAGGTGTGAAGAGCGAAGAGTCCCGCAGGAAGGCAGGGCGGTGACTCACGATGACGATGAAGACGATGGTCAAAATATTGATGTGAGTTATGTTTGTGAATTTATTTTATATATATATATATATATATAATTAAAGTTACAGCTAGAGAACACAAGAAAAAGGACGAACACTCACGAATCTCGATTATTTCGGCGTCTTGCCGTCTTCAGGAGAGTAGAAAGAAAGAAAATAAAAGTAGAAAGAATGAAGGAACGGAGACGTAAATGCGTCCACTGGCCGATGTAAACTGGAGCGATACAATGACACGCAGTGCAGCCACCTTACCAATGTGGACCAGTTTAGGCTGTGAGTAAGTAAAATTATAAAAGTGATATTTAAGTAGGGAGGAGAAAAGTAAAAAAGAGAAAGGAAAGAAAAAAAACATAAAACTAAAATTAAACGAGAAAAAAAAATAAATCATCTGATTAAATTTAGACCAGGGGAATTTCTTGCACCCAATTACCAAATGAAGGCTTCCTCAGAAGCCCTTAGAGTGGTCTGGGTGTCATCATTTGAGAGTTTTCTTAATACTTTAACCCTGAAGCAATCGTTGAAGGGAAGGTTATGGAGAAATATTATATATATATAATATATATTATATATATATATATATATATATACAATGATCAAACCACAATAAGAAATGGGAAAACAAGACTAAGATCTTTCAACCGTAACAAGCGGTGTTCGTCAGAGTCAACAACCCTGACGAAGACCGCTTGTTACGGTTGAAAGATCTTAGTCTGTTTTCCCATTTCTTATTGTGGTTTGATCATTGATTGTTATTTCACGTGTTTATGTGAAAGCTTTTTATATATATACAAATATGAACTGAATGTTTTCCTTATCTCGACCACATATATTTAACACTATTTTTCTTTTTTATCGAGGTTTGGTCTACTTCAATAATGCAACACCTTAAGCCGACATTTCGCTAATTCGTAGTCATCTTCAGGGCTACATCAATACAGGTTTTAATTACAATGACATGAAAAGTAATTCTATTACATTATTTAAATAATATCCATAATTTCATTGATATTTTTCTATAAGTAAGGAAGCAACTACAAACCCGTTTGTGTTCAAATAAGTTCAAAATGGTCACTAAGGCAGCACACTAACTGATTTGAACATAAACCGTTACTTAGTTGCTTCCTTACAATAAAAAATACAAAGGTATATTCAATTATGTGTATTAATTAAATAATTTAATATAATTACTTTCATGTTCTTGTAATTAAATTCCGTATTGGTGTTACCCTGAAATGTCTACAAATATAGACGAAACGTCGGCTTAAAGGTGTTGTATTATGGAAGATAGACTAAACTTCGATAAAAAAGAAAAATACTGTTAAATATAAACTACATTCACAAAGAGAACACACAGAAATGAAACAGAAACTCACCACTATATTTCGATGGTCTCATCATCAAATAGATAGAATTGAATCGCTCCAAAGATTGACCAAAATATATATATAGCAACACCTTAGATATGTATATGAGACAAAATGCCGTAGGGAAGAATCAAAATAAAGAAAAATAAGCTCTGAGGCCTTCTAAATTCTTATCTGTGTAATTATGACAATAGTTAACATAGATTGAAAATTAAAAGTCCGTTCTTGTTTAAAACATGGAACTACTTATATATAATAATATATATATATTTATATATAGTTCAATATAAACAAGAAACATAGATAAATCAGAAGAAACACTTACAGTCTCTAATTTTCGGTTTGAACCTCTTCAGGAGAGATAAGAGAGGGAACCAAGCGCACTGGATCAGAGACGGTTGGAGACCAACAGTGTTGCCGCATGCGCCTCCGTTCACAAGAAAATAGGTAGACAGAAATCAATTTATAATTAATTTATAATTTATAAATAAAATAATGGAATATGAAAACAATAATATAAAAAAAAAAAACTTGAAAAAATAAGGAAATTGATACAGAGAAATTGATACATAAACAAAAAGTGCTGACTAAGCTATGACTATGCTATGACATTTGTTTATGTATCAATTTCTCTGTATCAATTTCCCTTATATTTCAATTTTTTTTTTTTATATATTTATTGTTTTCATATTCCATTATTTTATTTTATAAATTATAAATAATTATAAATTGATTCTGTCTACCTTATTTTCTGTGAACGGGCGCGCATGCGGCAACACTGCTGGTCTCCAACCGTCTCTGATCCAGTGCGCTTGGTTTCCCTCTCTTATCTCTCCTGAAGACGGTTCAAACCGAAAATTAGAGACTGTAAGTGTGTTCTTCTGATTTCTCTATGTTTCTTTGTTTATATTGAACTGTATTTGTCCGTTTTGGATCGTATTTCCAACGAAAAAAAGTGTATATTTATATATATATTATATATATATTAAATATATATATATAAATATATAAAAGCAGTGACTTTCAGGTTATGATTGAATAGGATTAAGAACTAGTCTCCTCGAATCTTCCCACTAATGTTAGTCAAAAATTGTAAGCAAAATTAATATCTGTTTTTTTTTTCTCTATGCAAAGTTAATCACTGTTTTGTTGAATCTCACGTTCCCAAAGCGTTATTATTTTAGATTTTTCAAAAATAATCTTTTTAAGAAACTACAATTATAGTTATAAAAAAAAAATAACTATACAGGATCAGACAGTGCTAATACCCTAGTAGACGATGCACGTATCAATTGTAAATAAAAAAAAAGTGCACAAAAATGATATTTTGTTTAAAGTATCTGTCTCAAATTACTATAGTATGAAAAAAGTTTTACGAAATTTAGGAAAGTTTTACTCAAAGGGAAAAATATAACTAAATATAAAAAAAATTTGGTGTCTAATAATACTGTAATTGTTTAACTTCTTTACATTGATTTAGACATATTTTACCACAATTTCATTAATAAGGATTGCTATTTAAATGTTAGTAACTAAAAATTATTTATTATGTTTTATTAAGTTCATATGAGAGAAAAAAAGGTTTATTCTTGGATTCATAATAGATAAAGCTAATCAACCATTAATTTGATTATGTTTTTAAATACGTGCTAGATAATTTTCTAACGAACTCGTTGTACTCGGTAATTTCATTAGCAAATCTTAATTTGTTTGTACAATTAACTTCTACGGTTTTGATAAACTGTATTGGCACCATTGGATAGTTTTCTTCTTTAATAAATACAATGGCAAAATATCCACTACCTCTCTGGTGATTCAAGAATTTTAACATTTTGTAATTGTTGTTCTATAAATATCAATATTTTATCGGAAATAGTAAATATTGAAATAATAATATTACATTAAAAATTACAAGTATTGTGCTCTATCTGTAGTAACATGGGATGTATTTTGTAAATCATGTCATGTGAGAACATATCTATGTGAATGCACATCATTAGACCGATTTCTATAAACCATGGTTAACAAATTTGGAACATGTTGTAAATTATAGAAATTGACCTTGTTTTTCTTTATGGATATTGAATGAGCTTTTGATAACATGCTATTAAATCCATTAAATCAGGACGAATATATATGATTGAATATAGAAAATGGTACGGACTACGACCTACAACTGAAATTATGGTCAGTAGCACTAGCTCCCAGGCATGTGTTTAATCGCCTTTATGGAGTTGATAGTTTGTTGTCAACCCTCTGGGTACTCTAAGTAATCCAGATTTCGATACCTAAGGATATGCAGATGAGCTTGATTACCAGAGAAGGCACTGCATTTCAGTTTATATATCGTGCTCTCGAATTGATCAAAAGGTAGCTAAATGTGAATTGTCTGGATACAGGTTCAGTTAAAAAAGTATTTGTTATTTTCTCAACAGGAAATAAAGCGGTTCTCAAAGACTTTTTTATTGGAAATACTAAACGAGAACTCTCAGATGTTCTGACATACTTCATCAAATAGTGTCTTATTACATGAAATAGTAAACAGGAGCCATCCAACCGATGAATTGAATACGTCTCTAAGTTTGACAATAATAATAATATATCTGTTTACTCTTGTTAAATAATCTAAATTGTGTAATAACTGATAAAATATGCCCACTCTAATGAAAAAATGTTTCAGTACTTCCCTGTTAGTTTTGATAAAATTTTACCAGAGTGTTTGATATTAATTCTACACTATAGTAAGGATTAAATTAAATTAAAAATCAATAGATTGTTGAGATCATTTTTGCATTAATTATTGCAAAGCGTTTTTTCTGTACATAGTTTAATCTAAAAATTACACACAGACTTCAGGCAAAATGGAAAACATATATTTATATGTACTGTGATAAATGAAGACGTCAAACAGAAAGCCACATCTAATCTGTTTGTTTTTAGGTGCGATCGACTAATATACACATTTTCTTAAATTAATTTTAACTATTATTTCTATATACATATATTTACTGCAATAATTAAGTTATTATTTTTTTGAGTTAAACTAAACTAATTTCACATTAGTGTAGAGGCTAAACCTACAATGCCATACAGATTTAGGACTACCGTAGGATTCCTTTCAGTTCGGTCATCACTCTCCGAAGAAGGCCCGTTACCCCGGGACTAGGGCTTGCTACTAGTAGTTAATCGGACCCCATCAGGGCGTCATTGTGACGAGCGTTGTTAGTACCTCAAAAGACGCGATTCATAGAGAGAGATTAAAACCTCTTGTTGGCTAAACGCCATCTGTTCTGTGCTAGTTATGTGAACTAAACTTATAAGAGCTCGACGGGGTGGTATCTAATCGTCCCCCACTCTGAGCTCCATCCAGAGTCGAGCCTCTACTAGGCAAGTACCAGTTGTCCAGTCTAATCAGCTGAGTTTAAGGTCCATTCCTACTGGTAAGGGTTTGGGGTCTCAAACATCCCGGTATGATAAGCAGGCATCCTACCGAGAAGTTACTACATATCACACAACGACCACAAGATAAGCAGCTTGCTCGACCAACTTGGGTGAGAACCAACAGCAACTACGAATCCAACCTCAGTTGGCGGGATGGAGAAAGAACTCCTCCATGGGCCCCCACCGCACTTAGTACCGAATTATTTAATTCAGGTCAAACTCAGAACCAAAGGTCCTACTGAACCTGCTCAACTACAGCCAAGGTCAATGGCCTTTTTAGTCTCTAGTTCAAAGAACCTGTGCAAAAAATATATATATATATATATATATATATATATATATATATATATATATATATAAATTAAAAGAAACGGTCCAGCGGACTTTTTTAAATAAAAATAAATTCAAAAAGAAAGGAAACACACAGAAAGACACAGACATAACTCACATCGATATTTCGACCATCGTCGTCATCAGGAGGTGTGAGTTATGTCTATGTCTTTCTGTGTGTTTCCTTCGTTTTTAATTTATTTTATATATATATATATATATATATATATATATATATACACTTTAACACATAGAAAAGAACACAGAAAGACACTACAGAACTCACCTTCGATATTTCGACATCCGTCGTCATCGGGAGGAAGTGCGAAGTACTCGCGTTGAGAAGCAAATACTACTGGCCACCAGAGTAACTCGTGGAACCACCGCAATGCTGCTCCCCAGCGGAGGAGAGGAAAAATAGAAATCCTTCCAATATTTATTTAGAAAACAAGATAAAAAATATATAAAATACGAAATAATAATAATAAAAAATAAATAATAATAAAAATAAAATAATAAATATAATAATATAATAATATAATAAATAATAATAATAATAATAATAATAAAATAAAATAATAAAATTAATAAATAAAAAATAATTAACGGTACAGGTTGAGACCAGGAGGAGAACGAGCCCCAAGGAGGCATATGAATGCCTCTTCGGAAGCTCTAAGGGTGACATGGGGATTAGACTCGGGGATTTGTACCCTGAAACAATCATTGAAAGGGAGGTCATGGGAATTAGCATGGATAGCTATGGGTAGGTCTCTGCGCTGACCAACGGACGCCCTGTGATTGTTCATACGCAGGCTCAGCTTGGTTGAAGCCAAGCCAACGTAAAAAGCATCACATCGAGTACACTCCAAACAGTAAACGCAGTTACAGGAAGTGCAAGATGTATCAGAAGGAACAGGATAGGAGTCGTTACTGAGAGGGGAATAAAGTAAGGACTGGAGTTAATTAGGGGACAGTTTGGCAGGACTAATTAACTCCAGTCCTTACTTTACTTCCCCTCTCAGTAACGACTCCTATCCTGTTCCTTCTGATACATCTTGCACTTCCTGTAACTGCGTTTACCGTTTGGAGTGTACTCGATGTGATGCTTTTTACGTTGGCTTGGCTTCAACCAAGCTGAGCCTGCGTATGAACAATCACAGGGCGTCCGTTGGTCAGCGCAGAGACCTAAGCATAGCTAACCATGCTAATTCCCATGACCTCCCTTTCAATGATTGTTTCAGGGTACAAATCCTCAAACAACTCCCCGAGTCTAATCCCCATGTCACCCTTAGAGCTTCCGAAGAGGCATTCATATGCCTCCTTGGGGCTCGTTCTCCTCCTGGTCTCAACCTGTACCGTTAATTATTTTTTATTTTATTATTATTATTATTATTTTAT
The DNA here is from genome assembly GCA_026182355.1 of Hermatobates lingyangjiaoensis. Classification (NCBI taxonomy): domain Eukaryota; kingdom Metazoa; phylum Arthropoda; class Insecta; order Hemiptera; family Hermatobatidae; genus Hermatobates; species Hermatobates lingyangjiaoensis. The sequence goes on along the minus strand of JAPFBL010000242.1, from coordinate 51,631 downwards.
TATTATTATTTTATTATTATTATTATTTTTATTATTATTTTATTTATTTTTTATTATTATTATTTCGTATTTTATATATTTTTTATCTTGTTTTCTAAATAATATTGGAAGGATTTCTATTTTTCCTCTCCTCCGCTGGGGAGCAGCATTGCGGTGGTTCCACGAGTTACTCTGGAGGCCAGTAGTAGTTTGCTTCTCAACGCGAGTACTTCGCACTTCCTCCGATGACGACGGATGTCGAAATATCGAAGTGAGTTCTGTAGTGTCTTTCTGTGTTCTTTTCTATGTGTTAAAGTGTTTATTGTCCACACGGACCTTTCATTTTATTCGAAGTATATATATAAATATATATATATATATATATATGGTTAGTACTCTTACCTAAGGCGGCCACCAGAGTGCATGCGTGTTCGTCGCATTCTACTGAGTTTTACCACCCTCTGTTGGGTTTTTGACTCTGACGAAGACCACTTGTTACGGTTGAAAGATCTTAGTCTTGTTTTCCCATTTTCTTATTGTGGTCTGATCATTGATTGTTATTTCACATCAGTGTGAAATCTGTGTTGATTATTGTTTATTATTGTTTATTTGAAATCTTTATATATATATAATGATCAAACCACAATATGACATGGGAAAATAAGACTAAGATCTTTCAACCGCAACAAGCGGTATTCGTCATAGTTAAAAACCCAACATTTTGGTTTGATCATTGAGATATAAATACAAACAAAACTCTAGTTTATCACGACTCGGTCTATGAACTTTTTTCATAGGCAGAGGTGTACATTTTAAAGCAGAAAAACTAAGTATTACATTACAAATTATTTTACAAATAAAATTAGTCTGTGCAGCAAATCTTCTTTTAAACATCTTGAATGAAAATATTCAGCAGCCTCTGGATTAACGACTTTTTTGCTTACTGACTGTCTCGAACTTTCTGATTATTATCCTTTTGGTTTGAGATTATTCCCAAATTAACTTTGCCAGAGACATATAAACAATATCAAAAGTTTGATTAATATAACACAAGTAGTTAAACGAATGAAAACTAATTTATTAACTCACAAGCTTTCGATTATACATCTTCAGGTTTAAATTTCCTTAACACTTTTGGTCTCACATTATAGAAAATTTAGCAATAAATAAGATGAAAGAGTTAAAAACATTTTATATTTATATATAGAGGAAAAAATGTCAAAACATCAATGGTCATCTCTGATTATTGACTCTGATGAAGACCGTTTGTTATGGTTGAAAGCTCTTAGTATTTTATCTCATTTCTTATTTTGGTTTGGGCATTGATTATTATTTTACGTGTTTATTGTTAAATCTTGTCATATATATATATATATATTTGTAAAAGTTGGGAGCAGTCCTTCTTCAATGCATTTTTGCTGAAGATAGTGGATGTAACACCAAAACATGTCCAATAATAAATTAAAAAAATTATGGCGATTTAAATTATAAGTTTAGCTCTGAATTAAAAGAATTTTGTAATTTGGAAAAATATAAGACGAAATTGAACCAAGTGGAAACAGACATCCAGTTTTTAAAAGCATATATATATGTATATATATATATTCGTATATTTCTTGTACCACACTTGTACCAAACTTGTACAACAAAAATGGAGAAATGTATTTAAGAGAATCGAGAGATTCAGTAGAAAAGTTGTGAGATTAAAAGTAGGCATAAATTTAACAAGACACACATATATATATATATATATATATATATATATATATATATATATATATATTGATAAAAGTGTTGATAAAAATATTGAAATATTAAACCTGGTATAGAGACAAGCCAAAAATTCATCGGGACGTTTTGGTTTTTATTTAAAGTCATTTTCAAAGGCCGGAGTATAAATTTTGAAACAGAAAAATTAAGTATTACAGTACAATTAGTTTACAAAGAAAAAAAATTTGTAATGTAATACTTAGTTTTTCTGTTTCAAAATTTATACTGATGCCTACGATTTTAAATAAAATCCGAAACGTTGGCATTGAGAGTTTAATTTTAACCTGAAATACTTACTGAGTCCCGATGAACTTAATTTTGTATACATATATGATCAAACCTCAAAATGAAAAGGGATAAAAAGACTAAGATCTTTCAGCCGTAACAAGCAGTCTTCGTCAGAGTGAAGAAGTCAACCCAAGCGGTGACGAAGAGCGCTTGTTACGGTTGAATGATCACAGTCTTTTTTCCCTTTTCGTTTTTTGGTTTGATTATTGATTGTAATTTCAGGGGTTTTTGTAAAAATTTTGTTATATATATATAATAAAAGTACCATTTATAATAGTCACATCAAAAATAATATTGATCTTTTATCAAAGCTAAATTCTTGTTGTTATCAAAATAGTAAATTAGTAAGCTTTGATGTCAGATCTCGCTTTACGAATATTCATGTTGAAGATGTGTTGAATTGGCTAGAGACAGAACTAGGCAAACATATTCAAAATTTACCAGTTTCTATTCCAGTATTAATCGAGTTGATTCGTTTGTGTGTATTAGATGGCTGTTTTTCCTTTCACGGAAAATTTTATAAACTAAAGTTTGGATTGGCTATGGGAAATTCTCTCTCCCCAGTCTTAAGTAATATCCATATGGAAGATTTTGAGATCACCTATCTACCTACAATACTGCCTACTAATGCTAAATGGTTTACATATGTAGATGATATTTTATGTATTTGGCCTGAAAATGAAAATGTTAACACCTTTTTGGATACCCTCAATACGGTTGTACCATCCATAAAATTTACAATAGAACATGAAAACAATAATAAAATTCCTTTCTTGAATGTACTTTTACATAAGAACGGTAATAAATTAAATTACAGTATTCATAGAAGTCAACATATATATCATCTTATGTTTATTTCTTCTACGCTCAAGCACTTAAAACTAAAAAATCTGTTTTTAGTAGCATGTTCTTAAGACCTTTCAAAATTTGCAGTGAGAAATTTTTAGATGAAGCAATCAAAAATATTTACAAAATTGCAGGTTCTTTAATGTATCCAAAAAGGTTAAACGACAATACCATAAAAAAAGGTGAAACAATCCATGATATCAAATAATGAAGAACAGTTCACAAGAAGGAATTTGTTAGTCATTCCATACAGTCCTTGTTTGAAAGATATGCCTTCATTATGAAAAGTTGGACTTTTGTTGTGTTCAGTAATTATTTAACTTGTTTAACAGACTTTTAATAATGAGCCAAGAAGAAAGGACTTTGTGTATGGTACTGACTGCAAAATGTCTTACATTGGACAGACGAGCAAAGGTCTTCTACCAAGGATAAAGAACACAAATATTCGATCAGAAGAGAAGACGAAAAGAGTGCCTTGTTCATGAACATAAGAAACAGTAATCATGTGATAACCTGGAAAAAAGCTAATGAATTAATATTTGTGTCTTCGGAAATAAGAAGAAATATTGTGTAAAGTGCACTCATAAAGAACTTTTATGAGAAATTAATGAACAATAGCCTAGGACATTATAAATTGGATGAAGTTTTGATTAGCGGAATAATTAAACAGATGAAAACTTCTTCATCATTAAACACATTCAGGGTTACCAAAAATTCTAGAAACTTCAATCAACCAGGTTAACAAGTATTTATTATTTTTTATTCACTTGCTCTCTGACGATGTGTTGATTTAAAGGCCTTAGAGCATTGTTTCCAAATTGATTTTGAGTAAATTGGTTCCATATTATAATAAATTTAATATATTTTAATAAAAAAGGGCCAACCCAAAAGAAAAAAATCCTCTTTTTGGTTTTTTAAATTTTCAAGGAAAGAATAAAAATTTTTAACTTTTTAAAATTTATTTTCCCTTTTTGAAAACGTTAAAAAAAAACCTTAATTTAATTTTGGTAAAGTTTTCCTTTAATATTTTTCTTTTTTTTAAAAAATTTTTTTTATAAATTTAAATAAAGTTAAAAGGGAAAAAAAAAAAGAGAAAATTAAAAAAAAATTTGGGTTTTTTTTGGAAAAAAAAAAAAAATTTTTTTTTGGGAGAGATAAGGAAGGAAAACCAAGCGCATGGTTCAGGGAAATTTTTGTCGAAAGCGTTGATTTCCCTTTTATTTTGAAGACTTAAAGAAATTAGAGACTGTAAGTGTGTGATTTTGATTTCTGTATGTTTCTTTTTTTACATTGAACTATGTATGTCCGTTTCGGATCGTATTTCCAACGAAAATTTATATATATATATATAATTATTGAAGTAGACGGCAGCTTCCGCATTCACGAACTTTTTGCTGGTGTTTTCTAGTTTTCTAACTAGTTTTCTTTGGTAGGGAGTGATTTTGAAAATTTTGAAATCGAAAGCTTGTAAGTAGAAAATATATGAAATCGAAAGCTTGTAAGTAGAAAAATATATGAAATCAAAATCTTGTAAGTAGAAAAATATATGAAATCGAAAGCTTTTAAGTAGAAAAATATATGTAATCGAAAGCTTTTAAGTAGAAAAATATATGAAATCACTCCCTACCAAAGAAAACTAGTTAGAAAACTAGAAAACACCAGCAAAAGGTCGTAATGGGAAGTGCCGTTACTTTAAATAATATGTTTACAAGAGAATCTGCTGCCAATATACACTAATATAATATATAAATATATATAATAAATTTTATATATATTCATATCAAAACATAATTTCTTATAGAGAAAGACCCTGCTTGAACAAGCAAGGTGATGTTTAAGAATTTTAAAATTATAAAAAAATAAAAAGAAATGTGGATGGAGAATTGCCTTCCCTCCTTTTTCCCCAAAGGAAACCCAAATGGTAAATTCCTGGTGTTAACCTCTTTCCTTGTCTCTAACCTTTTTATTATAAAATATTACGTTAAATTTGTAATTATGGGTTAATTTTAAAATAATAATAAAAATATTAAAATAAATTTTATAAAGGGTTTTTCAACATAAAAACCCGGTGTACCTCATACCCCAAATGAAATGTTGGGTTTTTGACTCTGACGAAGACCGCTTGTTACGGTTGAAAGATCTTAGTCTTGTTTCCCATTTCGTATTGTGGTTTGATCATTGATATATATGTGTATATATATAGTATCGATCAGTGGACGCATTTACGTCTTCGTTCCTTCATTTCTTCTCCTTTTTATTTTCTTCTTCTCTCCTGAAGACGGCAAGACGCCGAAATGATCGAGATTCGTGAGTGTTAGTCCTCTTTCTTGTGTTCTCTAGCTGTAACTTTAATTATATATATATATATATCTCAGTTACATATTTTGTCATTATGAGTATAATGTTTAAAAACTAATAAATAAAGAGAATATTTAAAATAAATCCGTGTTGACTCAGCGACTGAGCTGGTTGTATTCAAGCTATAAAAACCGGCGGCATGTTTACCCTCATAACTCCAATGGCATTGTCCGTGTCATTCCTTTGATTTAGCTCCCCGTTTTTTACCTTTTACCCTCGGACTCTCTTGTAAAGAATTACTCTAAACTGATGAATATTCTATAAATAAATTTAAGCTTAGCTCTAATCCATTATTTAGATGTGATATAACAATATTGATTGCAGCTGTGTGTTTATGTTTCTTTTATCAAACCATAACTATTCCTTAATCTCGGAGTAATTTATTATAGTTTTTTTTTTAAAAAAAATATTTACGCTTTAATATTTAAATATATTCTTATTGAATTTATAACGGCAATACTTTAAAGTTCCTCCCACCTTTGGATATATTAAATGTGTTGTTTTAAGGAAACAGTGCAGACCTTATTTTTAACCTTCATCGGTATGACAACTAAGCTCGGTATGACAACGAAGCTCGTTATGACACGTCTAACCTTCCACCTCTCTACAGGGGCCACCTAAAGATCAAGCAAAGATAGAGCAATAGAATTATAATTATAATTTTATATATATATATATAACAGAGTCAATAATATATCAACCGTTTGATAGAATAAGTGTGTTATCTAGTCGGGATTCGGTCAAATTTTCTAGGTTTTATAACATATTCAATAATATATCCACCATTTGATAGAATAGGTGTGTTATCTAATCGGGTTTTCAGTCAAATTTTCTAGGTTCTAAACCCTAGAAAATTTGACCGAATCCCGATTGGATAACACACCTATAATTTAATAATTATAAATTTTTACTTTATTTTTTTTTCACATCTGTTTGAAGAAAAATGCACTTTCTTTACTTAATTTGATAATATTATAAATTTTGATCAATTTAAGATTCTTATTCAACAATTTAACTTAGAAACAGGCTCAGTTGAAAATTAAATAGATTAATGGTGATTGACCACTTCAGAGGAACAATTGCAGTAGAAATCGTATTTTCCCATCCATTACTACACGCTTGCTACCTGTGAAGACCGATAAATTCATATGAAGACCTATAAATGCGATAGAAAAGAAGTCTCTTGATCATTTTTGAGAGAACACTAGGAAGAAACCTTTTTTAACAACTCAGTTCCACTATAGAGCAGTGATTTGAACTTCCATTAGTCACATCACAGCCTACAGTTTGACACATTCTTAACTGTTATAAAATAAAGTATTTTCCCGCAAATACTTGAGATGATTCAGACGATAATACCAGAGGTTATGACGCAGTACCAGTTTATTTCTCAGGAATCTGAAAATTGTCGGATAATCCGAAAAATAAATAAAAATAAAGAAAAGACTGCCTTCTTTGATAATTTGGATGTCGTCAAACTATTCAAGGCATATTCACCATTTCAAATACACATTAACTTTTAGTTAGTTGGACTCCTAGAGAGCCAAATAAATTATTTGGTTTACAGCTAGAAAATGTACAATTAAAAACCACCCATTTTTTCTTATAACAATATTTTTAACGTGAGAAAAAATTAACTGATGCTAGAAACATATAAATATTTTTTTAAAAACAGTATAATTGTACTTTGCACTATTATATCAAATTTATTATGAAATTATTAATGTTTAAATACACTCTTATACCAAATAGTCATTTTAAAAGTAAATGTACCTCAAAATCTTTAAATATAATTCTAAACTTATAATTAATGTTTTTTGAACCTACAAAATATTATGCATTTAAGCATTCACGGGTTGTTCCTATATATATTTTTTGAATTATCTAGACATGTAAATGAATTGTCTTGTCAAATGAGTATTCCTTGTAAGTCCTTTTTTTGTATAGTAGAACTTTTTATTCCATTTAGGATTTACAGAATTTCGTTTTCATTGTTGGTAACGGTTCTATCAATTCATGTCCATCTAATTTTCTGTATACTCATCTGACAAAATATTCGTATAATTACGTTGGTAACGGTTCTATCAATTCATGTCCATCTAATTTTCTGTATACTCATCTGACAAATTATTCGTATAATTACGTTGGTAACGGTTCTATCAATTCATGTCCATCCAATTTTCTGTATACTCATCTGACAAAATATTCGTATAATTACGTTGGTAACGGTTCTATCAATTCATGTCCATCCAATTTTCTGTATACTCATCTGACAAAATATTCGTGTAATTACGTTGGTAACGGTTCTATCAATTCATGTCCATCCAATTTTCTGTATACTCATCTGAAAAATATTCGTTAATTACGTTGGTAACGGTTCTATCAATTCATGTCCATCCAATTTTCTGTATACTCATCTGACAAAATATTCGTATAATTACGTTGGTAACGGTTCTATCAATTCATGTCCATCCAATTTTCTGTATACTCATCTGACAAAATATTCGTGTAATTACGTTGGTAACGGTTCTATCAATTCATGTCCATCCAATTTTTCTGTATACTCATCTGACAAAATATTCGTGTAATTACGTTGGTAACGGTTCTATCAATTCATGTCCATCCAATTTTCTGTATACTCATCTGACAAAATATTCGTGTAATTACGTTGGTAACGGTTCTATCAATTCATGTCCATCCAATTTTCTGTATACTCATCTGACAAAATATTCGTGTAATTACGTTGGTAACGGTTCTATCAATTCATTTCCATCTAATTTTCTGTATACTCATCTGACAAAATATTCGTATAATTACGTTGGTAACGGTTCTATCAATTCATGTCCATCTAATTTTCTGTATACTCATCTGACAAAATATTCGTATAATTACGTTGGTAACGGTTCTATCAATTCATGTCCATCCAATTTTCTGTATACTCATCTGACAAAATATTCGTGTAATTACGTTGGTAACGGTTCTATCAATTCATGTCCATCTAATTTTCTGTATACTCATCTGACAAAATATTCGTATAATTACGTTGGTAACGGTTCTATCAATTCATGTCCATCTAATTTTCTGTATACTCATCTGACAAAATATTCGTATAATTACGTTGGTAACGGTTCTATCAATTCATGTCCATCTAATTTTCTGTATACTCATCTGACAAAATATTCGTATAATTACAAGTGCTTATATAGTGGGCCACGTGCAAGAGTAAAAAAAAAATTGCTTTATTCCTTGTGATATTTTAATTTGCTAAAAATTCATTGGTGTATTACTGTAGCTTCATTCAATCGCCTCAAAATCTTTTACGATCGCACATCGTAATGTATTGCTTGTCACTTTGTATTCCCACAAATTTTTGGCAACACTTCCTTTTACACTATAGTAAGAGGAAATCATTCAGGTCACCTTTAATAAGTTTTTTTATATTAATGCAGATTTAAACAAAAACATGTTAAAGCATAGCAAACTAAAAAATCATGCTACAGTACATTGAGTTTTAAAAATTCTTTTTCTGTGTATGAACAACCGCTTGTTGTGAAAAAAATAAAGTTTTAAATAATAAATGAGATAGTATATTAAAAATAAAAAAAACAACATATTTTATCATCTTTAAGGAAATAATAAATTTATAAGATATGACTATAATCCGATTAAATAATGAAATCATTTAGAGCTGTATATACAAATTATTACGATTACTTTATAACAATATAAAGATGATATATTGTATATTTATAGTATTTAAATATAATTTTAAAGTATTTAAAGTAATTGCATATTTAAATAAAATAAATATGTTCTTGTAGGGTAAAAATCTAATGAAATGGTCTCCACATATAAAGTTTTTAATGATATAAACAACGCGTTTCGAACACGTAGTGTTCTTCCTCAGGCATTAACTAAAAAATACAATGACACCAGAGAGTTATCTATAGTACAAAGTAAATAAGTACAAAAATTAATATAAAATAAAATAAGGCAGAAAGCACGAACCTAAGGATGAGTGCCTCTGAATATTTTATTTTATATTAATTTTTGTACTTATTTACTTTGTACTATAGATAACTCTCCTGTGTCATTGTATTTTTTAGTTAGTGCCTGAGAAAGAACACTACGTGTTCGAAACGCGTTGTTTATATCATTAAAAGTTTTATATGTGGAGACCATTTCATTAGATTTTTACTTTACAATGAGTAAATACCACATAATAACTGATGGCACTACATTAGAATTAAATATGTTCGAAATGACTATATTCTCAATTCTTTAAATTTTATAATTTCTGCTACAGTTTCAGTAAATTTGTGTTTAAGAGTAATTTACTAAGTTTCACGCAAATGTCATTGTTTGTGAGTGTGTTTAGGAGTGGGCATTCGTGTATGTATTTGTAGATTGGCTATCCAAAAGTTTCTAAAGATGCTGCAGGTTTTATCGTTGTCAGAACGTTTATTGCAATTTGTAGCCATTTTTTTGCATAATGGAAAAACTACATTACTGCTCTATATATCAATATGTGATTTCTTCGAAACAAATAAATATTATATGAACATATACTACAATACATTTTTTTTGCATTACAGTAATTTTCATGTAAATTCACAAAACGAAGAGTATTTATAAATATAAAAATAGGAAATATTTCAACTTACAATTTCAATGTTACTTTCCGAAAATTTAAACATCATAAATTGATGACAAGTTAATTTGTAACAATAACCAAGTTAAATGACAAATGTAAATCAAATTTTTATATAAATATCTCCTTGGAAATAAATTATACCGTTCAATGTAAATTTGTTAACCTTTATGTTTAAAAAATTTACAAATTTTTTGAACATAATTTTTTGATCGTTGGCTGAAATGCTTGAAATATCAGCTATAACCAAAATTGATTATTGTTTAATTTTGTAAACGTGTTTACAAAATTAAAATTCAGGTTTAATTTGCACCTCTATAAATCAGTGCTATTGCTGTATTTGCTAATTTATTTGCTTCTGTCGTTATTTTGTGAATACTGTCATGCTCAAATGCTGGATAAATCTACTGGTTTAATATAAAAAAAATATTATTTCATTTTATAATAAATTTATGAGTCATACTCAAAATTAGTATTAATATTAAAAAAAAAAAGAAAGAAAAAAGGATGTTTAAGTAAGTTTTAGAGCAGACTGTAGAAAAAAGCTGCAAAGAAACTGGTGCCAAGATTTAGCATTGTTACAAAGGCTATAAATTTGAAATGAAAGGATTATTCTTTTTACAGATTGCCAGCATAGTGGTTGCTATATTATTAATTCCAAATGAATAATCGAATATATTTAATGTTAGCTTAGAATAAAAAGCTGAAATTTAACTTATATATGATTATTGAATTTTTGAAGAAAATTGTTAAAATTTTAAACTAATACCCAAATAATGAATAAGTTACCGGAAGAAGCTTTTTGTCACATTGTGCATTAAGAATTATAGGAAGTTTTTATTATAGACTGCCACAGGACTATGGTGCAGAATGACATCATGAAAGTGAAGTAGCAGGTTGATTATTAGCAGGATTGTAGTTGGGACTGGATACGCCAATCTGAAAGCTTCAAGTAGCATCTCTACTAAGAGAATCTGCACATATACTCTCCTTATTGCTTTAAAAAAAAGCACAAAGTAGCTGTATCAGGAGGAGCTAATGCTATCGTGGAAGTTTCTTTGCCTATACTCTAAAAGAAAATGTACTTAAAGCAGTACAATGAACAGCAAATCTTTTCCTGAATGATCCTTGGCTGAAATGCTTGAAATATCAGCTATATCCAAAATTGATAATAATTTTTGAATTGCTCAATAAAACATCAGCTGTGTCAGGATTGGCTAACAGTAGTAAATTTTTATAACAGAATAGGCTTGAAGAAATACCTCTACATCAGCAACCAACGACCAACGATTCTTTCAGCGCCATGTAGTACGCGTTGTAATTAGCAGTTCCAGGTCACGGACCTACTACTGCTGTGTTTGTGGAGTCAGTAAGTAAATGTACTCTTTTATTCGGTTTGTCGGTATACAATAATTCGTGGATCTTTTCGTCTACTTGAGTCGTGAAAAGTTGTCAGTCTAGATTTTTGGCAGTCTATTTTAATAACATTCTGTATGAAGATGTGGTTTGGGAGTTCTTAAGGATAGGCTCTGATAAGAGGGTTTGGATGGCCTGGATTTTTGTGTCCTCATTAGTCACCAGTCTATTTGTGAATATGTCAATTGATTCAAACCTGAAGTCTCTGAATATCTACATTTCTGGCATACTAAGATGTGTGCAAAATGTCTATATTCTAGCCATAAGGTATGCACATTTACTGTGAACTATCTGTATCAAAGTTTTATTAGTTCTATGAGGTTTATAACCAGGTCGAGCATACATAAGTAATGCTAGCCCTAATTACCATTTTATAAATGAAATCATTTACTACCTGTGGAGTATCCTTTGACTTCAAGATAGGATACAAGTTTGACATTAGTGCCAGACCCAATTTGTATCTCTTTTTTAAATGTTGTTTAAATGAGCAGGCTGTCGATTATGATACCTAGGTATTTGACCTAGGTTTTATAAGGTATTAACTGGCGACCAATGAAGACTGGAGGAGATTGCTTTGGTGTCCTTTAATGAATTATACGTAGATGCACTTTGCTGGGTTGACTTCAAGTTTCCAGCTATTGAACCAGTACGAAATTTGATCAAGGTAGATACACTAGCGGTACAAATTGTCCCACAATGCTCCTTGTGTAAAAAAATCTGAAGTAGCCTACACTCAACTTCAGTATAAGTAATTATACTATCAAGCTTCTGGACAACCAATTGAATTTTTGTTTTATTTTCAATTTAACTATCATTACGAATTGGAATATACATCCTGGTAAAATATGATCACCCTGTAAACAAACAATTTGTGATTTCATTTATTTTATTGCATATATATATTTTATATATATATATATATTTATATATAATTATATAATATATATATATAAGAAAGGTTTTTCTGTACATTGATTACAACTAACTGGCTTATATCAATCATTTTTTTTTATAAATTAGAGAAACCGAATCCACCTTACCAAAAATTCTTTCTAATTGTTTATTTGTTTGTTTGTCTGCAAAATTTTGTCGCAAACAAACTGTCACTATGAATCATAGCAAGCTGAAACATTGACAGCCGCTTTGTGGATGTCTAACATAAAATCTATAATTTGAATGGATAGGAAATTCAACGTAGAAGCGAAGTTACGAACTTTTAATCTGTGTTTGGGTAGCTATACTGACATTTGTGTGCTACACAAAATAAACACGTCTGTGAAGTTAGCAAAATTCAGCTTAAAGGCTCATAACTTTGCTTTTACACTATATTTTCAATCCATTCAGAGCCTATATATTAAGTTAGACATACAGAAATCGATTATTCAAGTTTCAGCTCGCTATGTCTCACGGTGGCTGAGTTTACTTGTGACAAACGTTTTTGCTTTATACGTCCATAACTTCACTTCTACGTTGAATTTCCAATCAATTGTGATCCTATATTTTAAGTTACACCTACACAAATCTACTGTCAATGATTCAGCTTGATATCTTTTATGGTGGCTGAGTTTACTTGTGACAATATTTTGCGGACAAATCGACAAACTGACAACCAACAAACCGAAGAAATTGTTCTAAGGGTGGATTCTGTTTCTCCAATGTATGAAACGTAAAGAAAACTTAAAATGAGTCAGTTCTAAGCAATTTACAGACAAAATCATCCTTTTATTTATATAGATTATTTAAAAACTATATAAAGGAATTTCAGTTTAAACGATAAAGTGCTTTCTTAATTATTAAAATTATCAGTTTTTTTAATAATGATTTATATATAAACTAGATAACTCTACAGATAAAGAATTATTGAATAATGATAGCTTAAATGAAAAATAATTAACATTAATAACAACAAAAAATCAAAATCAATAAAACAAAATCATGCTCCAATAGTTACAAGCTTCATACGTTTGGACTCATGTTTAGCTATGAATAATGGTAACCCATAAAATGATTTATTATTTGTGACAAACAGTTCTTAATATTCCATTTGATTATATTATCAGTTGCTTGCTTTATTTAAGCTGTTGAAGGGCAGTTACCCATCAATGTGCTAATTATTTACCACATTTTATCAAGATTATATTTTGCCACATATAGTGTACTCTATAAATGTATTTAATTTAATTTGACTACATTATTACAGTGTCCATGTAAAACTTTGACTTTTTTGTATTTTACAAAAGGCATTTGCATCTACTATGCTAAACATACTCAATAATTAAACGTAACTTTCAACTTTTCATAATTATCTTCAATGACATTAAGATTTTTATCAATATTTTGGTGTTAGATATACTAGTAGAAATTTGAAAAAAACACTGATTTATTTTTTGAGTAAGAAAAAGCTAAAAAAAAACCTATGTACAGTTGTTTAACTCTGTAAATATTTATACAAGTCTGTAACAGATATATGTTTAATATTTTGCTGTTTTATTTATTGTTTGTAAATAAACCACACTCATAGATAAAAGTAAATACCTGACAAATATTGAACTTTATTGTTAATGAAAGTTAGTTACTCCTTAGATTAGAGGAATGCTATTAGTAAATAGTTGAATAGAAATACTTGACCACGTTGTGGGTTATTTCGGTTAGTTGATTGATTAGCAGAAACTATTTGAGAAACTTATCAAGTCGGGGAGAGATTGACAGATAAATTCCAATGCTCATTCAAACTATTTGTAAATGAAATCGAACTTCTTAAATGATTTTTTTTTTGGTAAATTTTAACTAAATCAGTATCAAATAATTAAATTATACTATTAACTACCAAGTTTACGACATATGTTTATTTTTTTTAAATTACACAACATGGTAAATGAACCATGTAACATGGATATTTGAACACTGGATTCATAAAGATTGTGTTTTGTTTTTCTAAACCGTTTGACCTTTTTATCAAGGACCTCAGTCGCGCTTGGTCACCTTGTATGGTACAGCGAAAACTCACTATTAAGTTTGCGATTTAACTTACCTTGAGCTAATTTATATCATTGGTTAGGCCACGCTAATTATAACAATTATATATATATATATATATATATCGTTAATTCAACCTTCACTATCAATCATTAGAGTGGTGTTTCAACTATATATATCATATATATATTATATATTTATTTAACTATATATATATATATATATATATATCAATGATCAAACCACAATAAGAAATGGGAAACCAAGACTAAGATCTTTGAACCGTAACAAGCGGTCTTCGTCAGAGTCAAAAACCCAACTTGTTACGGTTGAAAGATCTTAGTCTTGTTTTCCCATTTCTTATTGTGGTTTGATCATTGATTCTTTTTTCACGTGTTTATGTGAAATCTTTATATATATATACTAAATTGAATAAACGGTCCACATGGACTATATAACTTTTAATTACAGAAAGCACGACACCAAAAAAGAATAAAAAGCACACTTACTGAATTCTCAATATTTATAATTATTGAGAATTCAGTAAGTGTGCTTTTTATTCATTTTTCTGTGTCACGATTTGTGTAATTTAAAGTTTTATATATATATATTTAAAATAAACTCTGACAAGCAAAAAGAAACGAAACGAAGACTCACATAATGGTCGAAATATCGATAAGTGAGTCTTTGTTATGTTTCTTCTATGCGCTACAGTTGCTTTTAAGTGTATATATATATATATATATATATATATATAAATTTAAAGTTTATCGGGACTCAGTCAGTTCCTCAGGTTCAAATTAAACTTTCAATGCCAAGTTTTTGGCTTTTATTTAAAACCTTTTTTACAAAAAGATTTTAAACTCTTTAAATTTTTTCGGAACTGACCGAGTCCCGATAAACTTTAGTTTTGTTTCTATTCCATGGTCGATAATTTCATCAATATATATATATCACCTCAAAAACGAAGAAAAGCAACACACAGAGAAAGAGACACACTTACAAACTCAAATTTTCGGATGATCAGTCTTCAGGAGAAAATAGAAAGGGCGACCATGCACGCCGGAAACACAACGGCTGGAAAACCCATATATATATCACATTCCTTTTTTGAGGTAAATGGCTTAGATCAAAGACATTAATGATGCTACTATGAACGGTCAGTCCGATAAGTACCACAATCTTTTGAATTTAGTATGAAGTGGAAGACATACCGGCCTCTGGCATACTTGCCTGTACTGTGTGTTTACTATAGTCATAAATCCTAAGTGTTTACAAAGTTAGAACACTGTCCTAATAAATAATTTCATCAACACTATATTTTACAATTTATCAGTAAAAGCGTTCATTTCATACATATATTACTGCATGATTTTAACGTAAATTATTCAATTAACGTTTAGATGAACTTTCTGATAGTACTAAATAAACATGAAACAAATGAATTTCAATTTAATAAATAAATGTGAGCATTAATGCAGACTGAATGAATAAATTTGGAAGGTTATTGAATAACCGGTGAATGATATTCTTGCTTTAGATACTAAATTAATTTCATTCAGCCGCTGAGATACCCTTATTAAATTGCTGAATGGAGTTTCTCGTAATATTTCCAAACCTAATATTCACATGGCTCTTAACTTTCTCCCTGATTGTGTTCAAGTATAGTACAATTCAATGCATTCATTAAAATTGTTTCACCAACGGAATATATATTACGTCTTTATTGTGTTATAGTTGTTTATTTTTCTTCACAAATTAATTTTAAATAGGAATATTTGTTGTTTGATTTGTGGTACAATATGAGTCATAATATTTGTTGTAAAATTACTCTGATAACATTATTACTTTACTATAAGTAAAGTATAGTGATCGTGAAAAAATTCGATTTCGAGATTTTGACGGAATTACATGTTTTGAGGTCCCAGAAGTCGTTTTATGAAGTTTTTGCGGTGATGTCTGTGTGTGTATGTGGGTGGGTGGGAGGGTGGGTGGGTGAGTGTGTTAGCATTGCTTGTTACCACGCTACGGTCCAGAATCTTTGATGGATCAAGTTGATAATTTACACAAAAATGGGGCTCATAGAGGAAGAAGATCGCTACTGTTTGGGAAGAATTATGCATGATGGGAAAGTCACTTTTTTTGCCAAAAACCGTTTTTCAGAAAACATTTATTTCTCCTAAATGGATAACCCTAGACTATTGAAATTTTGACATTATCTTTGAGGTTACAAATGGAACAAACGAAAAATATATTCAGAATTTTAAAACAACAGAAAATATTTTTTTTTCATTGAAATGTAAAAATTTTGACTTATAATTCAATCTCAAACCTTTTGAGAGCGATACAAGCCATACTGTTTGACGGATCAAAATGAAACTCTGCCTAAAAATAGAACATTATGTGCAGAATGAGTTGAAATATTTTTTTTTAAAATTACATTCGTTAAAGGGGCGTTACAGTAGCATTTCTGTTTTCAGATAATGTTTTTTTGACGCTAAACAGCTCATTAAAAAATAATGAAAATTTGACTGAAATTGGAACAAAAATTTAGCAATTTATAAA
This sequence comes from Hermatobates lingyangjiaoensis, assembly GCA_026182355.1. Taxonomy (NCBI): domain Eukaryota; kingdom Metazoa; phylum Arthropoda; class Insecta; order Hemiptera; family Hermatobatidae; genus Hermatobates; species Hermatobates lingyangjiaoensis. The sequence continues at coordinate 34,782 of JAPFBL010000242.1, read as the reverse complement.
AAAAAAATCATGAAGTTTCAATTACGGGAAAGAGCAATAACGCTATAAAAACTGTTTGTTTATCCTAGACTAAGAGATCACCTGCACTTGTCGAATTTTTTTTTTCTTTCCAAGCACGTCATATAACCAGCTTGAAGAAGAAACTCGTGTCTTCTAAAATATAGGTTACCTACTTGTGTATTCTTCAACATGTCTTTTCTCTCAAAAAGTAAAGTTTTCCTGGTCTTATTGAAAATGAAACAATACAGCATTTCTATCACACACACACACACACAACACTCATGATAAAATCTTATAAGTATTGAACATTTGAAACAAGCTGGATTATTTTTAATTACACCATAATACTTATAGTTTTTTTGCATTCCATATTTTAAGTCTACATTTACTGTCTATTCATGAGTTATGACACCATAATCACTCATTTATTATTAAGCTAATAGTTTAAACCTAGTTTCTACCTGGATTTTTAAATTTGGCAATGATAAAACAAAAGCAAGAGCAGTCACTCTTCTCTATTCAACTTACATATAAATATAAGAAAGCTTTCTCTGTACATTGCCTAGAACTGACTCATTTCAAGTTTTCCTTATGTTTCATACATTGGAAAAACCGAATTCACCCTTAGAAAAATGCCTGTCTGTCGGTTTGTCCGTAACCCTTTATCATAAGTAAACTCACCCACAATTATACATAGCCAGCTGAAAAATTAACATTAGATTTGTGTATGTCCAACTTGAAATATAAGCTCTAAACTGATTGCAAATTCAATGTAGAAGCAAAGTTATGGATTTATAAGCTATCTTTGGCTAACTTAACAGACATGTTTATTTTGAATATATACAGGTATAGCAAAGAAGTATTATTAATTAATTTCAATTTTATTTGCGTATATTAATATATTGCGTATTTAAGCTTATTAACAGGGTGTTTCTCAGAGTTTAATATCTACTATCTATTCAGAATAAATGACTTTGTGAATGAGCAATTCTCAACTCCTAGTAATGAACAGGCAGAAAAAATCAACAAACAAGTTGAACCGTGGAAACAACTTACAATTCATTAAATAGAATGATTAGTGATGAGGAAGCAGTTCATTATTCAACTGAATTTCTTGAGTCCGTGACTGCTCCTAGACTGTCACCTCATGAGTTAAAACTTAAAGTAGGAGCACCAATCATGCTGCTATTTAGTAGTAGTAATAAATTTTATGTTAATATTATTTATATTATTTGTTTCGCTTACTGTTATATTATTTGTTTATTTGAATGCCCCAAAATTGTGCAACGGGACATGACTCTTGAGTTCGTGCTCTGCACAGATACGCCACAGAGGCGGACATCTTGACTGGGTGTGGTACTGGGGAGACTGTGTGTATACCACACATACTATTGATTGCACGATCAGTTTCCATTCAAACGATTGCAATGTACCATCAGTGTCTGTTTTGCAATGACGGTAACTAAGTTGCAAGGGGAAACTCTCTCTACCGAAGGAAATGAAATGAGTGAGACAAAGTTTTTCCCACATAGTCGACTGTAGTTTGCATGCCCAAGAGTCGGATAACTCTTGGCTGGAACAATAGTTCCAACTATTTGTCCTTCTATGAACCTGAAGCACAGACAGGTAATTTGGTACATACAGAGGCATTAGTTTAACACTGTACTAACATTGACATTTTTTAAATTCTATAATTTCTAATGATATTTTGGAATACCATGTATCATCTTCTGCAAAGACGGGCACGTTTGTTAGTTTACTACCTTTCCAGCTCATGACTAAAAACATTGAAAACTATGACTAACAAGACCACATGACCGCGAATACGACATCATTACTGTACATACTAACTGTACTAATTAATATCCGACATGAATTACTGACATTCCAAGTTATAGTAGCACAGTAATCAAGCAGTAGAAGGCCTCTGGTCTGGAACTGCTAGTTACGACGTCCACTATAGTGCGCGGTTATATTCGGTTATATTCGTTGGTCGTTGGTCTTCTCCAAGATGACTGGTACCTACAAGCCGAATAGTTTAAGGTCTACCTTACCCTTACAACTAAGTCAGTTGGGTCAACCCCCCCCCCCCCCCCCCCAACCCGTAGGTATACATGGTTATCTACATATCCTTCTTTATCGCAACCATCATTGTATGGAGTATTCAGTAGCTCGTCCAGAACTGCTTACTAGAACAGGAGTGATAGCACGCCTTCCTGGGAGTCTACTTTAGTGTTCTCAACTATCGTTGATCCTGATTATTACCAGCAGACACTAATATAGCTGTAAACTATTTCATAGTTTGTGAACATTCCATCCATTCGAAACATGAACTTTCTCATGTTTTAAACCAATTTCACTAAAATTAAGGATTAATAATATAAAACTTGTAAATATATTACTTCATTAATTCAAAGTTATATTTACTTAAATCTATTTTTACAAACTGTTTATTTAGATTGTGTGGATTCACCTGATGGTAGTTAATTATTTGTGTAGTTGGTTTATAAATTACCCCAATCACTTACATAGGAAATTTCATTAAATGAATAGACAAAGGAAGAGACAATTCGAAAAAGATTGTTTGATTAAGTGGGAAGGAAATGTGATTTTATTATTTATTGAGAAGTAGCCTTAACTTTACGTCCATTGAAGTTCCCTTCATTCGCAATCACACAATCCTAAATCAATATTTACATCCAATTCAATCTCTTTTTATCAAGAATAAAAGTTTTTCTTTAAAGAATACTGCTGTCTGCTTCAAACTTTGCCAGCATCAGAACTGGCTAAATGTTCATTCATTTCAATAAATATGAGCAATAATTCAAGAACAAAAACAAAAAAAAAATAATGGGGGTGAGTCTAAACGTGGTAAAGCTTAATGGATCCGAGGTTAGAATATATGTGGCACTTTCGAGTGAAAATGAGAAATGAAAAGAATAAAAACGTTTTTAAACGAAACGAATGTATTTTAAATGGGAAGAGGCAGAGCTTGAATGAGTTGAACTGTAATGTGAATGCAGAGGAATACTCTTCAGTTTAAAAGCCAATATTGGACTCTTTCACTAGGATCAAACATATTTACAACTTCGTCGCATTTGTTTACCAACTTCTTTACTTAGTATTTACCGCAATTTACTGTCTGCATATATTGCGACAGATGAAAAAAGTAATATAAAATGAAAAATGTTATACTGTTGAAGCAGGTAAATTCAAGTGAACTCTCATTTGGTATCAAATATTTTTTTTGTTTGATTCAGTAGTTAATTAAAGCAAGAATTTAAGGAAATTTACACTAAATTGTCCAATCATTATTTTGTCAATTTTATATTTGGCAATCTAATTACTAGGGTAAAAGTAGCACATTGACTTGTATTCTCATCTATGAACTGATAAAACTTGAGTTCGATTCACACTTTGAAAAAAGCTTTTAAAATTTATACTTTCTAATTCAAGTGAACGTCTTGAAAAAGTTGGTATTTGTCTTCTCGTAGTATTAAAGAAGATCTTAAGAATTGGTCACGAATTGTCCTGAACATATTTCATGAACTTCTTATATTTGGCATCTATTACTAGTAAAGTACAACAATGTATTTCATCATGAACTGATAACAATATGAGTGATCAAACCACAAGAAGAAAAGTGTATTTGCTTCTTGAAAGCAAGATCTTAAGAATCGTTCAACCGTAACATTTTCATGACGCGTCTTCGTCAGAGTCAAAAACCCAACAGATCTTAGTCTTGCTTTCCCATTTTCTTATTGTGGATTGATCATCTATACTCTAAATACATTCAATTAGGCAAACTTATAATTAAACAATATGATCAACCTGGCAATGTCGATCAGCTATTAATAGAATGGGTACCAAACAATAAATTAGACACACTTTTCGTCACTAGAACAGCACTAACAGGTGAAAGTTTATTCGTGCGAGCATTTAAAAACAACATAATCAAAGAACTTTCACTTTCTGAGAGGCTAGCTTTAATGTTAACAAACAACAACTGTAGAAAAATAAATCATATACATTTACTTAGCTTTTGACTTACAAAACAATTTAGTATTATAAAGTAGAGAAATCTGACTAACATTAGTAATGTTAATTATTTAATATCAATTAATTAATTGTCAATTACTTACTTAAATAAGTAAATAAAAGATACATAGGCAGTCTTCAATGTAGAATTGATCGACTAAAAATTCATAGCTAACATGTTCTTCATGTTTTGTAAAATTCATACAAAACAACAAACAGCAAACTTTACTGATACATCTAAATATGATAAGGAAAAAATTAACTTGATTTCCATCACTAAAACATTCAGTGTGAACAGAATGATTGTGTTAGCATTGCTTGTTGTAAAACAGAACTATCTGAGCAAAGCCAGAAAGAACGTCTGAATAATTATGTTTTAACAAACATTGGAAACTGACGACCACATCAAAGTGGCAATGGTTATGCAAAGTAGCCATATACAACATAAATGATAACTCATCTGATTACATATTCTATCCTTTACATTCGATTTCATATATCAAAAGTGTTACTAATGAGTCACATTTCAAGTCAGAATATATAGTTAACGTTTATATTAAGCTAACCTACAGTAATATTGGAGGCAGGTTAGCTCAGTGGTTAACGTACTCACCTCTGGGCTGGTAGTCCAGAGTTCGATATCCACTTGGCTCTTGATTTATTTATTCACGCGGGATGTGAATAAATCTGAGTATGTCGTCCATCGGAGAGGACGCTCCCGAGCCTGTACAATGAAAGATATTCGTTAAATATCCCTACTCAAAATCCACTTAAGCTAGGCAAAATTTAGGACTTCAAATATAAAATCTGTAGAATCACTGATCAAACAAAGAGCCGGTAAACGGCTGATGTTATCACCCGCTCGGGGATCAGTTTATACAATAGAAAAAAAATACAGTAATATTCGAGGTAAACCTATCCAGATTTGCAGTACAGTTCTACTTCAAACTAGTGGAAAATATATACCGTGTATTTTTCAGTTCAACTTCAGTTAAATCCACTTAGAATAACCAATATTTGGCTACAAGGTATTATTGTGAACAAAATATTCCCAGTCTGTTACAGAGTAACACATCCTATTACTCTCGTAACATTTTAATCCATTAAAGAATTACCTCAGAAAGCTCATCTTTTTACTCAACCAACTTAAGTGCTTTATTGTCAAATTACATCATGCAAACATTTAGTTGGATTAAATTTCATTGTTGAATGCTTCTCAATGCAAAAGTGAAAACCAATATGAATGAATTTAATGTTATTAAAAGTTGTTTTTTTCAACATCCACAGATGATTATTTGGATTAATTTGATACTTATTTGCTAGTAAGAAGAATATAAGGACACATTAGGTCCTAAAAATTAAAAAGATAATTGATTTGCTTTTAAAAAACGAAATATTTTAGAACATTGAAGAAATTATGAAATCACTTTCTTGGGCATTCATTTTACTAATCATGTTTGTCTATATTAACTCTTTATCAAATTAGAATAAAATTTTAATTTTTAAACCACAATAAACTGGAAATTTTGAACTTTCTTAAAAGCAAATTATGTGACAATCAAATAATTAATGATTCACTTTCAAAATAACATCCGTACAATTTGCTGTAATTATTTTTTAGTTTTTGTTGATTTACATATTTTAAATTTTTCGTTTCGGGGTATATATATATTTTAGGATCAATGATCAAATATATTTTATGGGTTAGGATATGTATAAAAGAAACATGTTTTGTTATTCAACCCACGGGTGCATTTTAATTATGAATATATTTATACTTTTTCTCAATCATTTTTTTTTAAGAAAGTTCCTGCAAAAATAAATATATCTATATGGAACTTTCCATACTGATAGTATAGGCGTGCCAAAAGTCTGCAGAAGAATAAGGATATAAAGCAATATTTATATATTATGAGCATATGGTTCTACTTGTCCAAAGAATTTTTTTCAATTCTTGTTTTATATTTTAATGAGTCAAACTAGTTTAAATAATACACAGAAACTCTATGTTACTTGTTTTAAAGTAGTCATCTCAATGCTTAGATGCTGCCGATATAATAGATAAGAAAACTTTGATTGGAAATTAAACTTGAAAGTCTAATAACAAATATTTTTTTTTCTATTTATTGTTAATAGATAGAAAGTAAACCATTCAGCATTCCAGCTGAATCAAAGCCTCAATCCTAGAAGAACAAGGTGTGATAATTAGAGTATATACAAATTGTATATTAATCTCGGATTTAAAAATACTCAAACAGATAAGGAATTATACATTGGGACCTATACTTATAAAATCAGAAATATTGGATCTAATCAGTAGTAATATTGTTCCATGTCTTCTATCCAGACCGACTTCTTAACAGCCTCTCTGAGGAACGACATGTTCGGATTTGTTCACCACCCGAGTAAAGCAGTCGAAAACCATTATTGAATTAAAAAATCGTACCATCTTTGGAAGATATATTGACAAATAGAGATGTTAATTAATTAGGGATGTTATAAATAAAATTTGAATAAAATTTTACCAGATGTAAAATAATGTTATGTTCTCATAGATTCAATTAGTTATAACTGGTAATCTCGTACATCTGTAAAAAATATGATATCCTGTAATTTTATTTTAGTTTAAACGTTATATTATCACCAGCTTCATAGAAGGTTTAATACTGTTAACATCGTTGTTCTTAAAGACATATAAAATTCACCAATTTTGGAATTCAGTAAATCCTTACTTCATTCAATATTACTGAATTATTCTTTTATGTGTATCATTCACAAGATTAGAATAACCAATTTTTGTATTTGTGTTTTTATGCCCGTATTTGTTCGTTTTTGGATAATTTTGGTTTTATTTCCGATATAGGTCTAGGATGACGGTATTTGAAAATATCAAACCATATCAGTATTTGATAGTTTGATATAAACTTTTATATCCGATTTATTTTAGTACTATGTATATTTAGAATGATTCAACAATCTATAAATAATATCAAAGTCATAATTTTTTAGCAACAAAAAAAATCTGAAATATGAAACGACTTCTCTGTCGATTCATGGAAGTTGAATTATTGTTTTAGCAATAGAGATACCCACCAGATTGATCAAGCTAAGACAGGCTTTTTAAGTCATTTAATCCTGCTTTAGGAATCTTCTGATCATTGTTTTTCTAAGTCAACAATTAGAAAAAAGATAGATCCAACATCGACTTTGGCGCAAAGAGGAAAAGGTTTCAAACTGGTTTAGATGTGATTTACCATTCCTGTTACTCCATCATATTACTGGACATTTAGACAGTTATTACTTCACCGTTTGACTAATAATTAACTTTAAAGATACAATTTTCTGATTTAAGACAATGTTTAGTTTTTTTGAAGTGAATACTAACTTCCTTTTGTTTGTTCCAGGCACTAATTTGATTGTTATGACCACAGTCAGAACGCTTGAGAATCCCTGAAGACTATCGTTAATTGTGCAAGCAGATCTCTGTAAGTACTTATTATTTCTTTAGTTATTCTCAAAAGATATTAATTATATTATAAATTTCATTTACTTTAACTCTTTATCGAATTAATAACAACCAGACATCTTAATTTATTGACTGCACAATGGACATAATAAGATTCCTTTTCCAGAATTACAATATAATGGGTGTTGAAAAAAATTCATCTACTTTTTAAACTAAAAAATAATGTTTTTTCCCAAATAACACTCGTACTATAAGAATAACAACTTATGAATGATAACTTAATAATGTTTAATAAAGTTTCTTAGCAATAGAGATACCCACCAGATTGATCAAGCTAAGACAGGCTTTTTAAGTCATTTAATCCTGCTTTAGGAATCTTCTGATCATTGTTTTTCCAAGTCGACAATTAGAAAGAAGATAGATCCAACATCGACTTTGGCGCAAAGAGGAAAATGTTTCAAACTGGTTCAGATGTGATTCACCGTTCCTGTTACTGTTGCAATAATTTTTCAGGTTTTATTAACTACCCACAATTATTTTACAAAATAAAATTCGTTATATCGAATAAATTATTAACAAATATTTAATTTATTCCGCTCCATGAAAATCTTTTCTTCGTAACGTGAACGAAAGATTTCTAGTGAAATGAAATACAGCTACTTTTTAAAGCTTATAGTGTTAAGACGTTCCTGTTTCTCAATTAGTATTTGTAACACAATCAACAGTTCCTTCTCAAAAAATATATAACTGAATTTCAACTATTTCTGTCAATTAACAGATATTTTAAAAGTTTCGTATCTGCTTATATAATATTTTAAATTATCAAATATACAAATGCAGTTTTCCTTTTTTACTAAATTGTTGTTGTAAAATTTGAATAACAAATAGATGAATTGTGTAACATTTCAGAATTGGATTACAAAAGTAGATTTTGGACACTAGAATCATCGTAAATGTAACTCGAATAGATATATATAGCAAACTTATTCATAGCATTAAATCATTTACATTTCCTTTTAAGGGAATTGGTCTCAGGAGGGTTTATTTATCTCTATCGTAACCTTAATCAATCAATTGGTCCCTCTATCTCTTTTACCATGCCAAATTTGGAGAAAATTAGAAATTATTTATTTACATAACAATATTATAGTGTGTTATCTATAAATAATAATTTTAACATAAAAAACAAAAAGTGAAATGGTTCTACTATTACTCTATTAAAACGGCTTTAACTCAATGATTCACATTTTAGAATAGAAGCCTGAATTTGCTGGATTCACAAACTAGGAAATAGCAATAATAATACAATTCATTTCACACATTTTTTTTTAAAATACAGTCTTAACTGCCCTGTCACTTTTTTTATCTTAGAGTGGCAGTGCTCAATTGCATGTTATTGGAATGTGTAAAAATTATACTATGCAATAGAAAAAAAAAATTACACATTTACACTATATGGAGTAATCCATCGCTAGTTCGCAGTTCAGTTTTTGCAGGTTCAGTGTTTTGCGGGGTCCTGAAAAATCGAATTAAAAATTAAAATAGATAAAAAATATTCAACTGTAATTGCAGTAAAAAATAAAAAAATAAAACTCTTAATGTAAAAGTACAGTAGTTAGTATTAGTGAAGAAATGTTTCCTTTGATCTGATTGTCTAATTCATATAGTCCAACTTTCTGTTTACCACGCCACCTACGCCCTTTTGAATCTACGCACTATACAATAGTCTTTGTTCAGATTGCGGTAAGGAGCAGTTAGTGTCTTGCGGTATAATCTCGTCGTGTGTTCCTAAGTGTTAAAAAAAATTGTTTACCTATTAAACTATATCTAATTAAGTCTACCTTCTAAATTTTGAATTTAAATACCATTCAAAAAAACAATCTATATCTTATATCTACGAAACAAATGTCAGTTGAGAAACTGTTATGTTGATGATATAAAACATTTTTGAAATCTACAAAAAACATTTTATTTTTAAATTCAACAAAATAATAAAAATCATGTGTTTGAAGCCATACTCTTTACAAATGCTAAAACTGTGTATAATGGTTTAAAATGTGCCATAGATTTTTGTTTTATGTAGGGCCTATGATTTTATTCAATTATTGTGTACATTTGTCATTGTAATTTAGATTTTTGTACAGTAGAAAATGACACTAAATAATTGAAGCTATATTGTGAGCTATGAGCATTCAAAACAATATTATTGTTAGTAATAATACATTCCGTCATACCTCGTAAAGTCTCTGAGAAGCTCGACCGGTTTCGGGTCCGCCTGGATCCCATCTTCAAGAGCACCTAACTGACTGTGAATGTTGTTTTCCTATAACCTACCTATATATAGCATCTACATTGTGTAATCAGTGTTGTGTGTGTAGTTAATTTTTTTTTCCTATTTCTTTAATTGTTATGTTTTTTTCTTTTTTTGCTTATTTCATTATCTATTTCCAGTTCCTTGTGTCAATATTATTGTTGATATAGGTTTCGTATAATTAAATTAGGCTCTGTATGATCTCCTAGTAGAAACAATTTTCAAACACAAGTAGATTGTTTAAATATATATATATATGGTACATGCAACTGCTCTGCTTTGCGCATATACCCTAACACATCTCGAAAACATAATTAAACTATAGTTGGATTTGATTGCTCCTTTCCATTGTCGCTGAACATTAGTTAGGTTTGATTGACAAGACCGCTGATGGGATAATGATTTTCAATCAGTCTCGCTAGAGAGCCTTTAATATGATTGAATCTCAAGCTCTGTCTGAGCACACGCCCACATGTACCAAGCAATCACAGCTAGCCAACAAATCGTCTTTTCAAGTCACTAGAATCCAGAAAAAATAATTATACTCCAAGTCCCTTTGGTAAATCAATATATTTTTATGAATAAGTTTACTTTTCTAAACTATTCCACTGGGAAAAATAAACTTCCTATTTTTAATACTAGTCAGAAGATATTCTGGAAGGGATAACTGTAACAAAGTTGCATAAAATAAAGTTGCAAAAATTTATTTCTATTTAAACTAAAGCAAACAGTGTGAAAAATGAATGAAAATAATTGTAATAACAACATATGTTTACTCTTCGTGTATATTTCTTAATAACATTCCGTTAATAATATAACGTTAATTAGAAATTATGAAACTAGTCTACCAGTAACCATATTTGACAGTGTTTTGAAATATATCACATTACTAATCTAGAGTTATGAAACATTGTTAATGAATTTTATGATATTCGAGGAAATGTGTTTTAACGTACTTTATATTAATCCAGCTCCAGTTTCTTCTGGTATAGTCTGGTAAAAATTTTAGCTTTCTGAATTGTATTAGAATAAATATTTCATTAATTTGAGATAACATGTATACAAATGTAATTAAAAAAATAACAGGGCTAAAAAACATTATGTTTGATCTGTAATTGTATATCGGATTTACTTGCCTGTACGTTTTGAAATTTGACCTTTAAAATTAATTAATTTTGTACGATTTGTTCCCCAGTTATTAAATAATTGTCGGTATAACCAATAATCAATTAGCAATTGAATTACATTAAATAATATATTATTTCTAAAAAAACTTATATAAATAATATTACCACTTAAAACACTATACAATAATTAGTATTTCAAATTGAATCAAATAATTATATATATATATATATCAATGATCAAACCACAATAGGAAATGGGAAAACAAGACTAAGATCTTTCAACCGTAACAAGCGGTCTTCGTCAGAGTCAAAAACCCAACTGAGTTGGATTTGACTCTGACAAAGACCGCTTGTTACGGTTGAAAGATCTTAGTCTTGTTTTCCCATTTCCTATTGTGGTTTGATCATTGATTGTTATTTCACGTGTTTTTGTGAAATCTTTTTATATATATATATATATATATATCTTCACTTAATATACCGAAACATGATCCAAACTGTACACAATATGATTTCAAAATGCAAGAAGAGTAACACACAGAGTATGACTCAACACACACTTACAGACTCAAATTTTAGGGTAATCCTTCTTCAGGAGAAAAGAGAAAGGGAGACCAAGCATGTTGTAGATGCAATGGCAAGTAACAATGGAAGGGTCAAACACGGTGTTATAATAAATATTCCTAATTTTTTAGTGATCTTAAAACATTTATTCATTATTGTCTGGAAATGCCTGATACTACTGTTTCTAGTAAAGAAACGAAAATTGCATGTTGACTGTTTATTTTTCTATAGTTTTTTTATTATATGTTTTTATTATTTAGATATAGTAATATGTATTTTCAAAATCACATTTAATTTATTTAATGACATGAAAAATTAAGTAAAGATTTTTGCCATAAAATAAACTTTGTTCAAACAGCACTATCTAAAAATATAAAATACTTTAAGTTATATTTGTTAATCAAATTATAAGAAAGGAGCAACCAAAAATATAGTAAAAAAAAACTTTAAATGTAACATAGCAAGGAAAAATTCAAAATTATTGGAGAACTGGTCCAGCAAAAGTGGAGCAGTTTTTTTTTTTTTAATTTAAACTTCTAGCACTAGTATTTCATTATCAGTTCGTTTGGAAGGTCCTAAAATTTGTCAGAGTTATCTTGAGATATGACCTGTTTTTTTTCGAAGAACAATCATTCTTTTACCCTTTCTCAAAGTCTCTATCAGATATCCGCGAAGCGACAACAAACATCTTTCCTTCTACAGAACCACTATTTTATCTTCTCCTGACTATTTAAACTTCTCCTGACAAAACAGGAGCATATGTTTTTTATAAAACATATTCACTTTTTACAGTTAGTTCTATCAAATCTGCCATTTAATTGTACTGTATTTTTGAGTACCTTGGAAATAACTAAGTGTTGAATAGCTTGATGCAATGATTTTTCCTAATTTCTTCATGGTAATAAATGTATTAGTTGCTTCATATATGCTATTTTCCTCATTACAGTAAGAATAATAAAACTTTTCACGGAAAATTTGTTTTGTAAACAACGCGTTTTTAAAACGCAGTATTATCATATGTGTTATTTTTAAAATTGAATTTGGAAAGTGATTACATTGCAGTTGCGAGTGTTGAATTTTTGCATTGCATTGTTATGAATGGTAAAAAGAACAGAGCAGAAGAAGAATATGTACTTTTCAATCAAAATTAAATGACTGAATTTGATTCACTTAAATAAATCTGTAGTTTGGATGGATGCATTGCTGTTACTTTCGATGAAATTTAGCTTCACTTGAATCTAAAGAACTCTTTTAACAACGAAAGAGAAATATTTATAACCAGCTGTTGATAAGACTTTTTCAACCAAAGTACTTTTTCAGTACCAAAATACTGCTGACTTACTGAACCTATTGTATCATGTAAGTTAGAATTGACGCTATTGAGTCATTTTAAAGCAATCCAAAATGTTACATTCTTTAGTAGGGAGCAGAGTAGCCCAGTGGCTTGCCTGCTCGATTCTGGACTAGAAGATACTCTTCACTAGGGTTAATACTTTCTGTAACCAAAAATCCCTTCACACGAATAGTGACAAAATGTTAGCATGTCGTCCTTCAAAAAGGACGTTAAACATTTACAATATTTTTAAAGATCTATATCCTAAATACAGTTGTGTTAGACAAAATTTAGAAGCACCGATTTAAAATAAACCAGTTAATGTTATTCGCCTCTTTCAACAATATGGAATGATTCTAGAATAGGATCAAAAGGTAAAGGCCTTTAAGTAATGCGTGTGAATATTGGAAAGAAATAAAAATTATTCGACAACAAAAGAGATGTTTATGTGAAGTGATACCAACATTGAACGCGTTTTTAAAGTTCTCCTTCTGATATCTCATTTTAATTGATGGTTCCAAGTAAACAAAGAACAAAGAACAGCCAATTGATGAAAATATAATTATATTTAACTAAATGTTAGATCACGAAACAACATATACAATATTCATGAACATACACGTTCATGGTTTATCTTTTAGTATTCTGTTGGAGAAGAGAAAAAACTCAGAAACTACATATGAGTTCGAGGTAGTATACGTTGTGGTAAATTAACTACTGCAGTCTTAAAACTAGGTGTACAAACGTTCTCTGTATTTATACTATTTTCAATGGAGATGGCATTGTAAACACTGAGCCAAGTGGACATAATACATTCCGTTAATTATATAGTAAGTCATTATTCTAGCTGGTAATTATCATTCAGGTCAAAATTATATTAAGAACATATTAATTTTGAAATAAGTTTAATTTAATATCGTATCTTATCTGATATCAGGGGATTTTATAACTTTATTTTTTTTCTTTATTTATCTCCATGTCATATTTACTGTTGTATATTCAGTTTAAGAACTATATACCTTATTGTTTTAGATCATGTGTTATACATTCCATGGTTTATTAAACTTTGTTGAGTAATTAGTAACGTTATTTAAATCATTAGTTGTGCAATCCGTAATTGTGTGGTATTTACTCATTCTGAGGTAAAATGGATAAACCAAGAAAACTTGAATGGATGAATGAATGGAAAACTTGAACCTTACCATCCTACATGCGAAAAGAAAGTTTAAAGAAATTTGTAATTTGGAAGCTTTTAAAATAAACAAAGCCGTCATTAATAATCCTTCTGCTTCTCTATGTCCTAATGATCAAATTCCAGGGTGTCACAAATTTCTTAAACTGTTTCTAGAATCACAAAGAATAAATTAAATGAATCACAAAAAAAAAAAGTTTCTTTCCTCTAAATTAGTGGTTCTGGCCATCTGTATTTCAGTTAATGGTTTTCAAGCATACCCGACGCCTTTGTCACCTTATCTCCTAAATGCCTATCCCCACTCTTTCGCAACGGATCTGTTTCCTACTAGATGTTTTCACTGGACGAACCCGTCAGTACCACATCCTTGGGTATGTCTTGAATTTTATTATTTCACTCTAACTTTGTAACTGATTAGATATAATTTGTATTATAGTGTCTTCCTGATGAACACAAAGTGTTCGAAACGCGTTGAATAAAACTTCATTTGTGTGGAAACTTTTGTTGGTTTATCCATTTTACCTCAGAACGTTATTCAAGTCTGGGGAATGCAGTGATGTAGGCACTCTGCAGTGTTAGAAATACCTTCTCCCTCCTAGTATACTGGAAGTCCGCATTTATTTTACTGCATAATACCCTAAAAAGAAAACAATAAAACTAACTATCTGATGAAGAATATATAAATTTCTGACGCAAGTAAGAAGCCACAGAGCACGATGCATCCTGAACACCCCCTTTCACTCAACTGGCGTCGTTTGTCTTTCTATGCCTAATAACTATTTATATTTTAAAACTAACCGGTTTTAGAACATCAAAAATCAAAAAAATTATTAAAGAAAGATAAATCTGTTTATTAGCGAGCAAAAATAATGGAGAAATGTTTTTATTATATTGTAGTACTTTCATTAAACTAAGTAGATAAGTTTTTTTTATTAAAGTACAATTTTATAAAATTAAGTTATTAAATTTAATTTTTTATATTCAATTATTTAATTTTGCATGTAATTAAATTGTTAATTTATACAAATTTAATTTTATTGTGTTGCAATTTAGAAGTGTGTTATATGGAAACGAACGCTTAATTTCTACAGTGCAGTAGATCTGTCTTACTAATGGAGTGGTCTAGCTTTATCTGCAGTATAAATATTCTTGTCATTTATTTAAGGGCCAGGTTGGCTCAGTGGTTAACGTATTCACCTTTGAACTGATAGGTCCGGGTTCGATCCCCACCTGGCTCTCGATTTATTCATGCGAGAGGTGAATAAATCTGACGACGTCATCCGTCGGAGAAGGACGCTGAACCGTCGGTCTCGAGCCTGTACGATGACAGGTACTCGTTAAATGATCCCTACTCTAAATACATTGAGTTAGGCAAAACTTAGGACTCCCACTGTAGAATCAATCTTCATTGTGCGGTATCACAAAGTTCCCTTGTGGGGCTGCCACTGCAATCTAACCTAACCTATCATTTATTTCGTATTTTAAATAACTATATTTAAATACGAATCAATTTTAGTATATTTTTTCTTAGGAAAACAAACTATTATTCCTAATGATGAAAAATGGAATTAATTATACGTTGGGTATTCTACTTTTTCAATAAACAATTTTAATTATCAAACCACAATAAGAAAATGGGTAAAACAAGACTAAGATCTTTCAACCGTAACAAGCGGTCTTCGTCAGAGTCAAAAACCCAACTGAGAGGTTTTTTACTCTGACAATGACCGCTTGTTACTGTTGAGATTTTAATATTTTTTTTCACATTTTCTTATTGTGGTTTGATCATTGATTGTTATTTCACGTGTTCATGTGAAATCTTTTTAAACAATTTAAAAGTGAATTATAAACATAAGAATTTTTCAAGCTTCTAGGAGTTCGGCAATGTATGTTTTATACTTATGGCTGGAAAATTACCACAGAGATAGCTAAAATATGCGGATAGTCGTTTTAAATAATTGATAAGATCAGGACATTATTCATTTATATCTTTTTATTAAATAGTAACTGCGTGTTTCAATAAAGTGAACAATATAAATACTCAAAGCTATTAAAATACAAATTAATTCCTTTACATCTAGCAGTAATGCAAAGGTTGAATACAATTTTTTTTTTCTAACATCAGAAATGCAAAATCTGTTAAAGTGAAATGAATTTCATTTGAAAAGCACAATCTGATATTTGTAAAAATAATCTTTTTTCTCACATTTTCTATCATACTATTGCATTCATTTTCCCACAAACATCAATTCCAGGATTTAAATTCTCAGTAAAAGATAATTTCTCAATTTTATCCCACAGCTCCTTTTTTTTGTTTATGTTTAATACAGTGTAAGTCTATTCACAAAGTTTTTTTATTTTCTTTCAAAGTAATACTCTAAAACTCTGATTTCAGATGTATAATATTGGTTAAAGGTACATTTAAATTGTATATAGAATGAATTACTTTCTGTGATATGAAATTACTCTCGAAAATCATTATCATGCTCTAAATAACAACAAAATATAGATTTAAGGTAATATGAATTCACTGTTCATTGTATGCATGATATATATGTTCTGTATAGTTCAAAATAATAACTTAAACATGCGTTCACACTTAACTACGTTATGACAGAACTTTATATAAGTATGTTATTTAAATGTTGGATGTTTTATTTATTTATTTATTACATACACTACGACTTATCACTACCACTTTATGTTGAAGCTTAGGGCTGAATAAATCATCAGCGTCTCTACACTAGATATTGGTATCTTAAAAAATATTCATATTTTAAGATGTAAATAATATTAATTTATTCATCGTTTATACAAAAAAAATGGTATGGTTGGGCGTTCCCCACAGGAGTTAATTACTAAATTTCAATCAAATTAATTTTTGATTTTTATACTAATTCTATTAAGATCCGGTTAATTCGTAGAATAGTTTGTAGTTTAACTCAGATTGTGGAAGAAATTTTCAGTCAAAGAATTTAATTATATTTTCATTAACTAATTTTCATTTAACTTAATAATTTTTTTACTTTGATTCTGATTTAACAAAAAAAATTAGAATCCATGAATATTTGTATTGCAAGTCATTTCGTTAAGGTCTCAATTAGAGCATAAATATTAGTTACTTCCTAAACATCAGTGTAGAAACTTATTGAGATACTTTATAGAAGTATGTATCTTAGGTGATTTGTTTTTTTTTTCAAAAAAGACAGAATAAATTACCACTCTATGTTTCACAAAAGAAGGCAATTTTATAACATTATTTTTAATTTATAAAAAAAAAATTATTGTAATTTTCACGTTGATTTCATATGGATATTGGCATGTAAAACTGCTACATTATTTTATTTTTATTTTTTTCATTTTTCAAATCCAATGCATTATTGCATTAATCTTCTAATAAAATGGGGTCTTATTAAAGTTCCATATTTTGTTTGCATTTACAGTGATGAAAGCATTAAAATTAGGCACTGAATACCAAAATAGTTGTAAACAGTTTCTATTGTAATTTATAACAACAGCTCTATTGTGTGCTTGAAGTCTACTGCTATTTATTTCATACATACAGCTCTTGTTATAGAACAATGTTTCCCAAATTTTAGTATTTTGTAGAATCGTATATTTTTACAGATTTGAAGGGAGTTTTTTTTTTGTATAAAATATGGAAATTAAAATATTTTCATATTTTCTATTGTATTAACATTATGTTGGCCGTATCTTTGCATCATTAGAACGTTGATGACATTAAACAATACCTAATTATGATTAGAATAAGGAAGGAAACACGACGTATCTACACAAAAGTTAGACGTGTTTCAAACACATAGTGCTCATCGACTGGTTTACAACTACAATATAACATATGAATAATAATGTGAAATTGATTACCAAAAACAACCAAAATACAATTAAACGTTGTAATTTTATGTATGAAATAAATATTCAATTTATTGGAAACAGCTAATGCATACAAGTAAGTAAAATAAAAATTCTCTATATGAAATAATGTTTCTCAAACAGTTATTTTAAAACAATGTATTTTGAACAAGTATTGACTTGGCTCAATTTTCCTATAGGTATCAAATTTAATAAAAAACCACGATTCCGAAAAATGATTTAACTTGAGATGAATAATCCCACTTAAGAGCACAGTTATAATAAAATCTGTTCTAAGTGATGACATAAATAATCCTTTATTGTTCCTATATAATGATTTATCAAATATTAATAAATAAATCAGTTTACATAAGTTGAGAGCAAAACTTTGTTATAACTCACCCAACATATAATGGAGTATTTTTAGGTTTGATTTCATTTTGATCCGTCAAACGGCTTGCATTTTCCTCTCAAGATTTCAGATTGAACCATAAGTAAAATATTTTACAATTTTTTGAGAAAAAATGTTCCCAGTTGTTTTAAAAATCTTAGATTTTTTTTTCACATATTGCATCTGTCATTTTGATGATGATGACAAAATTTTAAAAGCCTATATCGATAGTTCACAGAGAAAATGTGATGTCTAATAATATTATTTTGGCCAAAAAGAAAATGACGTCCCCATCGTGCAATATTACTCGTAAACCATAGTGTTCATCTGCATTATAAGGCTCATTTTCTGTAAAATATAAATTTGATCTATCAAAGATTGTAGCATGGTAACAAACTTTTGGATACACACCCCACCCACCCATCAACATTTACAAAGACATCATCGAAAAAACATTAAAAAACTACCTTACGAACTTAGAAACATGTAAACCTATACAGAATTTTTTCATGTTTACTATATTTTAGTTATAGTAAAGTATCAAGAAAATAAATTACACATTACTGGTTTCTACGTTATAACATATATTTATTAAGAATGTTCCGAGTCAGAATTTGTTCATGTTTATTATATTTTACTTATAGTAAAATATCAAGAAAATAAATTACAATTACTGGTTTCTACGTTATAACATATTTTTATAAAGGATGTTCCAGAACAAAAGAACAAAAATACTTTAAATGAATATGGGAAGCAAAAAGAATCCAATACTTTGGCATCAAATTAATTTTGGTTGGCAGCAGAATCGCATCAACAACGGTGGTTGATGCAATAAATCATTTGATTGTTTTCTTGTTGGTTGGGTTATAACTTTAGAAATTGAAGATTCAATTACTATTGTTGACTGTGGTTTTAGTTATTGAATATATCAAATATTTTGAATAATAGATGTTGATAGAGTTGATTTTAATATGATTTATTCTATTAAAGCTGATGCAAAAGCAATGTACTAAGTTGTTATCTGAATATTCAATCAGAGATGAGCAGTTTATTAAGAAATAGTTTGATGACATACCCTTCACCTTCCTTGTAGCTGTGTCCCTTCAGCTACTGTTGCTTAATTGATGACGTTTAAACATTTAGAAATTTCTCATTTTGCAAGAAATAACATTTATCGATTAAAACAATCTGGTATGATTCAACTAGAAAACGCGATATGTAGTCAGCATTGGAATGCTTTAACTGAATTGTGTTCAGTAGTGTAACATAAATCTCGATTTCAAAATTCTATTACCGAGCACAAAAATGTTTAAAAATACATGTAGATATTTTTACGGCAAATATTTTTTTGCCGTAATATGATGCCCGGTCATCTCTATATATATAGTTCGTGAGTTTGTTTGTTTGTTTGTTCAACCATTTTCCGTGAATATAGAGACCTAAAATTAAATATAAACGCTTATATTTAAAAAAATTTAAACCATCTTTAATTTTAAATTTTTTTAATTAAAAATTTAATTAATATCAACGCTATAAATACAAACGAATGGGATGGATTTCTTTTTCTCCATTATCAACACTATCGTTAATTATGTGGGGGCAGATTTGTTTTCTCTTCTTTGTATACTTTTTTAAATAGATCAAACATTTTCTATATGCCTATTAATATCACTCTCATCCTCTCTCTCTCTCTATCTCTCTCTCTCTCTCTCTCTCTCTCTCTCTCTCTCTCTCTCTCTCTCTCCTCTCTCTCTCTCTCTCTCTCTCTCTATCTCTCCCACTGCTCCTGCATTTATAACTTTCCTCATCCCATGATGGGGGTCAGGCTAGCTCAGTGGTACGTGCTCACCTCTGAACTGATAGGACGGGTTCGATCCACCTGCCCTAATGATTTATTCACGCGGGAGTAAATAAATCAGAGCAAAATCGTCCCTCGAGAAGGACGTTAACTATCGGTCTAGTTCATGTACGATGTCAGGTACTCGTTAAAGATCCCTACTCTAAATACACTTGAGTTAAGTAAAATTTAGTACTCCCACTGTAGAATCAATCCTCATTGCGTGGTATCACAAAGAGCCAATGCTGGGCCTAAGTGTGTTCCCTTGTGGGGCTGCCACTGCAACCTAACCTAACCTAACCTATCCCATGATCAACGATTTGAAAAAAAACTTTTAATCTAATGATATCAAAATATAGACAAAATCTTTCAAATATTTACTATCATTAGTTCTTTTTGAACAACATTTTGAAAATAAAACTTTCATTTAAAAATACAAAATATAGACAAACTCTTTCAAATATTAACTATTGTTAGTTTTTTAATCAAAGTTTAAAAATTTTCATCTAAAAATATTAAAATATAAAAAAAGTCTTTGAAATATTTACTGTCGTTAGTTTTTTTTATCAACGTTTAAAAAATTTTCGCCTAAAAATATCAAAATAAAGGAAAAATCTTTTAATCATTTAGTATAGTCAATTTTTTTTAGAGAGAACCTTTATAAAAGAAACATTATAGAATGTTTTATAATTCAATTATTCAATAATTATATTGAATAATTTTTTTTTAAATTTTATTGAATAATTTTATTATTCAATAAAAGAAACTTTTATTGAATGTCTTGGTTACCTACCATGTATTTTACGATATTTGGATTCAATGCTTAGTAATGTTGCAATGTATATTTTTTTTTTTTTTGCTAATTCAGTATACTCGAATTGATTAATTTTAGTAATTTCTTTAAAAGTAATTTACTTTAATCTGGATACTATCACATCTGTTCATGAATGTCATGATCTTATAGCATTTGAATTGGTTAAGCTTTTAAAATAATATAAGTAAATTAGTTTTAGCAGTCTACCTAATTTATTCATCTTTTTTTTTTGGAAAATTCCAGTTAAGATAAAGTCATTTCATGGAAACGATTGACATGGGTAAACTGCTGCACTTTTTTCGAGGCTTCCTCAGGAATGTCACTAATGATATTTGTTTTAACAACTAGCAGTATATTCAAAAACCTTGACAAATTTTCAGTATCTTTAATCTGTTAGATCGTCTGTTACTGTTGAGTTACAGAGAAATTTAATGCATTTAAAACCAATATTGTTATTTAATATTTATACTTTAGCAGTATTTATGTCGGGGAAAAACTATTAAAGTTTTTGATTGGAAAAACTATTAAAGTTTTAAAATAAGTATTTCTAATCAAAAACTTTAGCAAACTTTTCATATTT
This sequence comes from Hermatobates lingyangjiaoensis, assembly GCA_026182355.1. Taxonomy (NCBI): domain Eukaryota; kingdom Metazoa; phylum Arthropoda; class Insecta; order Hemiptera; family Hermatobatidae; genus Hermatobates; species Hermatobates lingyangjiaoensis. The sequence continues at coordinate 13,256 of JAPFBL010000242.1, read as the reverse complement.
AGGATCAAATAAATAAAATTGAATACATATTTTAATAAAGTAAAATTAAATTCCAAGCGTAACACATTCTTTTCGATAATTTTAACCAGTGTCTAAGCACATATTAAGACTCAACTGAAATTTTGAAGTCATTAATAAAGTAATATTTAATTTCTAAAAAAAAAAATTTAGTTTTTACAATAAATTAAGCAGATGAAAGTTTACAAACAAAAAAGCTTTCATTTTTTTTTTTAGACAAATCGCAGTTTATGTAAGCATCAATAATCAAGGTGGGTTATATGAGTTATAACACGGTAATTTGAACAACCAGAAACAAGATATATGAGTGAATGGAACTTGTGTTCTCCCTAAAACAACTACAGTATTCAAATTAGCTCTGAGCCTGCTAAAATAGCCCATTATACTTCCATGGAAAGCGATAAATAAAAAACTGATTCAACTTTTAAGGTTTGTTTCATATAATGACAATCTAAACATTAATTTTGAATTGCAAATAATATATTATCATAATTTTAAATATTTTTCAACAAAACTTTCTTTGCTATGACAATTAACTATAAGTTAAAAAAAGTAAGTTAACAGAGAGAGAGAGAGAGAGAGAGAGTAAGAAAGGGAAGTCACTGTTGCATATTATGTCGAAGCTGTGATAACAATGACATTTTGGACGTTATATTAAAAATAATATTACTTTTTAACTAAGAATTGACAAAACTGGCAAGACTTTAAAGGAATCTTAAAGATTATAATCCAGTTAAAGAATTTTCCTTTCTTATGCCATTATTAATCTGAGAGATTTATATTCTTAAAAATATATTTTATTCTTAAAGTCAACAAAAATAGATTTTATAAATTTATCTCGTTTTATAAATTTAATAGGTTGACGAGTTAAGGAGAAGCTACAAGTGTTTTCAACTTTTAACCTCTTATAAATTGAATCATATTGTAGGATAACAATTTAGCTTGGAAAAAAAATTCTGCTTACTTTGAAAAATGCAATGAAAAAGTTAATGACCTTTATAAGTTGGTTTTAAAATAATCGTTTATTTTTAGTAAGTTAATGAGCTCAAACGATTTCCGATAGTTAGGGGACTTCGTCAACGCTCACTGATAGTTCATCATTGTTTTATACTGTATTAATCACCATCTTTCTTTCGCTTCCTTTTTTATGTAAAACAGTTAATGATGTATACATTTTGAAGAGCACTGGATCCAATAAAAGAGATTTCGTGAATACGAGTGTGTGTGTTGTACGTGTATGTGTGTTTTTTTTCTCACAGGCAGTACCCCTGCCATGAAGGGAATTTATTCGATTTCTACAGCATGCTTCACTATTGGATTACATGAAATTTACAACTTTACAACAATATTTTTATAACAAGAACTCCAGTACAATAATTAATAATAAGTATGTTCCTTACAATTGATTTTTAACATTAAATTTTATTTTTACATTTTCTTCGTTTTTATATACATACATACATACATACATATATGTTGATTCTTACATATATATATATATATATACACTTTTTCGTTGTAAACACGATCCGAAACGGACAAATATAGTTCAATATAGACAAAGAAACATAGAGAAATCAAAAGAACACACTTACATCTCTAATCTTCGGTTTGAACCGTCTTCAGGAGAGATAAGAGAGGGAAACCAGTGCGCTTGGTTTCCCTCTCTTATCTCTCCTGAAGACGGTTCAAACCAAAAATTAGAGACTGTAAGTGTGTTCTTTTGATTTCTCTATGTTTCTTTGTCTATATTGAACTATATATATATATATACTATATATACATACATATACACACATACACATATATACATACATATATACAATGAAGATTTACATTTTTAACTAATGATTACGTTATATCCTAATAGAAACTATTCAATAAGCTTAAATATTTGATCAACGTACTTAACAAAATAAACATAGTAATCGTTTTCTAGCAGTTGATACTTTTCTGGTGACTCCTTGAATGTGTGTGTGTGTGTGTGTGTGTTGTGTGCGTGAATGTGTGTTTAAAAAATACTTTATTTGTAACATGTTTCTTAGAAGTACAGCGTGTTTCTTTTAATCATATCTTCAATTAAAGCCCAATACCTTTTCAAATTCATTTTTTACAAAATTAACTGTTCCAGCCTATATTTCACAATCCAGCAGCTTTTTTTTAGGTTGTGCCCATCTCCTATTCTTCTTAACATAATCCTGAATAAGAACAGGTCTAGCTTGGTCAAAGTCGCAGCAGTCCAAAATAAATTGGTGTATTGTTTTGTGTTGTGACTTCATCGCATGAGCAGGTGTCTAGGGGTGTAACATTGACTCGGTGAAGGCCTGATAGCCTCTCCCATACTGAAAATATTGCGTCACCATATAGTTAGTAGCAACAAGTCTGTCTGTCTGTGTCTGTGCCTGTGTATGTGGTGTGTGTCCGTGTGTGTGCTAGTGTGTATCTGTGTGTGTGTATGAGAGGGAGAAAGGGGAGAGAGAGAGAAGCAGCAATGTCATAAATTAAAATAGCTACAATTATCGAATTCTAACTTTGTTCATGTTGATTAGCAAGAGAGATAACTAGCAATGTTTTATTTTTTTAATAACTCACCAAAGTTCAATATATTGATTATACTTTTTGAAACGTTAATTAATCAGAAAAAATCTTGCTTTCTTTGAATATAACGAAAATCGGGCATTACAACTTATTATTAATATTACTTAGACAATTCAATGTAAAATACTCCAGCCTTTATCTTGCCAGGTGAAATTTATAAGAACTCATAGACGTATTTTTTTTACTAATACGGAATTTATTCGATTTCTACAGCATGCTCCACAATTATGTTACATGCAGTTTACAACTTTACAACAACATTTTTATAACTAAACTCCAGTACAATAATTAATAATGGGTATGTTACAATTACATATAAATAATATGTAAATTACAAATTTACTAATTACAAATAAATAATTTAACTTTTGCAATGCTTCGATTATGTTTATAAGGGTATTTAAAAAAAAGAAGGTTGTATAGCATAGATAATAAACATTTAGTTTTGTTAGAATTGATTATTGAATTGATAGACATAAATAAAAAATGTTGATATGGTAAATAATAATTTTGTATAGCATCCTTCCTGCAAAGATCATAGTAAAAAATACCAAAGCTGTTTTCCACTTCGTACACTTGGTTATGCCATTCATTATTATTTTATAATGAATATTTAAGTTATTAATTAAATGAATTTAACAATACCACAAATTAAACTGTTATTTTTCGATGTTATTAGATGGTAATATTTTTATTGATAATTTTTAGTCACGATTATAAGAATGTATGTAACTTATTTTTTCTAACAACTTTGAATCATTTTTGTAAAACAGTATCATATAAATATTGAACAAACTTGAAGTCTGACAACACATTTTTTATCATCTGCCCTGAAGTTCCTCCATTATTCTCACTTTTCAACATAATGCAGAACACCGGCTATTACTTGAAAATAGATTTTTCAGCATTAATGAAAATTTATCAAGATTTTTGTTTCTAGTGATTCTATGCAAGAATTATATCAAATTTGATGATCTTGAATCAATTTTTGTCCAACCCATTTTTTTCTCCTAGACTGATAACCCTAGAGTTTTGAAATGTTGGCATTATCTTTGAGGTTACAAATGGAACAAACGAAAAATATATTCAGAATATTAAAACAACGAAAAATATTTTTTTAGGAATAAAATGTAAAACTTTTGACCTATAATTTAATCTCAAAGATTGTGAGAGCGATACAAGCCATACCGTTTGACGGATCAAAATGAAACTAAGGTTAAATATAAAACATTATGTGAAGAACGAGTTGAGATAATTTTTTTAAAAATTTAATTCTTCAAAGGGGCGATACAGAACGATTTTTGTTTTCAGAAAATGTTTTTTGACGATAAACAGCTCGTTAAAAAATCATGAAAATTTGATCAAAATTTGAACAAAAAATTAGCAATGTATAAATAATAATTAATGAAATTTCAATTACGGCAAACAGCAATAAAGCTATAAAAACTGTTTGTTTATCCTAGACTAAGGGATCACCTGCTACTTGTCGCATTTTTGATATTTTTTTATAATGTTTACATTGACTTGGAAATTTTTTGAGCAAATCCACTGAGATAAAATTATATTATTGTAGTCTAATAGTTCATGTTTTTTTGTATAGTAATATTAAGACTATGACATAAAATTATATTAAATGTTATTTGAGAAAATTAATTTGTTATGCAAAAGTTGTTAATATGATTAGGTGTACAATTGGTTTTGTTTCTTTGAGTTAGCGTGCAATATAAAGGAATTTACCTCAAAAAGGTATCATCAAAGAAGTTACTCAATGCCTCACTTAAAAAAATGTTGCAGGAAAAGTTAATTTGTGAACAATGGCTAATCCGCGAACAAAAGCGTGGAAGGCACTTAGTTAAGGTAGTTAGAGATAATTAATCCAATTTCTATAGCTGTAAGAAAGTAAACTGAAGCACACATTTACCTTGTTAGTTAGTTATCGAAACGAGTTTGTTGTAAACTCAGTCCTTTGGGTTTTCGGATAGTTTTCCTTCATAGCCTTATCTGTGTCGGCGGTTTTCAACTTTCTACGGCCGCCAATCAACCAAATCAAATGCCTCATCCTTTCGTCAATGTCTAAAAATACTTATTTCCTTACCCATCAAATACTTCACGCTCAATTATTATTAGATATCTACGAATAATCCTACTATTATGGCTTTTATAATAGAGCCAGTCAGAACATAATGGTTAGAATTCCAGGTAATGTTTGCATGTATAAGTTTGTTATTATAATTCAAAGATCCAAAGACATTCGTTTACTTCCATCAATATCAAACTTAGAGCAAAACACTCTTGTATTTCCTACATTTATGGAAGCAATAAAGAGCCAAGAAAGCACAATGGTTTGTTTCTTTCTATATCATTTTCTTGGTCATTGTCAACACTACTACATACAACTAGTAATAGTTCCCAATTTAAATATTCTTCAGGTAGATTATATATATTGGAAACTAGGAAGTCCGATTACCTGTAAGTATATGTCAACTATTGAAGGGGCCTGGTTAGTACGGTTACCTGTAAGTATATGTCAACTATAGGATTGGAGGGGCTTGGTTAGTACGGTTACCTGTAAGTATATGTCAACTATAGTATTGAAGGGGCCTGGTTAGTACGGTTACCTGTAAGTATATGTCAACTATAGTATTGAAGGGGCCTGGTAAGTACGGTTACCTGTAAGTATATGTCAACTATAGTATTGAAGGGGCCTGGTTAGTACGGTTACCTGTAAGTATATGTCAACTATAGTATTGAAAGGGCCTGGTTGGTACGGTTACCTGTAAGTATATGTCAACTATAGTATTGAAGGGGCCTCGTTAGTACGGTTATCTGTAAGTTTATGTCAACTATAGTATTGAAGGGGCCTGGTTAGTACAGTTAGCTGTAAGTATATGTCAACTATAGTATTGAAGGGGCCTCGTTAGTACGGTTACCTGTAAGTATATGTCAACTATAGTATTGAAGGGGCCTCGTTAGTACGGTTACCTGTAAGTATATGTCAACTATAGTATTGAAGGGGCCTCGTTAGTACGGTTACCTGTAAGTATATGTCAACTATAGTATTGAAAGGGCCTGGTTGGTACGGTTACCTGTAAGTATATGTCAACTATAGTATTGAAAGGGCCTGGTTGGTACGGTTACCTGTAAGTATATGTCAACTATAGTATTGAAGGGGCCTGGTTAGTACAGTTACCTCTAAGTATATGTCAACTATAGTATTGAAGGGGCCTGGTTAGTACGGTTACCTGTAAGTATATGTCAACTATAGTATTGAAGGGGCTTGGTTAGTACGGTTGCAGCATACTGGCCTCTAAACAGATAGATCCATGGTTCAAACCCACTCTGGTCCTCGATTTATTGATGCGATTGGTGAATAAATCTGACCACGTCGTTTCTAGTAGAGGGCGTAGGTCTGCAGTCTGTAGGATGTTAAGTACCCCTTAATGACTACTACTCTAAATACATTTGAGTCAGGCAAAATTTAGGACTCCCAATATAGAATTAACAAGTAATGTGTATCGCCCATTACTAAAATGGGTGTCAAATAAATTATCCACAATTTCCATCCATAAAACAGCCCTAAAAGGTGAAAGGTCTTATAAGTATGGGTGTTGGAAAAAAAATTATAATTATTGAACAGTCTGTGGCTATCGTAAAATAGTTTTCCATGTTGGTTAAATAAAGTTTTCAAACTTCTCTTCATAATAATGTCTATCCTAAACTAAATATAAATTTAAATAAATCTAACTTAAGAAATATTATTAAACTTTGATCCAATTTAAGAAGTAATATAATAACTGAAAAGTTAAAGGTTTACTAACTTAAGCAAACATCCTAGTTGTGGAAGAATGAATCATGAAATGAATTTTGAAATTGTTTGCAAAAATTAACCGGTAATTTTGTATATTTGTATAATTGGATTCTGGAAACAACAGTAGAAAAGCCAATGCGTTTTATCAATCTACCAATATTGACTATGGTAAAAAAAAAAGTTTACTTGGAAAGAAAAAAAAATATTATTTTTCAATCATGTAATAAAACAAGAAATCCCTTTAAAAATGATTGCTTAGAGAAGCGAAATAATACAGTAAAACAAATCTTTCTTTACAGCATTGGTGTGAATTTTGTAAATAGACATTCCTCTTATTTTACATAAAAAAAATATTGAAATAACAAGAAATATTTATTTCCAATTATTTTTACATGTCTATAGTAAAACAAACTTTGATTAATGAATTAATTTAACAAATAAATCCACTTTTTTAAAAATAATAGCTTATGTCATATTTCTTGCCATCATATAGTCCTGTTAAGGTTTGTTGTTTAAATTCGAACATTTAGGTTGAAGTGGTAGCCCTAAAAGCGAACACACGTAGGCCGAGCATTGGCACTTTGTGATACCACACAATGAAGATTGATTCTACAGTGGGTAGTCCTAAATTTTGCCTAACTCAAGTGTATTTCTTTAATGAGTACCTGACATCGTACAGGCTTGGGACCAACGGTTTAACATCCTTCTCCGAGGGACGACATGCTCATATTTATTCACCTCCTGCATGAATAAATCAAGGGCCATGTGGGGATTGAACCCTGGTCCTATCAGTTCAGAAGCGAGTATGTTAACCACTGAGCTAACCTGGTCCAGTAGTCCTGTTAAACATAACACTATAGCATTTCAGTACAACCTCTATATGTACTACTATTACACTAAGTACATTGTATATTCATTTATACAACTAGCAATGTTTACCTAAATAATAGCATTATTATAGCTCTACTCAAAGTTGGACAATGTCCTAAATTGGTCAAATATTTCCTACGCCTATGTATGAGGTATTGAGTTACCATCACGTAATGTGTTTTCCACTTCTACGGTACTAACAATATGCATGTATTTATAATATTATAGTTTCTTAATTTAATTATATTTTTATATATTTTACAATTTTAAATATTTTGTATCTTATTAAAATTCAGTTTCAAATCTGCTCTGTCAATTTTTTAATAGTTCTAGATTCAACTAAAATAGTATCATGGTAACATATTATATTACTTTTAACTACAATAAGTATAACTATTACGTAATATACGCCTAAATATTTATAGTATTTATTTATTGTTCCTTTCATTCAATTTCTAATAACTCCATAAATTATTCATGTTGTCACGTTTTTCCAAAATTTCTTGAACTGTTTATGTAATTTCAATGAGCTGAAGTTGTGAGGTTTTATTGTTTATTTGTAGTTTTTAGCTTTTTATTTTATACATTTCAGGTTTTTTTTTTTAAATTTATAGTATGAAATCTATATTTAAGACAGGTTGTCAAAGTTACCATTTATTGATAATTTACGTTTGAATATACTTGAAATTAATTAATAAATTATGAGTATTCATGTTTCAATTTTTTTTTTTAAATTTGAATAATATTTTCTAAACTCATTGTTTATTGAAAAAGTTGTGGTTTTTAATTTTCCATAAAAGCGATGAAAGTTGATGTAGAGTAGGGGTAATTAAAGGTTTGTAACTGTTTCATCAACATATATATATTTTTTTTTTAATATTTCGGAATTTAAAATTTATCTATGTTTCACTAGTGACAATGTGATACCTAAAAAACCAAGCTTACATGTTATTTGCTTGATTCATACAACTAACATCATACTTATAGTAATTGTTACAATTGTTAAAATATATAAATCGTTAGCATAATGATTATTCTAAACCGGTAATAGTGCACCCAGATGGATTTGTCATACAGAAAAGGAGCGATTTCTTGAAGTATATTTTATGTCCACTTGAGAGGATTGTTTACGCCATTTCTATTGATATGCCATATTCATTCTAAATTGGTTGTACTTTTTTTCTTATTCCACCAATTACTTTTGAAACTTAGAAAAGCAGTGAAGGGATTTTAACATGTTGATTTGAGGTTATAGGTGACTTGATGCTGTAGATTATAATTACAGAATGAGAGAATTAAATACGTTAAGAAACTCTACAATCATCATGGAAAACGTAATTATTTTTAATCATTTTCTGAACACTGTAAATTTCTAGTAATGGTGAAGCAGATATGGAAAATAATAGCCCCTTCGATACCAATCTTAGACAAACTGAATTCACACAGTACACAATGATAAGTACACAAGAATATAAAGAATATATTCTTTAAGGAACAGTGGTTAGACGCATAGAGATTAGCTCATAGTGAAGAATCTGCATGATTTTGATTTAAAAACCACATTGTAAAAAGTTTCTTTGCAGAAAATTATTAAAAACAATAGCTATACGAATGACAACAGCTTGTTGTCATTGATGAATGAGGGATCTTTAACAAATACCTGACATCGTACAGTCTCGGTACCAACGGCTTAACGTCCTCTCCGAGGGACAACGTACTCATATTTATTCACCTCCAGTGTGAATAAATCGAGGACCAAGTGGGGATCAAACTCTGGACTACCAGGTTTAGTACGTTAACCACTGAGCTAACCTGGTCCTTCTGAAATTAATTAAAATATTAATAACGTGCTATTATCTTTCTTTTAGAAATTCAATGGAATTTCTAAGCCAAAGATAGGCTAGAGAGAGGAAATACACAGATATAAATCAATGTGACATTAGATACATAGTAATCTACTTAGAATACCCACTTAACAACAGCTTTGAATATTCATTTTACCTATCAACTTGTTTGTAATAATATACAACAGATTGATCTTTCTATAGAATTGAACATAACAAGTAAATCCATCACACTTTACTCCTATACAATTATAACTTCAAACAAATAATATAAAATAAACATTATCATTATATTTTTATGTTAACCATTAATTAATAATGCAGCATTCTTTTTTCACATTTTATTTAACTTGGAATTTTTCTTTTTAGAAAAGAAAAAAAAAAGAGCGGAGTCTAGAAAAATGATTTCATTAGCGACTATAATACAATAAGTTGGCAAGTGACATTTAATTAAGCTGTAGGAGCCTGCCGGCGTGCCTAAGCTTTGCGATTAATCCCGCTTTATCTGCCTGTGCTTGAAGATCAGTTTTCTTATTCCTTTTTCTTATATAAAACTTATTCCTCCTTTACTTTTATTATCATGAAACAGTATCTTTCATTTTATTTCTTAAATAAAAAAAAAGTTTTATATTTATAATTATAATGTTTTACGTTATTTTAATTATAGTCGTCAATAAAATGTTTGATGATACGACTATGTGTTCTTTTTCAGAAAACATCTGAAGAAGAACACTACATGTTCGAAACGCGTTGTTTGTACTATTAAATTTCTATATGTGGAGACCATTTCATTAGCTTTTTACCCTACAAGGAGTAAATAAAACGTAATAACTGATTACACTACCTCAGAAATAATTTGCTGATAATTAATTTTAAATTTATTATAACTAAAAATTAATTAACTTTAGATTAAAACTGACAAATTGTTGACATGACACTAGTCTTATAATTTGAATTATCACAATGCAATAAAACGCAAAAAAACTCCTAATAGGAAGATAAACTGAATGGTTCCTATGAACAACTTTCTCATAAATAAGGCATATTACAATGCATTTCGCAAATGTTATTGACTTGTAATATTTTAAATATTATTTTATTTGTAATAATACTAACTATAGAATATAGTCCGCAATAGATTGTTACGCAATGTTTCTCGCAAAAGAGAACAACTATTGTATACATTGCCTCAGTATTTGTGCTTTTTATTCGCACATTGTTAAATACAGTTATTTATGGTGAATCAAAAATCTGTAAATAGTTTATTTGAGAAATTAAATAATAATTTATGTTTAATTTTTGCTTTAAATTTATATACGAAAAATTCGTATTACACCATACTTCAGTCTGGGAAGGAATTAAACTCGTACGGTGAGGTTCTCAGTGAGTTCTACTGTATTGTTATTTATTTTTAATGTTTACAGGTTCTACTGAAATATATTTAGTTCACCCAGTTTATTTAGTTCAACGTAGTGGCAATCAACCAAGTTGACCAATCTTCCTTTTATGTTTCAAACGATATCATTCATAATGTTTTTAAAATCCCTTTTATACACCAAGAAATCCAATCCTGACACCGCAAATTCCATTTATATTTACCCACCAATATAAACGCTTTTATTCAGGAATCATCAACCCACCAGATTCCTATAATCGCAAATTTGAAGGATGAAAAGATGTTGGACCAGAGATCTACTCCTCAAAAAATGATAACTGTTAAGAATAGTTGCAAGGCATCTGAACAATCTATGTATATGGAGTACCACCAATGGGTGGTTTCTCCACTCTTTTACCCTAGTCATCGGAACAATCTATGTATATGGAGTACCACCAATGGGTGGTTTCTCCACTCTTTTACCCTAGTCATCGGAACAATCTATGTATATGGAGTACCACCAATGGGTGGTTTCTCCACTCTTTTACCTTAGTCATCTGAACAATCTATGTATATGGAGTACCACCAATGGGTGGTTTCTACCCTCTTTTACCCTAGTCATCTGAACAATCTATGTATATGGAGTACCACCAATGGGTGGTTTCTACCCTCTTTTACCCTAGTCATCTGAACAATCTATGTATATGGAGTACCACCAATGGGTGGTTTCTACCCTCTTTTACCCTAGTCATCTGAACAATCTATGTATATGGAGTACCACCAATGGGTGGTTTCTACCCTCTTTTACCCTAGTCATCTGAACAATCTATGTATATGGAGTACCACCAATGGGTGGTTTCTACCCTCTTTTACCCTAGTCATCTGAACAATCTATGTATATGGAGTACCACCAATGGGTGGTTTCTACCCTCTTTTACCCTAGTCATCTGAACAATCTATGTATATGGAGTACCACCAATGGGTGGTTTCTACCCTCTTTTACCCTAGTCATCTGAACAATCTATGTATATGGAGTACCACCAATGGGTGGTTTCTACCCTCTTTTACCCTAGTCATCTGAACAATCTATGTATATGGAGTACCACCAATGGGTGGTTTCTACCCTCTTTTACCCTAGTCATCTGAACAATCTATGTATATGGAGTACCACCAATGGGTGGTTTCTACCCTCTTTTACCCTAGTCATCTGAACAATCTATGTATATGGAGTACCACCAATGGGTGGTTTCTAACCCTCTTTTACCCTAGTCATCTGAACAATCTAGTATATGGAGTACCACCAATGGGTGGTTTCTCCACTCTTTACCCTAGTCATTCTGAACAATCTATGTATATGGAGTACCACCAATGGGTGGTTTCTACCCTCTTTTACCCTATCATCTGAACAATCTATGTATATGGAGTACCACCAATGGGTGGTTTCTACCCTCTTTTACCCTAGTCATCTGAACAATCTATGTATATGGAGTACCACCAATGGGTGGTTTCTACCCTCTTTTACCCTAGTCATCTGAACAATCTATGTATATGGAGTACCACCAATGGGTGGTTTCTCCACTCTTTTACCCTAGTCATCTGAACAATCTATGTATATGGAGTACCACCAATGGGTGGTTTCTACCCTCTTTTACCCTAGTCATCTGAACAATCTATGTATATGGAGTACCACCAATGGGTGGTTTCTACCCTCTTTTACCCTAGTCATCTGAACAATCTATGTATATGGAGTACCACCAATGGGTGGTTTCTACCCTCTTTTACCTCTCTTTTATGTATCATGTATCGGTATTACTGGTTATCCCTCTAAGAGTAGTTGTAATTTAATAAAACAATAAAAAAAAAGTTGGCAGATGTTAAATACATCGTAATTTAGTTATTGCTGTGTTTGTTTCACAATTATTGGGAAATATTTAAGGGATAAAATATGAATGTTGGTTTAGAGTCATAAGAGACATAAAATGTCTGTCCCTTCTGTAGCAAGCTCTAAGATCCTACCAATATCGTTTGAGTTTCTACCGTCGTCGGATAGTTCTCATAATATTTATCAATCATAATATTATTAATATTTTGATATTATTATTAAATCATAATATTCAGTTATGATTGAAAGAAATTTTTAGAGAATTCAATTTTACTCACAACTACCATATATCTGTCAACCTGCGAATGTAAGAAGAAGTCGAAGACCTCTAATTTATAAGTCAAGAGCAAAAATCATCGGTGTAATTGGTAAGACCCTCAAGTGTCCCGTGTTTATTTATGTATTAATAAATTAACTAATTTTACGATACTGAAGTGTTACATTAAAACAACCAATTTAAAAATTTATGAAAATGCAGAAGCTAAATCCCAGTTTTTCAAGTGTATTTTTATGTATTTTTTTAATCGTTCATCTTTTGGAATTATTAATCATTTAATTGCTCCTCCAGAATCTACTATTTTATTTTTAATTTTATGTACATTATTATTTTATTGTAAGTGAACCATTTGTAAAGTTCTTTATTTGAGATATTGACGCGTTTATAATACTAGTCACATAATTTGATAGATCAAATTTACATTACCCAATAATAAAAAATTTCTGTTATCAAATAGTTGCAACCAAAATATTCTTAATATTGAAGATGTGGAGAGATGACATTTTTTTTGGGTATCCTACTTAATTGTAAACCGTAACCGTAATTGTAACCGTAAAAATTAAAATTAATTTACTATCGTGTGA
>JAPFBL010000241.1:252500-547432 GCA_026182355.1 Hermatobates lingyangjiaoensis | reverse complement strand
AGCATCCCCTCCTTCTTCTAACCTGTTGAGTCATATAAATCCTTGATAATGTCATTGTTGTTTTTTTTTCACTTCAACTACAAAGTATTTGTATTAAGAAGTGATTGTAATTTGGTTTCTACGATTAGCGGGGATTTATAACGATTATGAGTGGTCACCCATTGGTGGCACTCCGTAACATGGTTATCCTCACAGCTGGTTTAATAGAGGAGGTCTCGGGGCTATTTTCTTTTCAAACGCCTACGCGGGTTTGAATATATTACAGGTGAGTGAAGATAATGAGCAAGATAATGACCAATAACATTGGTGGCACTCCGTAACATGGTTATCCTCACAGCTGGTTTAATAGAGGAGGTCTCGGGGCTATTTTCTTTTTAAACGCCTACACGGGTTTGAATGTATTACAGATGAGTGAAGATAATGAGCAAGATAATGACCAATAAAATTGGTGGCACTCCGTAACATGATTACCCTCACTGCTGGTTTAATAGAGGAGGTCTCGGGGCTATTTTCTTTTTAAACTCCTACGCTGGTTTGAATGCATTACAGATGAGTGAAGGGAATGAGCAAGTGGGTTTGGGGTGGGTTAGTCATCTGTTGTGAAAAAATGTATATCATTCTATCGCAAAGTTCTGAACAGATGGGACTTTGATGTCTTAGCGTGTGATTTTGTTCGTGACATAGATAAGTAAATGATAGTTTTCTAATGATTTTCGACTGTAGGGATATATCATTGTTGTAAAAATAATATTTTTAATTTGAAACTTTATTTCCAGAGTGAAAAACTACGGAAGGACTTACAAGAAAAAGATTGCACGTATGTATAACTTTCAAAATAGAAGTATTTTCACTATTACTCATACTGCAAACTGTATTGATTGTGAATGGATTCAGTATAACAAAATAGAAGTAATTTTACTATTACTCATTCTGCAAACTGTATTGATTGTGAATGGATTCAGTATAACAAAATAGAAGTAATTTTACTATTACTCATTCTGCAAACTGTATTGATTGTGAATGGATTCAGTATAACAAAATAGAAGTAATTTTACTATTACTCATTCTGCCAAACTGTATTGATTGTGAATGGATTCAGTATAACAAAATAGAAGTAATTTTACTATTACTCATTCTGCAAACTGTATTGATTGTGAATGGATTCAGTATAACAAAATAGAAGTAATTTTACTATTACTCATTCTGCAAACTGTATTGATTGCGAATGGATTCAGTATAACAAAGTGGCAGAGTCTGTTATTTTACCGGAAAGAACATAAAATATGATCTCAATAATGACAACGAGATAAAAACAACACTTCTATATGCTATACCAGTTTCTCCAACTTTTTTCGATGCGGAACCCCTTTTCGCTTCAGCTACTTTCCCGGGAACCCCAGATTCTAATTTTTATACAACCATAATATAAATAATTTCACATGCTTTTATTAATAGTATATTTTTAAATAAATGCATACATAAATAGTATATGTTTAAAAACAATTAAAAAGTAATATTACTGCAATGTGTATTTCTTAAATAAAAATTCAAAAAAAAAAAGATTTTAATTTTCATATTTCCCACAAGTATATAACACATAAAACAGAATTACCAGCAATTTTAACACAAACTTTATTTTTTAATCATTTTTTGCTTTATTGTTGAGAGTTTGATTCTCAAGTCAGCAGCAGCATTGAGTCTACTTGAGTATTTAGTTTTTATGGCAGTATAAAAGGAAAATCCATTTTTACCTAAGTAGGTAGTGGGAAATGGCAGCAATATGTCAAGTGTTATTTGTACAATAGCAGGAAATTTGAGAATCTCATCTTCAAAAACTGAGAAGTGATTCATCCTAAATATGAATCAAATTTGGACCAGTTCTACTTACGAGTATAAATAGATATACTATATCAATATTATACTCATGTAATAAAAAAAAATGGAGCATGTGAAAATATTGCAATAAACTAGAGGAAAAAAAAGTAGATATACACATTATTCGGTTTCATAATCACAAGAAACACTGAAGAAATCCATACCCATTAAAATAAATAAAAAAAAAGAAAAATGCTTTTTCTAAATGTTTTTGGTGGAACCCCAGACAGTTTGTTAAGGAACCCCTGGGTTCTGCGGAACCCTTTTTGTGAAGCTCAGCTCTATACTGTATTATATTTCTATCAATACTCCATTGAAGTTATATTATTCCTAAAGGAAACTTATACAAAAAGATATGAAGAATTAGAAAATCAAACAAAATCAGGCTGCTAACGCCCAAGTAGGCGATGCATTTGCTAATAGTAAATAAAAGAACGAAAAAACTTTGATTGAACATTCTTACAGATTAGAAATTCATTAGTTGTGTAATCCGTAATTGTGTGGTAAGTGTTTACTCACATTGAGTAAATCTACACACATAAAAAAGAAGCTTTTTTTTAATTTTACAGCGATTCGAATACTTCGTGTTCATCATCAGGTAAACTTCCAAATGAAGGAGTAAAGGACCGATCAGAGTCGAGTGTTCAACTTCGACTCCTTCATTTGGAAGTTTACCTGACGATGAATACGAAATGTTCGAAATGCGTAGAACAAGAAAAAACTGTTTTTTTTTTTTTATATATGGAGTCTTTGATTTATCCATTTACCCCCAAGTTTATAAAGGGGGTAAACATCCCCCTTGAGATTATATATTTGGGGGTAATATAATATATAATCTCATTATATATAATATATATACATATATATTATATTAGGGGGTAAACATCATAAAAATGAGATTATAAATTGTTATTAAATTGTAAAAATAATAAAAGCCTTGCTTTTTAACATCATAAGGTTGATATACAGGAGTGTGTTGTCTTTTTCCGAAAACAAGACATCCCTCGAAAATAAACCCTCTGGTGATTTTCGTGATTTTTTAGAATATTTACCCTCCCCCGAAAATAAACTCTAGTTAATATAATGTGAAAAATATAATTCGTTAAAAATGACAGCTATATTGTAAGACATGAGAGATTTGAACCAATAATTCTACACGAAATGGATTTGGAGAAAAATCAGAAAAAATTAAAAATTTGATCATTTATAACGATATTCCAGAAGTTGACATGATTGTAATTGAATAAATTTAAATTTCTGTATATATATGTATATATATATATGAATATTGAATGATCAAACCACAATAAGAAATGGGAAAACAAGACTAAGATCTTTCAACCGTAATAAGCGGTCTTCGTCAGAGTCAAAAACCCAACTCTGACGAAGACCGCTTGTTACGGTTGAAAGATCTTAGTCTTGTTTTCCCCATTTCTTATTGTGGTTTGATCATTGATTGTTATTTCACGTGTTTATGTGAAATCTTTTTATATATGAATATTAAACGAAAAAATATAAATCGACTTATTTTACTTGAAGCCCACCTTTGAATATAAGCCCTAGCATGTATTTTGATCCTAAAAAGAAATTAAGATAGTGTCTTATTTTCAAAAAAAGACGGTATGAGAGAGATGAAATGAGCGAAGAGTGAATTTTGTGGTCGTCCGATTTTCTTATATGGAAAACAAACATGTTACATTTGTATAGTTGAATTACTAGCATTCCGGTAACATTAGAAAGGGGTCTAATGCGCATGATCTTACTAATCATATTAAAAAAATACATTTTTTTTTTGCAATAATCGCTCAATCTTTGATAAGTGACTGCGCAGCTTGAAAATCAACTATATTTCTACAAATATCTGGTCAGATATATCACTCACGAAACATCCAATTGACACCTACAAAACTACTGAATGTCGATTTGGCTCAAGCCTGCCTTCTGTGTGACAAAACTCGTATGTTATCTGCTATTTGAAAGTAAAATAATGACATCACTACTTAGCTATTATTCATAGAGTTGTTCAAACTGAATTATTCAAGCTCGTTTAGATTCTCATTATGCTTTGTCACTATAAATATCTATAAATATATTCAAGACAAGACAGAACGCTGATAGAAAGCGAGCAGGGATGAACTCTTTAACTCTTATTGTCTCCAGACTAAAAGATAAATTGCTTCCTCCTTAGTGGGGCCTCACGGTACAACTTCACGTAACCACCATTCACAATAAATATATTATTTATAACTTAATGCAATCAGGCATTGTAGTTAACGCCTGAAGAAGAACACTACCTGTTCGAAACACGTTGTTTGTACCAGTAAATATGTGCAGACCATTTCATTAGCTTTTTACCCTACAAATATATTATTTTATTCTATCAATCATTAAAAATACAAAAAACAAACAAAAATTAAGTCCAACGAGTTTATCATAAATAAAAAGGTATTAGGTTAATATCATCAAGTTCAAGTGACAGATATAGTGTTAAGAAATAACTGAATTAAAAGAGTTCCTATCATATTTTAAATATTTTTGTATTCAAAAAATTACTTAAGTCATAAATTAAACAACTATTTAGTTCAATAGAAAAGAGTATATTGACTCTATTAACTCTACTCTTTTAATACTTTTTTCCTATCAAATAATTTTCTTTGATATTAAATTAACACAAACGCAAATATATATATATGTATATATATATATGATTCGTTACAATGTTGACCAATAGGAGTGAAGTTTACAGGTCCATGCGTGCGGTCCCAGTTACCCGCTGCTCAGAGAAGCCTCAGTCATTCTGCCAATAGGTATAGAGGTTGCACAGTCCCTCTGTGTTAAATGATGTTTGGCAGAAAACATTAGCCTCACCTTAAGCATGGACCTGTAAACTTCACTCCTATTGGTCAACATTGTAACGAATCATATTCCTTTCCCCGGACAACTCATAGAAAACAATATATATATATATATATTATATATAAAAAGATTTCACATAAACACGTGAAACAACAATCAAGGATCAAACCACAATAAGAAATGGGAAAACAAGACTAAGATCTTTCAACCGTAACAAGCGGTCTTCGTCAGAGTCAAAAACCCAACTGGTTTTTGACTCTGACGAAGACCGCTTGTTACGGTTGAAAGATCTTAGTCTTGTTTTCCCATTTCTTATTGTGGTTTGATCCTTGATATATATATATATATATATATATATATATATATATTCGCGCTCCGTCCTTGGACATGGGGAGATCTCTCTCACTTCGTCCTCTCTTCTAGTCTACTCCTGATGACGAACAACAGTTCGAAATATTGAGAATTCTGTAAGTGCGCTTTTTATTCCTTTTTCTGTGTCGTGCTTTGTGTAATTTAAAGTATATATATAAATATAATGATAATAGTATCGACCGTAGAATAGAAACAAAACTAAAGTTTATCAAGACTCGGTCAGTCCCGGTTTCGGACCGACGGCTAAACGTGAACAAATCGAGAGTCAGAATGGGTATTGAACCATGAATCTGCCAGTCCATCAGCGAGAGCGTTGTCGTTATACTAGCTTTGCTCTAGTATCCAGTCGTACTGACTGCAATTGCAGGATTGCTGTTGTATATCCAGTTGAATATTGCTGAAGGGTAGCTATGAGTTACGTACTTGTGCAATACTAAAGTACCGTTCAGTATGCTCAGTCCAGTACTACCTAATGTAACCTAGGTTTTTAAAATCTTAAAATTAATAAGTAAAACAATAAAATACTGATATAAATTGACTGATTTTCCGAAAAGAGAAAAAAAGCGTGCAGGGTATGCTAACTATGATTTTTATATTTATAGATATAAGTAATGAGAAATAATAATGTGGTAATTTCTATCTTCTTACATAATAAATAAAATAAATTAAATATAATGAATATAAAATGTTATTTATAAATTTTTAGCCTGTAACGTATATTTCTTTCTTTTTTTTTTATTAGACTTTAAGGTCATTGTGTTTCAGAATTAAGAATATGGAAAGCGAAAAGAAAGTATTAACAGATCTGCTAAAGGAAAAAGACTGCTTATTACAAAAAATGAGGTTTGAAATTGAGGAACTGAAAGAACGTTTGGAAATCAATCGTGACAAGGTAAGATAACAGTATTATTGTTGGTAGAGTTTTTATCTTGCTAATAATTAAATACTGAATATTAAATAATAAATAACATACTTTCAGGCGAATCAGGAAATAGTTGGCATGAGGGACTGGTAAGTAGAGGCTATTCTTTATAATGTAATATTATTTCCTTCAGTAATTACAATACAATATAGTAAAATATATTATATTATAGTATATATAGCATATAAAAATATTTCACATAAATATGTGAAATAACAATCAATGCTCAAACCACAAATATGAAATGAGAAAACAAGACTAAGATCTTTCAACCGTAACAAGCGGTCTTTGTTAGAGTCAAAAACCCAACTGAAACACTAGATGCAGAACACATCTGGTGAGGGGTTGAGAAGAGTGGGAGAGAAGACGTATTTTAAAAGGGTAAAAGTGCAGGAAAGGACAAATGTCCAGAAAGGGATGTTTGGGGAAACAAAGGAGTACAGTAAGAAAGAGTAACAACGTAATGTAATTAATTCTTAGTCTTGTTTTCCCATTTCATATTGTGGTTTGATCATTGATATCTATATAAATAAAATAATGATTTTGTCTGTACATTGCTTAGAACTGACTCATTTAAAGTTTTTTTTTACATTTCATACATTAGAGAAACCGAATCCACCCTTAGAAAAATTTCTGCCGGTTTGTCGGTTTGTCCGCAAAACTTTGTCACAAGTAAACTCAGCCACCATAAGACATATCAAGCTAAAACTTTTACAGTAAATTTCTGTATGTCTAACTTAAAATATAGGCTCTGAATTGATTGAAAATTCAACGTAGAAGTGAAGTTATGGACGTTTAAAACAATCACGTTTGTCACAAGTAATCTCATCCACCATGAGACATAGAGATCTGAAACTTTGACACTAGATTTGTACATAACTAACTTAAAATATAGGCTCTAAATAGATTGATAATTCAGTGCAGAAGCGAAATTAGGGGCTTTAAGCTGTATTTTGCTCACTTTGCAGACAAGTTTATTTTGAAAATACACGGGTGTGGCTAGTAATATACTATAACAAGATTTCATAATTAACACATGAAATAACAATCAATGTTCAAAGCACTAAAATAAATAAAAAAAAGACTAAGAAAGACTAAACAACTTTTTTCTCTTATTTCTTATTGTGGTTTGGACTTTGATATAATATACTATATGAATTAAATAACGACAATAAAAAAACATATATTAAATACAATACTCTAAGGCTTTTCGTTATAACATCATCAAAGAGCTACATAGCGCTTGGCGTTTAGTATACAAGAAAATGTATACTAAATATACTTTCATTTGATCTATTCTATAATTGAACGGACACACGTCAACTCTCTAGGAGTTACGAAGACGCACGTAATGTCGGTCTGAGTTTATGAACTCAGACTGATTCATATTCATAAACTAAACCAAAAAATAATTGCATATTGTTAGTGCCACAGATGTTAGTAAATAAGATATTATTATCAACCGTCATACCTCGTCTATCGCTGGTGAAGTCGCCCGACCGGTTTCCCAATCGCTGCATCGGTCGGGCGACTTCACCAGCGATAGACGAGGTCTGACGGTTGATAATAATATCAAAAAATAATTACAAGTTAACCTGGTTGATAGAAGTCGTCAGAATTTCTGACATCCCTGACTGAATTTAATGTTTCTAAAATTGAAGGAGTCTTGTATCTGCTTAATTATTCCTTTTATCAATATTTCATCCTATTTTTAAAGTTCAGGACTGTTCAATAATTTTTAAAAGTTCTTTATGAGTGCACTTTCAATAATATTCGTTTTTCTTTCTGATGGCACAAATATTAATTCCTTACCTTTGTCGCAATTTATTATATGATTTTTATTACTTACATGTATGAAGAAGGCACGGTTATAATGAAACGTAGTATCCAATATATTCTTTTCATTGTGATTATTTAATTCATATTTTGTATCAAGAGTTATTGTTGATATTAATTTTTTCATATATACTATATATTCAGGTAACTCACCACAAATGAATGAAGATAGTCGTTCTGAGGCCTTTCGTTTTCACGTCGTCAGAGAGCGACGACGTGACGTTGCTCTCTAACGGCGTGAAAAATGAAAGGCCTTAGAGCGACTATCTTCATTAATTTGTGATGAGTTACCTGAATATTTATAATGGGGCTCTCTGACGACGTGAAAACGAAAGGCCTCAGAGCGACTATCTTCATTAATTTGTGATGAGTTACCTGAATATTTATATCGGGCTCTCTGACGACGTGAAAACGAAAGGCCTGAGAGCGACTATCTTCATTAATTTGTGATGAGTTACCTGAATATTTATATCGGGCTCTCTGACGACGTGAAAACGAAAGGCCTGAGAGCGACTATCTTCATTAATTTGTGATGAGTTACCTGAATATTTATATCGGGCTCTCTGACGACGTGAAAACGAAAGGCCTCAGAGCGACTATCTTCATTAATTTGTGATGAGTTACCTGAATATTTATATCGGGCTCTCTGACGACGTGAAAACGAAAGGCCTCAGAGCGACTATCTTCATTAATTTGTGATGAGTTACCTGAATATTTATATCGGGCTCTCTGACGAGGTGAAAACGAAAGGCCTCGAAGCGACTATCTTCATTAATTTGTGATGAGTTACCTGAATATTTATATCGGGCTCTCTGACGACGTGAAAACGAAAGGCCTGAGAGCGACTATCTTCATTAATTTGTGATGAGTTACCTGAATATTTATATCGGGCTCTCTGACGACGTGAAAACGGAAGGCCTCAGAGCGACTATCTTCATTAATTTGTGGTGAGTTACCTGAATATTTATATCACGTGTTATTGTGACAATTTTGTATATACTATATTTATTATAATAAATTAAATCCTTAACTAAATAAAACTGATTAAATAACTAATCTTTTTTTAAGTCATTGGTTTTTCCAGCATGAGTAAGATGGAGTACGAGTTCAACTGTTACAAACAAAGGATGATTTCCAGAGAAAACCGAGGAAGAAGTAATGAAACTGATTTAAAAATGGGCCAACTGGAAAAGGTATAGAACAAACAAAATCTTTGAAACTAACACGTAAAACTAAAAGGCTTCCAATAAATTTAAATTAAATTATAAATACATTTGAAAAGAACTAGATGCTTTTTAAACGTGTTGTTATTAAATAATATTATATAATTATGTAAATAATTATTGAATAATAACATACAAACATTATTATAAATAAGGAACAAAAATCATAAAATACAAATATTGCCAATAACATATACTTGTTTTTTTTTAATTTATTACTAAATACAGAAGACAAAACAAAACGAAATCAATTAAGAATTCGATAGTTTGAATAATAGTTTGTTATCAGGGAAAGACAAGGTGAGAAAATTGGGAGGAAATTATGTGATTAGTCTGCCATGTTGAAGCCGATTCATGTTTAACATGGCATAATATATATATATACAACAGATTCAATAATATATCGACCGTTTGATAGAATAGGTGTGTTATCTAATCGGGATTTGGTCAAATTTTCTAGGTTCAAAAATCAAACTCTCATTGCCGACGTTTCGGTTTTATTTTAAAACCTTTTTCATAGGCAGAAGTAAGAATTTTTTTTAAACTAAGAAAATGAATTTTACATTATTTAAAGGAATAACAATCTTAACCGGACAAAACCTTCGACTAGACTGTCTAGTCTAAACACCTTGTTTATATTACCAAATATAAGTAAAATAATCAATTTGAAACTGTACTTTATTATATTTTGTTAGTTGTATCCAGAAATGACAATAACGAAAACTGTTAAACATTAAACTAATTTTGATTTTGATTACGGATAACAACAAAGTCTTGGGATACTAGCTATTGTTTTGATTGTTGTTAGTAACTTACAATTTACTAACTATTTACTAACAGGCACAGTACAATTTACTAACTAACTTACAATTTACAATTTACTATTCCAGCCTTGGGATTAGCTATTGTTTTGATTGTTGTTAGTAACTTACGAATGTTTTAGATTTCTGACTTGAAAGGTTCAATGGAAAACAACCGCCATGATGATTGCTTCAGTGACACCGTGAGTTCTTTATGACACAATATTATGCATGTTTTATATTATTATTAATTTAATTATATATTTCATTAATCTAGACTATGCTTACATTATTATGTGATTATTTTCTCAAAGTTTAGTTGAAACTCGTAGTACGAGTGCATCATTGTACGAGCAAATCGCTTTGCAGGCAGCATTTCGTGAGTTTTCGTCTTATACGAGTACGACGAAGAAAAATTTGTAGTAGGTCTTCCCCACGCCTGGATGGTCTCCGTTTTAAGTATAGTAGATTAATAAAATATTATTTCTTACATGTATTTTTATTATTCATATTACATGAATAATAAATAAAAAGATTTCACATAAACACGTGAAATAGCAATCAATGATCAAACCACAATAAGAAAATGGGAAAACAAGACTAAGATCTTTCAACCGCAACAAGCGGTCTTCGTCAGAGTCAAAAAGGGTTTTTGACTCTGACGAAGACCGCTTGTTACGGTTGAAAGATCTTAGTCTTGTTTTCCCATTTCCTATTGTGGTTTGATCATGAATAATAAAATATGATTATTTATGACATGTATTTTTATTATTCATATTACATGAATAATAAAATAGATTCTTATATGCATTTTTATTATTCATATTGCATCAATAATAAAATATGATTATTTATTACATGTATTTTTATTATTCATATTACATGAATAATAAATATGATTATTTCTTACATGTATTTTTATTATTCATATTACACTTATAGTGTTGTTTATTTTTTTCTAATTGCACCATTTCTGTTTTAAAACCAAACTTTAAATATAGGCGTTTGGGGATAGAAAGGATTATTTATTTTCATATTAACTTCAATGTGAAAAATTGCTTTGTAATATGAATGAATCGCAATACGAGCTCGGTCTGGGAACTCTGACTGCCAGGTTCAATAGCATATTATATTAAGTTCTGATAATGAATCGACTGGTAGGGTTTGAAACAATACACTTGGTATGTATACCAGGAATGCCTGTTTGAACAGATGGCTTTACCTGACCTGCTCCAGCAGGTCAGAACAATAACCTATTTAGCGAAAAGTTGAATTATTCGTAAAGGAGAATTTAAAAAAAAAAATTACATCTCTACACAAAAGAGTTTTTATGTTAAAAACGAACAATGCGTTTAGAACACTTAAGTGCTCTTCTTCAGGTTTATATCTTTCACTGTTGAAGGTGTTATAGCAACAGAGGCCTAGGAAGGAATGTTCGAAAAGCGTTGTTTGTTTTTAACAAAAAGCTCTTCTTTTTTTTTAATGGAGATTAAATATGACTCCATAACATATTGCTCAGCAGCAGCAAGATATGCAGTTGCACTACGAAATCACAAAGCTATGCGGCCAGAACAAATACTCAGACAATAGTAACCTACAAGTCACATCCTCCTAAGACTTATCAGCATTCTAGCTGGTGCCAAAAATGATGAAAATAAAGAAAAACTGGCATAATAAGTGAATTACTCACGCAAAACGAAATGTCTATTTCATAAGAATTATAGGAAGGTTTTTTGGAAGTATTCATGGGAAGGTTATAAATTTAAAAAAAAAATATTTTTTACATGTCTGAATATATATTTTTAACCAAACTTTTGTCGAATAACAAATGCTTTCAATCTATTTATATACATGTTTCTCAATTTTTTTCGTCAGATATGTTAATTAAAAATGTATATAAGGAATGGACAGCTTCCTACCAGCCTTGTAGTTTAAGGATTACCTTAAACGAGTTCTTAAGAACTCGGTCGTCCCCCTCCGAAGAGGGCAATGCCCGTTATCCCGGGACCAGGGGTACTTGCTACTTGCTACTTGCTATACTTGCTACTAGTAGTTCATAGGACACTATCAGGGAGTCATTATGAGGAGTTTTAGTAGCAAAGTGCACGACTCATTGAGAGAGTTTACAAATCTATCGTTGGCTAAACGCCACCTATCTGGGCTAGTTATGAGAGCTTCTAAGGTCTCCCGTTAGATAATTGCCACCTATACTAAAACATAAATAGGCTCGAAGGGGTGGTATCTAATCTTCCCGACTCTGATATCCATTCAAGAGCCGGAGTGGAAAGTACCACTTGTTAAGTCCAATCAGCTGAATTCAAGGCCCGTTCCTACTAGTAAGGGTTTGGGGTCTCTAGCTCCCCGGTATGCTAAGCAGGCATCCTCCCGAGAAGTTACTAGTTCTCACACAGTGACCCCAAGGGTCTACCCAACTTGGTTGAGAACTAACAGCCACTACAGTCCAACCTCAGTTGGCGGTATGGAGAACCCCGCAGCCCGCAATACCGACTTTTTTTTAAAGAGTTTCGGATCAAACTAAAGAACAAAGTCCTACTGAACCTGCTCAACTACAAGTAAGGTCAGTGACCTTTTTTGCCCCTGGTTCAAAGAACCTGTGTGGATATATACAAGCCAATGCAGCCTGCAAATAAAGCTGCATGGCCCCACTAGGGGCGAATTAAAATGTATACAAGAAAACTGTAGAAATAACATTTATATATAAATTATTGGATGGGTATATCTTTAATTATTGTTTGTACGTCATCATAGTGTGGCCACTGAATTACCAGATACAGTGGAACCTCTACATACGAGATTAATTCGTTCCCGGATCGTACTCGTATCTAGAATTTCTCGTATCTAGAGCGAATTTTTCCCATAAGAAATAACTGAAAACCAATTAATTTGTTCCCAGCCTCCCAAAATCATTCAAGTTAACCCTAAATAACTATGAATACATCTTCCTGATTACTAAAAACACATTCAAATACGGTAATAAATACGGGAATAAGATAAATAAGATGATATTAACGAAATAAAATGCGAGTTTATTATGAGCACTTCCACTTAAAATTAAAGTTAACTTTATGAAAAACTAAATTTTTTTACGGCACTAATTTATTTATGCACTTTTTTCTGCTTTTTAACATTACTGTATCAGTTTTTCCTTTTCTTCGCTTTCTTTTGCCCTTTTAGCTGGAATCGCAACACTTTCACTTTCTATAGGTCTTTTGAAGAAAAACTTATCCAAGGAGGTTTGTCTCTGCCTCCCTTTAAAAATGTTACGGAAATGTGTAAGGCAAGTGTCATTAAAAGAGCTTAAATCTAGCGGGAGCATCTGGAAATTCTCGTAACTTGGCCATCTAGCGGGAGCATCTGGAAATTCTCGTAACTTGGCCACATAGCGGAACCATCTGGAAATTCTCGTAACTTGGATATTCTCTCGTATGTAGAGCAAGATTTTTGCTCGAAAGACCTCTCGTATCTCGAGTTTCTCGTAAGTAGAGTAGCTCGTAGTATGTAGAGGTTCCACTGTACTTGTGTTCCTTTGCACATGCAAAGTGTTCGTCAATATTTCTTTAGTTTAGTTGTCTGTTTCATCGAATCCCTACATATTAGTTTAAGGATCTAGACACACACATTTCATTGCTTCACTTTTTTTCTTATACAGACTAAAATTCACTCTATAAAGTGATTTTATTCATATTTCAAACATTCATTTAGAAATGTTTTTAATCTTGTATAAAATAATTTGTACTACAGGGAATACTGTTAGATTATGAATCTCTGCTATTGCCTACATGAGAAAAAATTGTTAAAAAGAATATTTCCAAAGGATAATCACAAATTAATCGAATCTATTACTTTTAATTCCAGCAACTTGAAAGATTATGCTTGGAAAAGTTTCTTTAACACCCAATTTACAGATTTATGAGTTTAAGAATTAATCTTATAATATATTGCATATACCTTCGAAAGACACTATTTCTTAATATTTAACTCACTAATACAAAAGGAAAAATGATTAATATTTTCCAAAAACAAAAGTCGCAGATCTGCCTTTAAGGGAGTAGTTTCAATGTCAAATTCCCCCGCGGGCCGTATTACCACAATTATAAAAAGTAGGTCTAAATAGAAAATATAATAACAATTTTTTATAAATATTATTCAATCGAACAAAAACAGTAACAAACATAATAGCAAAAAAAATGTAGTATTTTAGTTAATCTATTTATTAATTCAGAAGCTGTAATTAAATAATATAAAATGTGAGCATAAAAATATCTAATAACCTAGGTTTTTTTAAAAAATTTTATTCAATCGAACGAAGTACCGTCTTTTTCCAAAAATAAGAGACTGTCTTGTTTCTTTTTAGGTCCAAAATACATGCTAGTACTTATTTTCGGGGGAAGGCTTCAAATACAATAAGTACTAGGTAATAATCAGATTTACAAAACTGAAATGCACAAACGTTGTACCTGCCTCGTCACTCTATGTACACTGTTGCAATATATTGTATTTTGAAGATAAATTCAACTTTATAATAAGTAGCGCATTCCTTGAAAGGAACTGTAGAGGTAAACAAGAAATTTCTTGTAATGTTTTGTTCCAAATAATTCTATGAAATATTAGGGCAGCTAGAGATACCTACTAAATTCAACAGAATTATATTATTCATATTATTTCAACTAGGGCTTATTTTCAGGGAAGGGCTTATATTCCATAGTGTTCCGTAAATCTCACTGGGGTTTATTTTCGGGGATGTCTTATTTTCAGAAAAAGACGATCGTAACAAACAAGATAAGAATAAATAAACTTTAATATTTTAGATAATCAGACTAATACTAAATAATTAATATTAGAAATAGAAAAAACCGTCATACCTCGTAAGTTGATATCGGAGACGTTGGAGCGCTTTCGGATCTTGTCCATCTTCGTTCGCAACTCCTTGTCCATCTGAGTTGCGAACGAAGATAGACAAGATCCGAAAGCGCTCCAACGTCTCCGATATCAACTTACGAGGTATGACGGTTTTTTCTATTTCTAATATTAATCATACTGACTGATCTCAGTGGTAATAACAATATTCATGTATTTAATACTAAATGTACTATAATGTATTGTTCAAGCCTGTAATGAATAATTGTGTTCACGGTATTGGTCAGATTTTGTTTTGCCAACTCATCTGGCAGCGTTTTGAATCAACAAAGGTCATCAATATTAGCAGAAAAATCTCAGGATGCTTGTTCATCAGCAAGCCGCGATCTTAGTGCAGACTTGTTAACAGACTTGTTAACCTTTATGACTTGAGAAAAATTGTTTTCATTCACCTGTACTTCAAAATATTTGTAAAAACATCGCAATATCTATGGAAAATGTAGAAGCGATAGTGGCATAAAAAGATTTTTGCATTTTTTTTTATTTACTAAAATAAGGTTAAAAAAACATGTAAAAGCAACCAATGTCATTTTAATGAATTTAGTTTGTAAAAATTTCACTGATTTTGGGGTCACAAAAAAATACGTCGAGGGCCACATTCGGCCCCGCATGTTTATGGCCTCTGCTTTGAGGGTTAGATTAATCTACAAGCTCGTTTTCCATGACTAAATTCTACTCTCAAAAGAATTGAAAACAATTGAGCACACTCTAGTTCAGGGCTTCTTAAACTGTGGGTCGCGACCCCCAGGGGGGTCGCGAGACTACTGAAAGGGGGTCGAAAAGATCTGATCCTTTTCAATCATTATAAATAAAATTTTAAAATTAGTATATACACTAAGTACAAATATAAATACAAATAAAAATCATACAAAATACTATTGTAGTTTCCAATTATATATATGTGAAATGAATGGGTACGTATTCTTTAATCCTTATTTTATTTACATTGTAAAATAGTGCGATATTACATCTACATCTACGGTTAATATATATTTCATTATATGGAGGAGGGGGTCGTTTAAAATTTCCTAAGCTTGAAGGGGGTCGCTATATAAAAAAGTTTAAGAAGCCCTGCTCTAGTTGACTGTGTTCTGAATTTGTCGTTAGGTTTTAAACTCGGTTGTCTCTTTGAAATTCTTTAATAATGCATGCAAATTAAAAATGTCGAGGAAATGTATACTAGGCATACATAGATTATACAACTCCTGTAATTTATACACAAAACAAATTAATAACTTGTGAAATGTTTCAATCTAATTGTAAAGCCACACTCTTGTGTGAGTTGTGTGAGCCAAGACTTCAATGCCAGGAGTTTACCAAGAGTACCTGTCAACTGAAGTAAGTATGCTTCCATGATTTTGGTATAAATAAACTATTTTGAGAGTTAAATTTTCTTTTTATTACAGCTAGATTACGGATACATTGATCACAGTGAGGGATATTGCAGAGTACCTAATTTTTACGATGAAGAAAGCGAGATAGCGATTTTAAGATCAAATTTAGCAGAATTAAAAATGGTAAGTTTAGAAAATTAAATTTACATTATCAATACTTATTAAATTGAATTCCAGACTGACAATAGTTTAAATTAATTTCACAGTTTCCTATTTATTGAATTTATGCTTTAAAAAAAAGTAATATCAGAAAAATAAAACCCGATTTGTTTTTGTTACCTGTGGAAACATAACATAGCTACCTTATGTTAGGAAAAAGTATTAAGTCTCTACACAAAAAAGTTTATTACAAGAAACTAAACAACGCGTCTCGAGCACTTGATATTCTTCTTCAGCACTATTTATAAAAGTGCTGAAAAAATTATAATATAAATATATATATATAAAATAAACTACAAAACAATAAATTATATTAATAAATAAATAAAATATATATAAAACAGTTATGAACTTTTTGTGTGGAGACTTAATACTTTTGCTAACATGAATAAATACCACACTATAACAGATTGCAGAGTTCATGAATGAATTGCTCACGTTATGTGGACGTATGATTTGTATTTCAAGGAACTCTAATCAAACTATAAAGACGGTGATGTTGTAAGAGAAAGACGACCGCAGTGTTCATGAAACCTGAGCTACACTTGTTAAAACACATGCCAACAAATGTTAAATATTTTCAAGATTTTAACTTTTTTATAAGAGTTAAAAAGGAGAAGGTGGGGTCTCCAGACATGAATTTTAAATATTATTAGAAGCAAAGCTATTCAATACATTTTCATCGTAACTGTGAAAATAATGTTACATCAATCTAACATTACATCAATAAATCATATTGATTACCCATGAGTTTGATCATATATTTAACCACGTAAAGTCAAATAGTGAAAATTAAGGATTTGCTTTAATTGTATTAATATAAATACTGAAAAGGGGTCAGGTTAACTCAATAATAAGATGCTCACGTCTGGACTGGTGGGTCTGGGGTTCAATACCAACTCTGGTTTTCGATTTTTTTCACGTGGGAGGTGAATAAATCAGAGCACGAGCCTGTATGATGTCAGGTTTTTTCAACCACTTGAAAAAATTAAATCGTAAATGAAACAAACTTATTGTACTCAACAGTAGTGTCCTATGTGGACTACATCACATGATGAAAATCATTAGCCTGTTAAATTTATACTATATTTATAACCTATTATTTTAAAAATTTGATTTAAATATATATATATTATATATATATATAATATATAATTTTTTCGTTGAATACGTCAAAACGACAAATAGTCAAAAAGACAAAGAAACACTAAATAGAAACTCACTTCGATATTTTCGTTACATCCGTCGTCATCGGGAAGATATATATATATGATCACCAACCACAGATAAGAAAATGTGGAAAACCACATCACCCCTAAGATCTTTCAAAACCGTAACAAGCGGTCTTCGATCAGAGATAAGAGTTTGAGTCTTCAACCGTCTTCAACCAGTGTGCTATGGTTTCCTCTTTTTTATCATCTCCTGAAGACGGTTCAACCGAAAATTAGTAGACTGTAAGTGTGTGTTTTTCAATTTCTCTGTGGAAAAGTTTCTTTAGTACATTGAAAACTATAAAAATATATAGAAATAGTATTTAAATATATATATATATATATATATATATATTAACAATCAACAATACCACAAAATGAAATGGGGAAAAAAAAGGACTAAGCTTTTCAATCGTAACAAGTAGTCTTCGTCAGAGTTGGGTTGGGTTCGTCAGAGTCAGTTGACTTTTGACTCTGACGAAGACCACTTGTTACGCTTGAAAGATCTTAGTCTTTTTTTTTCCATTTCATATCGTTAGTTTGATCATTTATTGTTATTTCACGTGTTTATTGTGTAATCTTGTTGTATATATTATATATATACATATATAATAAAGTTAATGTAGTTGTTGTGCTAGTCCACCAGGGAAATGCAGGAAGCCTTAACAGCGGAAGTAGCAGAGAAGCACGACAATGTTGTCGCTCTAAGACGAGAAATGTCCCAACTGGAGGACCAGGTTCGCCAGCTAGATATGCAGACACAGTTTAAGGATGAACTCATTAAGGAGCTCCGGAAGGAGGTCAAGATCGCCAGAGCAAAGGTATCCTTGACTAGTTCCTTTCTACCCTCTCCCACACATCGTCATTTCAAATCATTTATACATCGTCTTTTGTACTTACTTCATTATTTCACTAGCCTCAATAATATATTTTCGTGGTTTTTTTTTTCAATAGAGGTAAATGTAAAAAATATTAGCATAAATTTCAAAATGGATAGTCCTTATTCTTTTTGAAAATAATTATTTTAAGAAAGAACTCTCTTTATTCGAATTATTGCACTGAATTTTGTTGGTATATGTATATATTATTTTGTCTACTTATCGGATTTTTTGTTGCGTCAGTTCATGTTTACTTGATTATATATATAGCTGAGTTAGCTTCAGCTACTCAAAGGGACTACTTCTGCCCGATGACGACGAATGTCGAAATATCGTTGTGAGTCTTTTTTTTGTGTGTTTTTATCTGTTTTTCTCTTTCCTGTGTGAAGTATATATATATATATATATATATAAAGATTTCACATAAACACGTGAAATAACAATGAAAGATCAAGCCACAATATGAAATAGGGAACAAGACTAAGATCTTTCAACCGTAACAAGCGGTCTTCGTCAGAGTCAAAAACCCAACAGTTTGGTTTTTGACTCTGACGAAGACCGCTTGTTACGGTTGAAAGATCTTAGTCTTGTTTTCCCATTTTCTTATTGTGGTTTGATCATATTATATATATATATATATATAATATATATATATATATATATATTTTTGAATGTTTTCCTTATCTCGACCACATATATTTAAAACTATTTTTTTTAATTAAAATTCTGTATTGATGTAGCCCTGAAGATGTCTACAAATATAGACGAAACATCGACTTTAAGATGTTTTATTATCGAAACTAGACCAAACCTAGATAAAAAAGAAAAATAGTTTTTTATATATATATTAGTGAAGGTTGGTATCAATCCTTCTTGCAAACATGTTTCTAAAAATTTTATGCCAATTTCACGCTTGGTTGGCTTTGGAGTTGCCCGGGGAATAAAAAAATCAACTGGCCCAAACTTTTGCTTCCATAAATACACATTCTGACACTATTTGTATCTAACACTATTTAATAACTCACTAAATCTCTACGAGACCGAAACATATCATTCTTTTATTGAAAATAATATTTAGTGAGTTAGTAAATAATGTTAGATATAAATAGTGTCAGAATGTATATTTATAAAAGGAAAAGTTTGGGCCAGTTGATTTTTTTTATTCCCCGAGCAACTGAGTATTTAGAGAAACTCTCTAAAAAGGTAACCAAGCATGAAATTGGCAGAACATTTTTAGAAATATATACCATATATATATTGTAAACAGCAAAACGATCCAAAAGGGGACAACAAACGTTTCACGGTGAATCACAAACACAGAACTAAGGAACAAACACACTTTCTGTCTCTAATTTTCGGTTGAACCGTCATCAGGAGAATTGAGATTCTTAGTTAATTTTTCTTACCTCAACTCTCCTGATGACGGTTCAACCGAAAATTAGAGACAGTAAGTGTGTTTGTTTCTTAGTTCTGTGTTTGTGATTCACCCTGAAACGTATATATATATCAGTTCAAAATTGAAGATAGGTAGCACAGAAAGTAAAAGAAACACACTTACAGATTCAAATTTTCGGGTAATCCGTCTTCAGGAGAAAAGAGAAAGTGAGACAAAGCACGCATTGTAGGCGCAACGGGCTCCCCGTGGCCGGTCTTGAAGTAATAGAATTAAGAGAAAATATAAACAGAAATACAGATAAGCAATACAAGTTGGGAAAATATAAATGATTCAGAAGGAATTCTAGGAAAAAAAAATCTGCAATAATCCATAAAAGATAAAGTTAGATAAAAAGATGTAAAAGGGAAACTAGTTAAGAATGAGTGTCTTAAAAAATAAAATAAAATATAATATATAATGTATAGATTAAACTAGAAGTAAGGAATAAAAATTAACTAAATAAATAATTACAAAAAAATATAAAAAGAAGGAGAGAGGAAAAAATACCAGAAAAAAAATATAAAAGATAACTAACTATATATTAAATTAAAATTAAAAAAAAAATTATCTTTTAAGGTTTAGTCCAGGTGCACTGCGCGCCCCGAGTATGTGTGCCTCTTCAGAAGCTCTAAGGGTCACGGTATTGTTATCAAGGGGGTAATTATCTGTCGCAGAATCTGCACACTGTAGTAATCATTGAAAGGTAGGCCGTGGGAGTTAGCGTGGATGGCAACAGGTTTTATATATATATATATATATATATATATATAATCGAAGGTCACACGTTCGATTTTGGAACTGTAACTATAGTATGTAAAGATGAGCAAAGAAGGAAGACGCTTGAAATGCTATATATTAAAAAGGATCTAAGTTCGATTAATCATAGAAGTGATATTACTAATTTAAGTAATATTTATTCTGGAGTGTTGTGCTGAGTTTTAGTGAAATTTGATTTATTTAGTTCCTTTGAGTGAACAGTGTTGAGGTTACTTGTAATGTTATATTATTAGTCTAGTCGAAGGTTTTGTCCGGTTAAGATTGTTATTCCTTTAAATAATGTAAAATTCATTTTCTTAGATTAAAAAATTCTTACTTCTGTAAGTTATATTGTTTTATTTATCTCTAAATACTTCTGCTTATAATATTCATAAGTTGTAACAATTCATTTCTTATTGTTTATATGATGGATGTTGATATGTGATTTCTTATTATCCTTTGTTTGTAGGCCTATGAAAAAGGTTTTAAATAAAACTGAAACGTCGGCAATGAGAGTTTGACAAATTTGAATCTAGAAAATTTGACCGAATCCCGATTAGATAATACACCTATTCTATCAAACAGTCGATATATTATTGAATCTCTTATATATAAACCGCAGTCTCGGCATTCACGATCTTAATACTGAGAGATTCGATCCTACGAACTAACCTCCTGCTAACAGGGTTCAACTGGAAAAGGAGTTGGCCAAGTGAGATGTTAAATTAAAATCGATGACTCATGCTTAGTCATTGCTATAAATAGATTAAAAGGATAGTACAGGTTAATATAAAGAGAAGGTCAAAGGTCAATAATGAACAAGAAACAAGCGGTTAGAATAAAAGAGTTGAAAGGTCAACGGTATAACTGGACTAATAGAGAATAAATAGATTAAGAAAATAAATAATAATAATAATAATAATTAAGATAATAGTAAACTAGAAAAATATATTAAATAAAGAGTTGAAAGAGAGTAAGAATTAATAGGGAAGGTATAGTTAGTTAGAAAATAAAGAAAAGAATAATAATATAATAATAATATATTAATATATATTTATATATATATATATTATATATATATTATATATATTTAAATAAATAGTATTTAAATAAGTTAGCTTCAGCTACTCAAAGGGACTACTTCTACCCGATGACGACGACTGTCGAAATATCGTTGTGAGTCTTTTGGGTGTGTCTTTATTTGTTTTTTCTCTTTCATGTGTTAACTATATATATATATATATCAAATAAGAAATGTGAAAAAAAGACTACGATCTTTCAACCGCAACAAGAGGACATGCAGACAGTTTAAGGATAGACTCATTAAGGAGCTTCAGTTCACTAAAGCCACTATGTTCCATTATCGTTTTTTTCAATAAAGATAAATGTACGATATATTAGGTATGTTACTATAATATTTAAAAGAGGATATTCCTTATTCTTAAAAATAATTATTTCTAGAAAGAACTCTCTTTTTATTCATAAATTCAACAAAGTTTCATCTCTGACTTGAAATACTTTTCCTAAATTCTAACAAGTAATTACAAACAAATAATTTTTACCAGCTTATAAAAATCACCTAAGTAGATTTTAATCTGACACGCTTTGAGCCAGCTATAGTTGAAGGAAACTAATTTGATCTTCAAGGTTTATAAGCGGAAATGATGTGCCTGAAAACATATCCCGTGCGTCCAAGCTTAATTATAATATCACGAGTAAAAAAAACAAAAAGCAGGCTTATATACATTTTAGAAGCATAACAACTTATTGTCAAGGCCTGTTTAGTTTAAGAAATAAGCAGTTAATTTGAAAAAGAATTAATAATCAATATTAAAACCATAAGAAATATTCAAAACCAACCTATAATTATATATATATATATTGTATTGAACTGAATTGCCTTAATTAAACATACCTTTTTTTTGAGCAGTTTTTCATATTTCATAAATAGCTTGATTTAGCTGGTAAATCAAGACGATTTAAAATTAGCAAGGAAATATGAAAAACTGCTCAAAAAAAAGGTATGTTTAATTAAGGCAATTCAGTTCAACACAATATGTATAAAAGAAGGTCTGCTCCCTATTTATATATATATAATTATATATATATATATATATATTTATATATATATATATATATATCAATGATCAAACCACAATAAGAAAATGGGAAAACAAGATTAATATCTTTCAACCGTAACAAGCGGTCTTCGTCAGAGTCAAAAACCCAACTAACGAAGTTGTTAGTCTTGTTTTCCCATTTTCTTATTGTGGTTTAATCATTGATTGTTGTTTCACGTGTTTTTGTGAAATCTTTATATATATATATATATATATATGTGTGTTTTTTTTTTCCTTTTCCACCCAGCAGTACCCCTGCTGGTTGGGAGTTTATTGAATAGTTTACAAACATGTGTCACGCTGAGTATAACATGTTATAATATTCTACTATATTAACTATAACAATTTTTTAGATTATTCAATTACTTAACTTAATTATTAACTTAAATATTTACACATTGACTTAAATCTAATAATTAATATAGCATAACCTATCATAGCGTAATATACCACAGCATAATAACAAAACATATCATAAATATAATAACACTTATAATGGTTTAAAATACGTCTAAGTCTATTTTCTTAATAAAGTGCATAAACGGTTTAAAATTTAGTGTGAGTGTGTGTGTGTGTTATCTAATCGGGATTCGGTCAAATTTTCTAGGTTCAAAAATCAAACTCTCATTACCGACGTTTCGGTTTTATTTTAAAACCTTTTTCATAGGTAGAAGTAAGAATTTTTTAACTAAGAAAATGTAATTTATATTATTTAAAGGAACAACAATCTTAACCGGACAAAACCTTCGACTATACTCTAGGACAGTCTAGTTAAAGGTTTTGTCCGGTTAAGATTGTTCTTCCTTTAAATAATGTAAATTTCATTTTCTTACTTAAAAAATTGTTACTTCTCCCTATCAAAAAGGTTTATGGCACCATTAAAGTTCATATTAAGCTATCACTTGTCAATTATTTAAGGCTCTAGGCTTATCATCTGTCATCCAAAATGCTTAAGAAGTATTGATAGTTCTTAAATTCTTCATGAAGGCTTAGGCTAGCTCAGTGGTTAACGTACTCGCCTCTGGGGTTAGATACCCACGATGAACCTAGAAATTTGACTGAATCCCGATTAGATAACACACCTATTCTATCAAATGGTCGATATATTATTGAATCTGTTATATATATATATATATAGTCATTGTCTGCCTGCAGCGCTACTCGCTTCTATCTTCCTGATGACGAGGACATCGAAATATAGTAGTGAGTTTGTGTTTCATTGCTGAGTGTTCTTTGTGTCAATATAGTTATATATATATATATATATATATATATATACAAAATTTCACACGTGAAATAACAATTCATTTGAAATAGAACTAAAATATACTAAAATTTTCTACAAAAATTTAATAACGTTCCGTTGTTAGTTGATGGCTTTGTTATTGGTAGCCAACAAAACTCTTATGCCAGATTTAACTTTGCCATAGATTCCCAGAAATTCAACAAAACAAGAATCTACTGTTAAACTTGAAGTGGTTCAGTCAGGAGAAGTTAAGACAATGATTTACAAGGACTCATCATTTGGGAAGGAAGATAATTTGCACAGGTTTAAAAACAGAATTCACTCTAGTAAATCTACCCAAACAGCACTGTACAAAGCTAGAAATTTATTGAAGACATATTGACATACCTAGCCCAATCTATTTATATGCAATTAGACATCATGCTAATCCATTATCAATAAAATATTGAATCAATGGTAATGATTATTTACGTAATCTGTAGACTTCAAAAATATATGAAATCATAATAATATGTAAATAGCATTAATAAAAGAAAATATTCTAAAATGAGTGCAATACTTACAGCATGCAATACGAGTATGTCACAAAGCAAACATATAAACTACATGTCGTGACATATCATGAATTTAAAATATTCTGGAGTTTTGAGTTATTGTTTGATTATTTGTAACAATAAGAAGTATGATAGTGACGCAAAGTCTCATAGTTTTTACATTTTTGTTATCTGCTAGTGAAAATTAAAGAAATTTACTCTAATTCAATATAAAAAAAACTCTCAATTTATAATTTTAAATAAAAAAATCTCTACTATGCTTAGCTATATCAGATATAACAACAAAAACGGTATGTTTTGTACCGTACAAAAACATTTAAGATTGTCATTTTAATCTTTTTACGATTGTACAAAACCTTGCAATCTCATTGTAGGGTAAAAATCTAATGAAATATATCTCCACATATAAAAATTTAATGATATAAACAACGCGTTTCGAACACGTAGTGTTCTTCCTCAGGCATTAACTAAGGATGAGTGCCTCTGAATAAGAGTCATAAGTGTTCTTGCTTAGTTAATGCCTGAGGAAGAACACTATGTGTTCGAAACGCGTTGTTTATATCATTAAATTTTTATATGTGGAGACCATTTCATTAGATTTTTACCCTACAATGAGTAAATACCACATAATAACTGATTGCACTACATTAGACCTTACAATCTGATTAATCATAATCGTTCTATCTTTGGTTTATGGTCTCTTTTAATTCCTAAGTTATGTTTGTTTAATTAATGAATGCATAACTCAAAACCATTTAATGGATGTTCATTTTTACTTTTTATGGCACCATTAAACTTTATTTTAAACTATTACTTTTTAATTATTCAAGGCTCTAGGTTTATCATCTGTCATTCAAAATGCTTAAGAAGTATTCAAGAGTTCCTAAATTTTTCATAAGGGGTCAGGTTAGCTCAGTGGTTAACGTACTCGACTCTGGACCTTCCCTAGACATTGTATATAATACCTAGGCATTCTATAGAATAACAAATACTATTTAGGTAAATTATGACACTAATGATGACGTTATGAAATACGAGTATCAAATCGCTTCATGTCTATAGACCATGACTCCTCTAATACTACCTACAACCATGATCTCTAATGATCCACCATTTTCATATCCACCAATATATATTTTTTTTTAATAAATTTAAGTAACATTAGGTCTTTTGAGGCTGCCGTACAACCGGCTAACTACAACTGACAAATTCTAAACCTGAGGCGCGAGTTTAAATTCACGTACCATGTTGCCACGTGATATTCGAAACGAATCGGAGATGTATTTTATACTTGGCCGGTTTCTCATTTTGCATTCTATAGAATGACGTATTTCAAACTTAACCAGATTATATATATATATATATAAACTAAAGTTTATCGGGACTCGGTCAGTTCTTCAGGTTCAAATTAAACTCTCATTGCCAACGTTTCGGCCATTATTTAAAACCTTTTTCATACGCAGAAGTTCCCTGAAGAACTGACCGAGTCCCGATAAACTTTAGTTTTGTTTCTATTCCACGGTCGATACTTTTATCAATACATATACACGTATATATATTCACTTGATAAACGGAAAGACGATCCAAACTGGACACAATAACAGTTCAAAATTGAAGATAGGTAGCACACAAAGTAAAGAAACACACTTAAAAACTTAACACTTAAGAATAAATATACTAATGGATATGCATATTTAGGAAAATTAATATTACGCGCAAATTTACTTAAGGATATTAATTACAATAAATAGTAATCCATTAAAATTTTATCATAAATTTTATTCATTCTTTTCTTATAGTTAAAAAAAAAACAATATTAGAAGAAAATAAAAAAAAAGGTAAGATATATAAATATGTAAATACATATTAATCGTACAAAAAAGTAGTAAACAGAAACAACCAAGATATATATCATACTAATTAGTCTAATTAGAAAACTCATCAAATCAATTAGATATATAAAGAATTACAGATGATAGTTAATTTAATATTAAATTAAATTTATTGTATTTAAATAAATTAAATTAATTTAATTTAAATAATTGAATTTATTTAATTTAAATAATTTAAACTTATTTAATTTTGTAAATTAAATATTTTAAAAGTATAATTTTAAGATATATATCAGGAGTAGCGTATGGTGTAAGTATTGGTTATTTCCAAACAATAAAACTCCATCAATGTTTGTTTTTGTTTGTTTTTTTTTGTTTTTTTGGTTTTTTTTTTGTATATACATACCAAAATTTGTATATCTATAATATCTATTTTTTGGTATATCTATAAATACACCTCGCATCGTTCCTTGTACGTACTTCTCACTTCTTTACCACTTGTAGTTCCTATTATTCTCATGAAGATGACGAAAATCGAAATTATGAAGAAACGTAAGAGTTTGTCCTTTTTACTGTGTTTCTAAGTTTAAAATAAATTTAATTTTTTAATTTATATGTCTACTTGGATATATATATATATATATTATATATATATAATAACAGTTGTCCTAACGGATAACATATCAAACTATTGCAAGCAAAGAACACGTAAAACCAACACACAACTCCCTTCAATATTTCGACCTCATCGTCATCAAGAGAAGGAGAAGAAGATGACGACCAGGCCAAAATATTGAATTGAGTGTGTGTTATTTCTATGTGTTCTTTTATTGTAATCGTTTGATATATATAAATACATTACAAGATTTCACAATAAACACGTGAAATAACAATCAATGTTCAAGTTGAAAACCACTTGTTACGGTTGAAAGATAGTAGTCTTTTTTCTCATTTCTAAATATATATATATATACACTTTTTCGATGAAAATACGATCCGAAATGGACAAATACAGTTCAATGTACATAAAGAAACATAGAGATATTAAACATACAAACTTACAGTCTCTAATTTTCGGTTGAACCATCTTCAGGAGAGATAAAGAAGGGAAACCAAGCACACTGGTACAGAGGCGGTTGGAGACCCAACCGTCTCTGTACCAGTGCGCATATATATTTCACTCAAAATTCGAAAAAAACTATCCAAACTGGACGCAAATTGGCTCAAAAACGAAGAAAAGCAACACACAGAGAAAGAGACACACTTACAAATTCAAATTTCGGATGATCCGTTTTCAGGAGAAAATAGTTATATTTTATCTATTTTATATATATGTATATATATATATATATATTTTATCTTGGTCTGGCGACCAAGCACGCCGGAAACACAGCGGCAGGAAACCGTACCGGCAACTGACCATTTGAGTTTGTAAGCGTGTCTCTTTCTCTGTGTGTTGCTTTTCTTCGTTTTTGAGCTGATATATATATATATATATATATATATATATATATATATATATAATTAAAGTTTATTAACTGTTTATTAAAGTCATTAAAATTGCATCTCAAACAACAAAGATTCAGCGGCTACAGCTGTGAAAACTAGTGTCGTATTTTTTCATATTAACAGTGAGACATCAATTAACATCAATTGAAGCGAAACTTTGATATTTTAAGATTTTTTGTATCATCTGTGGATACGTTATAAAGCACATGTAAATTTCGAAACACAATTTTTCTTGTTTTGATTTAAAAAAGTTGTAATGAAGCAATTTTATTATGTTTATATCATGAATTCCATATATATTTTTATTTAACTGGAAAAAAATTGTACATGTATATGTTTTTAATTTTTATGCAAGTAATTTTTAAAAAAAATCAAATTTGATATCATATAATAAGAATTATATAACCTTGTAAAGCGTAATATATACATGACAAATATTCACCACAACAATGTTTACACATTGATGCTTTAACGTTGACGTTTGTATACTTTAACGGTCTGCGAGTTACGTTATTGATATATTTATCGTCATGATTACATTAAGTTTTGATATATTAATAAAGATATATTACTAATTAAAAATGTGCACGCACCCATTACTACATACCCATGGGTCTCGAATTACCTGTTTTATATGCGTCTCCCCATTAAGTTTTTATAGACCCCGGGGCTTACATGGCTCACGTTGAAAACCTCTGAGGGTTTATGTGGACTACGTTAAAAACCTCTGATGGTTCATGTGGACTACGTTAAAAACCTCTGGTGGTTCATGTGGACTACGTTAAAAACCTCTGAGGGTTCATGTGGACTACGTTAAAAACCTCTGAGGGTTCATGTGGACTACGTTAGAAACCTCTGAGGGTTCATGTGGACTACGTTAAAAACCTCTGATAGTTCATGTGGACCACGTTGAAAACCTCTGAGGGTCCATGAGGACTGCGCTGATATTGATTAATTTAGAACAGGTTCTTGTTAATTACTCGTAATTAAGGTGTTTTTAAAATTTGTGTACTTTGGGAACCTCTGAATTAAGGAGATCTCGATCTACTTTATTGCTGCGAGGACTCTTTAATTATTTATGAGGTAATAAAGATTAAAAAATATTCCAGAAATATCAACTGTTATTAATAATAAAAACATTTAAAAATATATAATTTGTTTTAATATATGTTTAAATATATTTATACGTGAATTTGTACGCTTAAAACTGCATGTTTGTAAAAATAAGACATTTTATTAAAATATTACTGTAAATTATGAATTTAAAATAAAAATTTAAAAGAATGACTAAATAACTCAACAAAATGACAGCAATAAATTATGTTCTTTTATTTGGTAATCTTAATTGGTAATATTTTTAGGAGTCATTCGTCGAGATGCTGGGATTGAATGAAAATTCGCAAGTTCAAATGAAAACTCAACTGGAAAGACTAAAAGCGGAATTAGATGAAAGGCAGGTGGAAATATCAAAACTACAAAGTGAATTAAATGGAACTAAAAATCATGTTTTAGAAGAAAGACTATCTGAAACAGCTGCAAATCTGAAAGATCGTGAACGAGACATGCTTATCTTGTGCAACAAAGTCGACTATATCAAGAGGTATATAGAAAGACTTCATTGCGATGAAGAAACCAATCTTAAGGTAAATGTCAAAAACAGGTTACATTTTCTAAATAATATCAGACGGGTGTAGTCAGGTTTGGTTTAGATTTGAAGTTCTCAAACTGGACTCCACATGGACCTTAGGGGTTCATATAATATTTCTGGGGGTCTGCAAGAATATTTTAGTATTTTTATCATTAAAAACGTAATTTCTACTGTAATGTGTGTTTCATATCCAAAAAATCCCCCCCCCCCCATTTGTAATTTCTGCAAGTCAGTAATGAAAAAAATTTTTCCCATTATAAAAGAATAAAAATACTAAAGAGAAAAATCGCAAATTTTAAATATCAGTTCATAACTTAGCAATTATCTGATACAATTATCAGCTTTGAGGAAGTTAACATGTTAACATCCTCATGTTAACAATGTCAACATGTCAATGTTAACAATGTCAATGGTGACTCTAATGATAATAATGAATGGTTTGTACAGCTTTTTTTTTTTTTGGTCATTCAAACTATTTTAACTGTAACATTTCTATTTATCAGTTATATTTCAAATATTTAACTTTCACTCTTCTGTTTCTAAATATATGTTATGAGTGTAGAAAAAATTATAAAAATGAATAGCAATATATGCAATTAGATACTATGAACTTCAATAATTGTATTATTCTATTACCAGCTATATATATTATATATATAAAGATTTCACATAAACACGTGAAATAATAATCAATGATCAAACCACAATAAGAAAATGGGAAAACAAGACTAAGATCTTTCAACCGTAACAAGCGGTCTTCGTCAGAGTCAAAAACCCAGCCGTCAGTTGGGTTTTTGACTCTGACGAAGACCGCTTGTTACGATTGAAAGATCTTAGTCTTGTTTTCCCATTTTCTTATTGTGGTTTGATCATTGAATTATAATATATATATATATATATATATATATAATATATATATATATATATAAAATTATATATATATATGGTCAAAAACCCAACTGACCGTTTGTTACGGTCAGTTATGGTATAAATGTTATGTTATGGTACAAAAACAAAGACCGTTTGTTACGGTTGAAAGATCTTAGTCTTGCTTTCCCATTTTCTTATTGTGGTTTGATCATTGATTGTTATTTCACGTGTTTATGTGAAATCTTTATATATATATGTATATATGGTATTGAATTTGACAGCAGATTCTGCATTCACGATTTTTCTACTTATAGCTTCTATTTTTCTCACGATCTTCTTTTGTGCTGGTGGTAATTGCCAAAGCAAGCTAGTACAAGACATTCAGAAGGCTGGAACACTAAAAAACACTTCACCGGGAATATCTATATTTAATTAACTACTACACTAAACTGATCTAATATTACAAGCTTATATATATAATATAAACAAGATTTAACGTGTTTATGTGAAATCTTGTGTTTTGGTCATTGATATATATATTATCATCTAGATAATATATAAACACAAACAAAATGTTTTAAAGTAAACTATAGTTACACACTAAATAGAAAAAAAGACGCAATCTCTAATTTTCGGTTTAACCGTTATCAAGAGAGACGAGATAGGAACACCAACCGCATTTGCGAAGCCA
This sequence comes from Hermatobates lingyangjiaoensis, assembly GCA_026182355.1. Lineage (NCBI taxonomy): Eukaryota > Metazoa > Arthropoda > Insecta > Hemiptera > Hermatobatidae > Hermatobates > Hermatobates lingyangjiaoensis. The sequence continues at coordinate 516,307 of JAPFBL010000241.1, read as the reverse complement.
TAGTTGGCGACCAAATACAGATGTTGTATTTTGATTTTGTTTAATCTTGTTGTGTTTTTTTTACTCGACTGGACTTGTTTTACTACATTTGGTTGTTGACTTTTTTCAGTGTGGTTTACAAGCACTTCTTCACGAGCTGAATGAAGACACCGAGTGGCGGCGGAAGGCGAGAAGGAGTGTAACATCTCTTTCAGACAGACCTGAATCAGTCATCATTGTCAACAGAAGTTACTCCCTTCCTACGGATACATCTCAAGTGCCAGTGAGAGGATTATACGTCAGTAATACGTAATTGACAGGTGTAAATATTTATCTGTACATATAGTTGGATAATATCTACAATAGCTAAAGTGTATAAGATGTAAGAGCAACTGGTTTTTAGCTTGTAATGGGGCATAACGTGAAATTTTCCACACTCCTTCAGTCTGGGTTGAATCGTGGAAGGGTAAACATCGTGCTGTTGCTATTATTGCAGTCGTAAACTCCCTGTAGCCTGCTTTTGTACCGTTTGCAGCTCTCCCGACAAAGCTGACCAACCCCTCAAGCTGTCAACCCACGTCAAAGGGATTAGCCTTCTCGACCCAAATGCTCTGCCTTGCTCTAGTCCACAAAGTGCACCACCTTGCTCTCCAATTGTAACTTAGTCCCTTAACTTTAACCCAACTTCAAGGTTAAATAGTCTAAAGCCAATCCAATCTAATCACTAAATTTATATTAGAAATAGTTAAAACCGTCATACCTGGAAAGATGATGCTGGAGTTGGAGCGCTTTCGGACGTTGTCCAATTCGATCGCAACAAACCTATTGAGCTGTTAGGTTTGTAGTAGTTCAGTAGGTTTGTTGCGATCAAAGATGGACAACGTCCGAAAGCGCTCCAACTCCAGGATCATCTTACGAGGTATGACGGTTTTACCTATTTCTAATATAAATCATACTAACTTCAGTGGTATTAACAATATGCATGTATCTAATCACTAAAGCCTATCCAGTGTCCTTGATAGACTCATCCTGAACTTATAACGTTTTCCTATCTGAAGAGTTTTCATTCAGCGATTGAATCTTTCCGTCACATCAAGACTTTCCAGTGACTTGTTTTGTTTAAAACGATCTTTTAACGCAGAGCTTCTCAAACGGGCATTTGTGCACCTCAATATAACCTAAGGTTAAATGTATATTTTTAAAATATGCATCATTGTAATTTATTTTTGAATTACCAATGGTTTTCAAGTCTGAGTCAAGTCGCCGCCACTTGATATTTTGAACTGGAAGCTAATTTTTTTTAATCTTTAAGGAGCAACTTTCTCTTTTCCTTTCCTTGGAGATTTAAATCATTTGTTACATATCTCTCTCCTTCCAAAAAAAAAACTATTCCTTTTAATTTTCTATTTTTAAATTTCAGGAATAAACTTTCTATATTAAAATCAGTGATGCGACCCAAGGCATTCGTTATTCATAGGTGGGAAAATAGTTAGAGAAACGCTGCCATAGCGGATTAAAAACACCAGCCATTTACTGTCTTTTTGTTTGATAGGTGATTCTACATTGGGAGTCGTAAATTTTGCTCAAATGTATTAAGACTAGGGATCTTTAACGAGTACCCGACATCGTATAGACTCGGGACCTACGGTTAATCGTCCTCTCCGAGGGACGACATGCTCAGATTTATTCACCTCGAGTGTGAATAAATCGAGGACCAGGTAGGTATCGAACCCTGGACCTACCAGTTCAGAGGCGAGTACGTTAACCACTCAGCTAACCTGCCCCCCTTCTAGTAGCTTACTTAGGCATTTATGCTTCACAAGAGAAATTTATGGGCTCTATGACTATACACAAAATTATAATATATATGACGTAACTATGCCAATTTACATATAAATAATTACTTGCGATGGTTGAATAGAATTAAAGACACATATGGATTATAGTATAGAAATATACTTCACTCTCTGTGTAGTATTGTCGAATAAAATATTTACTATGTCTCCGGTTGTTTTCTTACACCTTTTAAGAAATATAGCGTTAAAAATGTTTAAAAATTATTTAAATCATTATCAGTTGTGAAATTTATATTTTTTTTAGGGTAATTTTTTAATTAATTAATAAAAACATGAGACTCATTTTCAAATCAAAGGTGACAGTTCAAACAACACGAAAAATGTTATGAATGGATCACATCTTAGGACTATCGTATTAAAATTGCAAATCAGGAAATAGAAATCGTCATTTTGTTTTTAATTATCAACAAATATAATTAGCAAATAAATATAAATCGTTAGTGCTTTTTATAGAAATAAATTTATTAATTCATTTTTTTCCATTTCAGGTCAATTGAATGAAGTTTAATGAAAAAAAAACCGTTATTATACGATGTAACAAAACATTATAAATAAACAATACCACATTTGAAAGTCTTTCTTTATTTAATGTTATTATAAAATATAAAAAGAATTGAGTTGTATTCATGGAAGATTTTATTAGTTTTTTTTTTTGTTTCAGGGTTTGAACTTTCAAAATGACAGAGCTTGTTCTGATTCCATAATAGAAACTTCCTCTAAAGAAGTAGGTTTAAACCTTTTAATTGTTTAATTGGAATATCAACAAAATGTAGTTTTAAAATTATTTTAACAATATTTATTAAGGGATTTGTAAATTACATATTTCCAATGTTTCGTCAATGTTTTTAATAATCAGCAATATATTCATCTTAATCAGTAGCTACTAATGGCGTGGCAATTATTCTTGCCCCACTCGGGGCAGTCAGTAGCTACTAATGGCGTGGCAATTATTCTTGCCCCACTCGGGGCAGTCAGTAGCTACTAATGGTGTGGCAATTATTCTTGCCCCACTCGGGGCAGTCAGTAGCTACCAATGGCGTGGCAATTATTCTTGCCCCACTCGGGGCAGTCAGTAGCTACCAATGGCGTGGCAATTATTCTTGCCCCACTCGGGGCAGTCATAAGATTTGCCCCTACCTTACCCCCCACTTGCTGGAAATTTTTTTTTTATGGAATTATTCGAATTATTTTTATGGAATTAAAATCTAATCCTGTTATCAGTCCCAGACTCATCATCAGACTTATTACTTATTATCATCAGACTTATTCATCTTATTACAGTAGTCGTATACATATACAGTCATCATCAAAGAAAACCAAAGATTTTTCAAAACGAATATGTAAAATTAAAATCATAAACAGAAAAAATGGTTAAATTAAAATTAACTGGCTACTCAAAACATATATAATAAACTTTCAAACCGATTAAAACAACTAGTTTTAATGTGTAAAATATATTTTTCTTTTCTTAATATAAACTAATTGTTACTTGGGACTTTCAGATGTCTCTCCTTACAACTAAAATTCAAGAGTTGGAGTGTTTACTGAAGGATGCCAAGGAGGAGATCTATATTCTCAGGAAGACTGTTGATGAAAGAGACTTGGATATGTCTGACAAAAGCTGTAATCAGGTTATGAATTGTTAAAACCACCAATAACTCTAACTCTCTAACCACCTCTGACAAAAGCTGTAATCAGGTTATGAATTGTTAAAACCACCAATAACTCTAACTCTCTAACCACCTCTAACAAAAGCTGTAATCAGGTTATGAGTTGTTAAAACCACCAATAACTCTAACTCTCTAACCATCTCTAACCACCTCTGACAAAAGCTGTAATCAGGTTATGAGTTATTAAAACCACCAATAACTCTAACTCTCTAACCACCTCTAACCTGTTTTGACTTTATATGTGTTCCTAAGCCTTTCGGCAATATAATAACCAAAAAATCAAATCAGGCCGACCAGTTTAACGTGATGCTCTTTAGCCACTTTAGATTACCCCAAAGTGCCCGAGGTAACCACCTCTAACCTGTTTTGACTTTATATGTGTTCCTAAGCCTTTCGGCCATAAAACCACCAAAAATTAAAATCAGGCCGACTAGTTTAACGTGCTGCCCTTTAGCCACTTTAGATTACCCCAAAGTGCCCGAGGTAACCACCTCTAACCTGTTTTGACTTTATATGTGTTCCTAAGCCTTTCGGCCATAAAACCACCAAAAATTAAAATCAGGCCGACTAGTTTAACGTGCTGCCCTTTAGCCACTTTAGATTACTCCAAAGTGCCCGAGGTAACCACCTCTAACCTGTTTCGACTTTATATGTGTTCCTAAGCCTTTCGGCCATATAACCACCAAAAAATCAAATCAGGCCGACCAGTTTAACGTGCTGCCCTTTAGCCACTTTAGATTACTCTCAAGAACCACCTCTAACCACCAATATGTGTTTCGTTGTTTTACACTTTGAAGTTTAGTTATTTTCAGTAGGGGGGGGTTTAGGATAAAGGATATAAGAACAGTCATATAGCAATAATGTCTGATAGTCAAAGCATTGAGCTCAAATCTTATCAGATTGAATATGGTCTTGAACCAAAAATAAACTCAAACTCCTGGGTTTGAGGGACAGAATCTCTCTCTCTACTGGGTGTCAGAACATACAGGTATAGAGAAAAATGTACGAACAGACAAACTTGCAAGGGAAGGTGCTCAAAAAGCGCATATTGGTCCAAAACCACATTGTGATATAAGACAACACAGTATACAAGAACTTCTTAGGAAAGAGGATAGAGAAAACAGGAAGCAATACTGGGATTCTCTTCAAGAACGCAGAAAATCAAAGATACTTCTCAAGAAGTTTGAGAATAGGCAAATCTTGTCTTGTATGTAAAGGAGCAGGAATAAGCTCAAATCTTATATTTGTAAAGTCAAACCATCGTTGTTCTTATTTTTGTTTGATTCCTGGTTCGATTGTTTAGAATAATTTCATTTCCATGCATATTTTATGCTGTCAAATATCTCATAATTTTCTAAACAGGATGCCTTTCTTCTTTATTTTCAAATCAAAATCATTTTTAGCACTCTGTTGTAGTTTCTCCTATATTTTCAGATGCCTTTATTCTATATTTCAGATGCCTTTCTTCTTTACTTTTCAAATCAAAATCATTTTTAGCACTCTGTTGTAGTTTCTCCTATATTTTCAGATGCCTTTATTCTATATTTCAGATGCCTTTCTTCTTTATTTCCAAATAAAAATCATTTTTAGCACTCTGTTGTAGTTTCTTCTATATTTTCCAATGCCTTTATTCTATATTTCAGATGCCTTTCTTCTTTATTTCCAAATAAAAATCATTTTTAGCACTCTGTTGTAGTTTCTTCTATATTTTCAGATGCCTTTCTTCTTTATTTACAAATCAAAACCATTTTTAGCACTCTGTTGTAGTTTTGAAACATATCGTTCAATTATCAATCATTAAAGACATTAAATTTTTAATTACTTTGATCAATGAAAATATAATTTAAATTTATAGTTGCTGCATAATCTTAATTTTTTTTTCTCTCATAATATTGTATTTTTCTAGATTTAATATCAATACTTTTAAACGTATAAAAAATGGAATCACAAAACCGTTCTTCAATAACTTTAATAAAATATTTTCTCAGCTAGAAAAAAAATTTGATTGTGAATATATTTATTCTACTAATATGCCAATCGTTTATAATATAGTTATATATTTTTTTTAATTTAAATAATAAGTATTTATGTATTAAGTATTAAAGTATAGACTTTAAATTGTAAGACTTTAATCAATGAAAATCTCTATTGCTTTTCAGATATCAAGATTCATTATTCCAGACAATTCATTAGGAGGAAAATTTGACAGCTTTCAAAAGAGCATTGATCAATCCAGTCGAAAAATCAATGACTTGTTACTAACAATGAAAATACATTCTACTGGTGTAAGTAATACATTGTCTGCTAAAAATATTTATATATCAAGAACATTGTCCAGGAATTAGCTTAAAATTAATTAATTTTGTTATTTTGAATCTTTGAAAAGTAACAATATTTATAAAAGTTAGGTTAGGTTAGGTTTGGCCCTTTGTGATACCACACAATGAAGATTGATTCTACAGTGGGAGTCCTAAAGTTTGCCTAACTCAAATGTATTTAGAGTAGGGATCTTTAACGAGTACCTGACATCGTACAGGCTCGGGACCGACGGTTTAACGTCCTTCTCCGAGGGACGACGCGCTCAGATTTATTCACCTCCCGCGTGAATAAATCGAGGGCCAGGTGAGGATCAAACCCCGGTCCTATCAGTTCAGAGGCGAGTACGTTAACCACTGAGCTAGCCTGACCCCCAATATTTATAAAAGAAATTTTCTGAAAACTTCGCATTTAAAGCAAAATTAAAATTGTATTAACTTAGGGTACTTTACAGAAATATAACAACTCAAACTTTTTTTCTTTTCTTTTTTTTTTTTAATTTTAAATTCACAATTTTGGAGTCTTTATAAGATGATAAATAAAATCATCTTATTTAGAATCATTTATATTTAACCAGATAGCGGTGGTCTAGAAGTAGTCAGCAAGGTTTGGGGAGAATTTGATATCAAAACTTAATTTAATCAAAGTCAAGATTGGTTATTAAAAATTAATGAGCATAAATAAATAATAAAAAACAATTAGTTATAACAACTTTACTATTTCAAATACATAAACATTAAACTATTTTTTTTAAATGTATATAATTTAAGTTAAAATATGTAGCTTCTTTGTTGGTCATTTTAAATTTGAAAATGACAAATTTTTAATTAAAAATTAAGATTCCAAATATAGAATCAAAGTAGTATCGGGATGATTCATGACTAAATGGATGACAGTTAACAAATGAGCCAAACTATCCACCCTTACATGTACACTAGTATCTTCCAAGCTGAAATCCATGCCATCGAAAGATGTGCACAATTTAATATGGATAAAGGATATAAGAATAATTTGATTTGAAAACAAACAATGTTATTTGTTTTTAATTACATATTGGAAAACTCAATAAACAAGTAGATCGATTTGTAATATTTCATGAATAGAAAAAAAGGCTCTAAAATATGAAAATGTATTTTAAATTGCCAGGTGCTCAAAATCTATGAGTGATAACGCTAATATATTTATGAAAAATGAGTATTTTATCAGTCTAACATGGTGTTTCTCAAACATTCTTACTTCAGAGTGCACCTATGAAATAACTAAAGCTTTGGGACCTTTCACTGATTTTAATATGGACAATTTAGTCCTAAAATTTGAAAAATTAGGAAATTTTCTATTTGAAAATAGAAAAATGATAGGAACATTTGATTAATTAAAAGGAACAGTCTTTTTTAAGACAAAGTGTGTGTATGTGAAAGAGAGAGAGAGCAGTAACAAATGATTTAAATCCTCAAGGAAACGAAAAGAGAAAGTATTATCCATTTCCGCATAAAAATTGAAAAAATTACCTTCCAGTTCAAAATATCAAGTGGTTGAGACTTGATTCGACCACATATCTACTTGGTATTTCTAAAATAAATGAAAATGATATAAATTTTTAAAATATAAATCTGTTATATATATTTAAATCTTCCGTAATCTTGAGGCGCACCGTTTGAGAAGCACTGGTCTAACAGATAAAATCATAATCCATAACCATAATCATAACAATAAAATCATTTATCCACTATTCTGAAAAAAATTAGTCACTATCCTAAATTTTGAGTTGAGAATTGAAATCACAATGCTTAATGTTTTTTCCTTAACCATAAGAAATTGTAGTAAATTAGAGAATATTTTTATCTTATAGAACTGAACGATTTTTCATGTAAAAAAAATCCTATTTTTTATTTCTTTTTTAGTTGAAATTGTATTTCTGTAATTCTTTCTAATATTAATGACCTTATTACAGGAGTGGTCAACCTGTGACCCGCGAGTCACATGGTTCTCAATAAATATAATTTCTGTAAAAAAAATTTTGTAATTCCTTTTTGTATACCTTTTAAATACGTCTTTAATTGGGGCTCGAGAAACATTTCAAATTTTCCAAAATGGCTCGAACTATCAAGGAGCTTGGTCACTCCCTGCCTTATTATAATGATGAATTTATTCTTTTTCAGATTTCCTTATCAGAAGAGCTACGAGGTTATCTTGATTTCCTGAACGTAGAACAAGAAAAATTGTCATGGGCAAACAGAATTCTTCATGAACTAATGTGTGATTTGAAAAAGGCGAATCCAGTAAGCACGTTATATTTAAAACTTAAAACAAATATCGAATTAATTACAATGATATAATAAAATAGACGTCTTAAAGTAATATATTCAATATTTTAAGATTGATTGATACGAATTAGAAACTACTCTTTTTGAGATAAAATTTACAAATTTTTAATAGAATGGAATATTAAAAATTTTTGTCTAAATGTTGCCAGATACACTGCCAAACATCGAATATTCTCTAAGCAGTCCATGTTTTTTTTTTATTTTTAATTCTTCTTTTTTTCAGGCAATGCAGGAATCTGCTAATTATAAAATACAATGTTTGGAAGAAAAAATCAAAAAACTACAACAACTAACTGATAATAAGGTAATATAGATCACCACAATTTAGTAATACAAATAAGTAAACTTAAAAAAGAAAAAAAAAACAAAACTTATATCAATAAATATGATAATGACTGAAAGTAAGAATTATATTCACTTTAAAATGTAATATTTCAAACGGATCAGTTTAGAGTCAAATAAATTTTATCTTATTTTATGAGAGGAAAAGCAAAAGAACATCATTTCAGGAGTTGTTAAATGTCAAATTATATTTTATTTGGTAGTAGTTTAGAGACGAATAAATAATATATCAAATGGACTTGCTATATAATCAAATTAATAATATTTCATTGGAATTAATTTATAGTCAAACAAGTAATATTTTATTGGAAGTAGGGTTATATTGAAATATATAATATTTCACTGGAAGAGTGTATTTAAATTGGTACCTATTTCAGTGTCTCTCAAACGTTTTTACTGAAAGTAAAAAATAACTAAAGCTTTTGGGTCGCATTGATTTTAATATAGATATTCGGTCCTCAAATTTGAAAATGGGAAAATGATAAAAATTTAAAATGAATACATATTTTTTTAAGAGAGGGAGAGAGAGAGAGAGAGAGAGAGAGAGAGAGAGAGGGGGAGAGAGAGAGAGAGAGAGAGATCAGTAACAAATGATTTAAACCCCTAACGAAGTAAAGGAGAAAGATTATCCACTGATGCTTAAAGATTAAGAAAATTTACCTTCCAGTTCAAAATATCAAGAGGCATAGACTTGTCTCAGTCTTTGAAAACCAAATATGTACTTGGTGTTTCTAAAATAAATGAAAATGATGCAACAAATTTTAAAAATATAAATCTGTTATATAAATGTAATCTTCAGTTATCTTGAGGCACACCTGGCTACCTTCCAGGGCGCACCAATGCACCCTGGCGAAACGTTGAAGAAGCACTGACCTATTCAACGAATGCAGTTTATAGTAAAAAATATAATCTGTTATTGAAAGGATTAAATATCGACATATTTTAGGGCTGCTTGAATTTTTGAAGTCGATAAACTATAAACAAAAAATCATTGTAATCTAGCAATAGGAAGTAATAATCTTTTATGTAATTTTTAAAATAATGCTTATGTTTTTTTTTTTTTTGAAATTTCCAGCATTCTTGTCCAAAGAAGGAATTAGCGGACTCTTTAATGTGTGAAATCTTCAATCTTGTGAATGACTTAAAGCAACTGTCACCTCAGGTAAACCACCAGTCACCACATCAGTCATTGTATGTGCAGATACTGTATGCATACAAGATCATCACGTATGATCTTGTATGCATACAGTATGTGTACAAGCAAAATATTTTATTTAAACAAAACCAAATCTTAATTGTGTCCCATAGGTTTGCTATTATGTTTAATTTGTAGCAAAGTTGATTTTAAGTCACTAAAGATTTTTTTAATTGCCTCATTAATTATTAACTTTGTATTTTAGGATGCAGAAAGTTGTGATCCAGCAGCATCCTCTAAATATACAACTAACATTAAAACTGTACAAACAGCTCTTTCTACTATACGTTCAGAGAGTCAAAAACACCAGAACACTCTATATGTAAACTTGGAAAATCAGGTAAACATTTTGAATTATCTACAGTGTATTGAATCTTTTTATGTTTTCCTAATTAAACATTCATTCGTTCTTTTTATTTTAAACAGAAAAAAGAAATGGAGCAGCTTTTAAAATTGCAATGTGAGATAGGCAGTACCGTTAGATCATATCAAACTGCAATAGATTCAATAAAACAAGACTTGAAAATTACAAAGTGTAAAATAAATAAAAAGGGAGAACAAGTAAGTTATTCACGTTTTTTTTGTTCAAAAAAAAAAAAAAATCTAGAGGCAGATCTACAAAAGTAATTTTACAATACAATTTATTCATTTCAGTTACGCAAGCAAGTTTTTAGAATTGAATTACTAAAAGCCAAAATTGGGGAGTTGGCAGATCTTGGAAAAATGACAAACGAGGTATTTTTATTTATATTATTATGTTCTAATTACATTTCTTTTTACTCTTTAAGTAAGTGATATTCCAGAATGAGTAAATGTGAATATTAATACAGTTCAACCTTGTTAATCGACTAAATATTTGAAGCTAACTAATAGTACTGTATGATCTTTAGACGTCCAATTGCAGTTATAGACGTTATGGAGCTCTAACGTTTGTGACGTTAAAATAACAAACAAATTATATATATATATATATATACTTCGAATAAAATGAAAGGTCCGTGTGGACAACAAACACTTTAACACAGAGAAAAGAACACAGTAGCAGTTTGCTTCTCAACGCGAGTACTTCGCACTTCTTCCCGATGACGACGGATGTCGAAATATCGAAGTGAGTTCTGTAGTGTCTTTCTGTGTTCTTTTCTCTGTGTTAAAGTGTATATATATAAAAGATTTCATATAAACACGTGAAATATCAATCAATGACCATACCACAAAAAGAAATGGGAAAACAAGACTATGAGAAATGAGATCATTTCTTGTTGAAGATGGGTGACACCCGAAACCGGTCTGAGAGCTTCACCAGCAGTGTACGAGGTAAGACGGTATGTTATAGTTTTAATAATAATAATAATAATAATACGAACCTCTGTGGTAATGACGAAATGCATGAATCTATTCATAATGACTTAAGTAAGAAAGTGGTCCTCCTACGTAACCTACGTAAACTTACTACGTAAGTTTGACCACCCCTGTCCTATACTATTGTTAACAATAACAATATGAGTAGATAAAAGATACATTTGTCATTTATCATTAAGGTTGGCCAATTAAGATTAAAACAGAATTAGAAACTTAATTGGTAGGTAAATTGGTATTGGTTGGTAAATTTAAAGAAGAAACCAAAGAATAACTGAAGGGTTTTAAAAATTCTTTATACTCGTACAATTTTATTAGTTTATGAAATTCATTTCCAATGATTTTTCTTATTTAATTAACATACTGTTCTATTTATTTTTTTTTTTTAGAGAAACGTTGAATGTATGAAGAGCAAAGTAAATGAATTGAAGTCAGCCTTCTCAGATGTAATGAACCTAAAAAACAACCTTGAGGAATACGTTGATGAGGTAATCAATTTAAAATTACTTTATAATTATTTATAATAATTACTTCAACACCATTAAAAATATTACTTTTTATATTATAATCGTGTAAATTTTTAGTTGTAAATTATACTTGGTAAAATGATGCTTTATTTTTTTTATGTTTTTAATTCAGAAAAGTATAAAAGTGTACTTCCCTATTGTCTGAAGTATCATTTATTTTTACATTTTGTATGTATATATATATATATATATATATATAAGAAAATATATAAGAAAACGATCCAAAAAAGGAAAATAAACGTTTCAGGGTAAATTACAAGTAAACAGTAAATAGAAAACACTTGCTTACAGTCTCCAATTTTCGGTTTAACGATCATCAGGAGAGAAGAGATAGCGACGCGAAATGATGTTGGAGACAGTTTTGTGTTTTCTATTTTGTGTTTATCTATTTACTGTATATCATGGCAGGTATATATATAAATATACATATATATAGTTCATATAGGAAAGAGAAAAATAGATAAAAACACACACAAACATACTCACAACGATATTTCGACATTCGTCGTCATCGGGCAGAAGTAGTCCCTTTGAGTAGCTTTGATTTTATGTTTATCTAACTATACTTATATATTAATATATATATATGTTATGAAAGAAAATGATCATCAGCGAAATACGGTCAGCGTTCAACGAAATATATATATATATATATATAATATATATAATATATGATGACGACGCATGTCGACTTATCGAAGGGAGTTCTGTAGTGACTTTCTATGTTCTTTCCTATGTCTTAAAGTTTATATATATATATATATATATATATATATATATTATAGTATTAGGAAGGTTTTGTTTTTGAGGGCTAGGTCATATAAAAGAAAATAAACTCCTTCCTAGGCCAACGTTTCGATGTATTTGTACATCATCTTCAGGGTACATCAAAATAAAACCTACCTAATACAATAGAATAGAAGAGGCCAAGAACAATTATTTGAGAATATAATATATTGATAAAAGTAAAGTATAGACCGTGAAGTAGAAACATAATCATATTTATCAGGACTCGGTCAGTCCCTCAGGTCAAAGTAAACTCTCATTGCCAACGCTTCGGTTTTTATTTAAAACATTTTCAGAAGGCAGATAAATTTTGAAACAGAAAAACTAAGTGTTAGTATATTAGAGATTATTTTAGAAAAAAACAACACTTTGCGGACTTCCAACAACTGTCTAGTTTGAATGAACACAAGACACAGTGTAATCTCTAATGTAATACTTAGTTTTTCTGTTTCAAAATGTATAATTCTGCCTATGAAAAAGGTTTTAAATAAAAACAGAAACGTTGAAAATGAGAGTTTAATTTAAACCTGAAGAACTGACCGAGTCCTGATAAACTTTTATTTTGTATACATACTCGTTAATCATGTGATGATGGTGTCATTTTTTAGTTTACATTTGAACGTTTTTCATTGATTTATAATTAATACCAAAGGCATCGTTATGCCGTCTAATGTTTGTATTTTATTAATCAAAATAGTTTCTCTTCTGACAACGTTACATTATGTTAGATATATAATTGTGTATCATGGTTTTATAATGAAGGTTTACCACTATAAAGAGCTACAGAAGGTAGCTATCTGTAATAGGTATTTTCAAGGCTTCAATCATGGATACAATTGTTTATTTAAAAGGATTAGTTAAATACAAACATACTAATTCTACTATTTTTTTTTTGTATTTAACTGTTTAATGCAAAAAATATTTTTTATTAACAAAACTGGAGTTTTTTTTATAAATATAATATGGTGAATATTACAGATGGCTAAGAAAGGTGTTAAAATGGGAACCACCAAGAATAGCCCAATGGCCAGACCGTATCACAGCACTCCTCAAATAGTAAGATCTTAGATAAAACTAGAAGGCAAATCACCTATACTAAGATAACAACGATTTCACAAATAAACATATGAAATAACAATCAACCTCCAAACCACAATAAGAAAGGAGGAAAGATTAAGATCTTTCAACTATAACAAACGGTCCGAGTCAAAACCCACTCTTCTCAACCCCTCACCAGATGTTTTCTGCATCTAGTGTTTTAGTTGGGTTTTTGACTCTGACGAAGACCGCTTGTTACGATTGAAAGATCTTAGTTTTCTTTTTTCCTCAGTTCTTCGCAAAAATAGTTTCTTCGCCACTGTCGCGGATATATTTTATGAGTTTTTTTATAGTCTAATTTAAGTAACTTTTGTTTACTGCTCATTCTAAATTATTACATTCCAGCTTTTTACTAATCTATTACCTATTTAAAAAATCCTAAAATTTACAAATCCCATGAACTTACTTCTTATAATACCAACTCAAACTTTTGCCATTATCTTGTAAAACTATAGTTTGGACGTTGATTCTATACTAAGATACACATGTATTTCCTCTATAATCATTAACAGATGATAAAATAAATGATTAAAAAATAAAATTGTTTTAATAAGTCTTTTTTTTCTATTTTTTTAGCCACAGAATAACTATGATACGGGTTTTGGTGAAATAAGCGTTTTAGAAGACAAATGCTCCATAGTTCAGGATGTATGCGATGAATTGAAAAAAGAACTAGATTTAGCAGTGGTTCAAATCAAAGATCGAGAGAACAAGGTAAAAATTTAAATTATTTTACAATAAAAATGATAAGAAAATATGACAAAACAAATTATAAGTCAATTTTTGTTTGTTTTTTTTTTTTGCAGATACATTCAATTAGAGCAAATTTTAACACTTTAGGACAAAATCTTTGTAAAATGTTACACCAAGTAGATCCTACAAGGGAAATATATCAAGGTTATAAGGTTTGTGTTTGAAAAAAAAAAAAATACTGATTTATTGTATGTATTGTGTAAATTTGATTAATGTAATAATAGTAAATATTGGTGAACAGGATCCAAGCGTTTTCCAAGCCATCGACTGCAAGGTTATAAAGGAAATGATGGCAGCGCTTAACAAAACTGTTTCCGAATTAAGAAGTCATGTATGTATTTTATTAAAATTTATATAACAATTATCTTGTTTTTAAACAAATATTATATGTTTTTTTTATATGTTATGTTATCAATGATCAAACCACAATAAGAAATGGGAAAACGGTGACTATAAAATGGGTGACTATCATTGGTTTGATCATTGATTGTTATTTCACGTGTTGTGTTTATGTGAAATCTTTTTATGTTATGTTATAAATAACAAGATTTCATAATAAATACCTGAAATAACAATCAGTGATCAAGCACATTATGAATCAAGTAATAAATTGTGAGATTCTCAAAACTGTGCACCCTTCTATATGAAAGTCACAGTTCATTGATATTATTCGACTTTAAAATTTTAACTTAACTTTAACTTAACTTAACTTTAACTTAACTTTAACTTAACTTTAACTTGACTTTAACTTAACTTTAACTTAACTTTAACTTAACTTTAACTTAAACTTAACTTTAACTTAACTTTAACTTAACTTTAACTTAACTTTAACTTAACTTAACTTAACACTTTAACATTTCGCTATTTAGAAGATAAACACAATGAAGTTGTATTATTGTCTTATTTTATAAGTGAAATCTTTTTATGTCAACTCAATAATTAGAGTAATTTTTTACAATTGTTTATCCGAAAAAAAAAATAATGAAGATATAAAATATCATTTTCAAATTTTTAAGGAACAAGAAAATGTCTGTGATGATCATTTGTTTCTGGAATCAAGAAAGATTGTATCTGCTAAGCTATCAGAATTAGATGATGCAATCAATGAATTGACATGTACCTTGGGTGAAATCAAGGTAAACTTAAATTTGTATTATTTAATAAAAATTATATAAATGTACCATTATTTTATTAATACGAATTAATAATATTTTCTAATGTAGTGCAATCAGTTATTATGTGGTATTTACTCATTGTAGGGTAAAAATCTAATGAAATGGTCTCCACATATAAAAATTTAATGATATAAACAACGCGTTTCGAACACGTAGTGTTCTTCCTCAGGCATTCACTAAATTTTTTAGTTAATGCCTGAGGAAGAACACTAGGTGTTCGAAACGCGTTGTTTACATCATTAAATTTTTATATGTAGAGACCATTTCATTAGATTTTTACCCTACAATAATAATATTTTATTATTATTATTATTTTAAATTTGTTATTAATTATATATCATAATCAATTGTATTTTATATAATAATATTGAAAAAATAATTTTTTATTTTTCATAAAAAAGTTTAATGTTTTTTTTTAGGAAAATAATTTGGCACAACAACTTCAAGACGTCTCTTCCAATGCAAGTATTACCCAACTTAATTAAAATATCATTGCTGTTGTTTTCTTTGTTTAAAACTATTTTTGAATAATTACTAAACAAGTTGTATACATTGTTAACTAGTAGAATTTAAAAAAATCGTTTTATTCTTACTATTCAAAACCAAATAAATTAATAAAATTGAAACTGTTCTTTCTTGTTTATTCATATATCTATTATACTAAGTGTAGGAGTCAAAATCTACTGAAATTGTGTGATAATTTATTTTAATTTAAAAATTGAAATATTAATAAAATCAAATTACATGCTACAAGAAATACTATATTGAAAAGATTTGTATATTTACCGATATACATCAATGTTTTACCAAAAGATGGTAAAACATGTATTTGTATATTAAATAGAACAACAGTTTTGCCCCTTGATAAAAAGAAGTTTGCCTTCACAAAGTTCACTACAGGATAGTTTTCTTTAAAGTAGTCTGATTTACTTAAAACATTGTCTACATCGTCTAAATTATTTATTATCTATTTTAGTTTTACATAATAATAATAAAAAAAGTTATTCAGAATACTTAACCTGAGAAAACTACAGCAATTTTTTTTTCTGTGATTTCTTTTTAACAATAAATGCACAATATAATAAATATTCAATAAAAAAAATGGTATTTACCTATAATAATTTTCTACAATAATGAAAATAATAATTTGAAATGTATCCACGTTTCAATGTATATTTGGGGAGCAGGTCTTCTTTCAAACATGTTTCCTTAAATTGCTTGCCTATTGGTTATAGATTTTACATTGAGAATTGTTGTTGAATAACCGAAACAAGTCTGTTCTTACTTTTTTCCAATAGTGTAGTGTAATTATAGTGTATCTATAAGTAAAAAAATAAATAGTGGATGAAATAGCAAATCATATGGAGGGCTTATTTATCCTCTTCCCTGCCAGTGGAAATCGTTAATAAGAAGGTTAGAGAAAGTAACTAGAAAATATGAAGGGATTAAAATACGTATGTAGGCAAGCAATTTAATGAAACATTTCAATGTATACATAAAATATTACTCGTAAAAATTCTACAGTTAATATTAACATATTTGTGTTTTTACTAATAGTATTGCAATTTATGTCAATTTTTTAAAATTTAAATTTTTTTGATAATATAAATTATTTTATTAATCTTTTCTGATATAATGTTTTAAGTAAATTTAATTCTTATAGCCCAGAGGTGTTCAATATGTCGATCGCGAGGCCAATAGTGGTAGATCACATACAACTTTGAAGAAAAAAAAAAGTTGCCTGTTCATTGTGCACTTAGTAACTACAAAAAAGTGACAGTCAGCCTGTCATCCATTCCATCATTTGACTGATGTACAGGGTAGAGATGGGCATAGCAAATAATCTCGCGTATCCAAGCATCGAATACGACTACTTTCTTTTACAATGCTCTGTAAAAATACTGTAGTTGACAAGTCTAAGTAATTATAGTAAGTAAGTAAGTATAGTAAGTAAGTAAGTAAGTAAGTATAGTAAGTAAGTAAGTCTAAGGAAGTCTAAGACTTCCTTAGACTTACTTACAACGGAGAAAAACGAACAGTAGAAAAAAAACGTAAATAGATTTATTTAATTTAATTTAATAGTGGTAGAATGCCTGCAATATTGGCTCATCTAGAAATGCAAAGTAAGAATTTTCAATACATTTTAAAATAATATAAGCTTTTTATGGGTCGGTAGATCATTTTGACTTAGTCATTTTAATAAGTAGCTCGCGTACTGAAAAAGTATGAGCACCCCTGTTATAGTCTATTAATTAAAAATTCGTTTAATTCTTATTAAAACCAAATAAATGAGTGAAATTGTTCCTTTTTTTTTTATTGATATCTTTGTATCTTCAAACTGATAACTGGATAACGTCTTTTCATGATTAATTTAATTTATTACAGCAAGGCTTAATGGGTCAACTCATGAACAGATCGGATATTAGTCAACACAGTTCTTTGCCAAGAGATTCTACTAAGGTAATTCAATTTTATTTTTATTTTTTTCTTTTGCAACTTAATTTTTAATTTAAACAAAACTTAATAGTGAAAAAATATCTTTAACCTATTACAAAAAAAAACTTATAATTTCAACAAAAATATTAAAAACAATAATAAAATAAATGGAGGATTGATAAGGCCTTTTGAGATAAGTTTGAAAAGAAAAAAATGAACTTTTTTTTCTTTTTCAAGTTTTCTTCTTTGATTTTGTTTAACTAGCTATTCCTGATTTATTAACCTACTTTTAGATAAATTTAGTTATTACTTTTTTAATTTATTTAATGTAAATAAATTATTAACTCTAGAAGATGGCATTAAAAAGCGACGTTAATTTCCAAATATATATATATATATAACTTTAAATTACACAAAGAACACTTACAGAATTCAATATTTCAATATTATATTTCTTACTGAAATATTGAATTCGGTAAGTGTTCTTTTTATTCTCTTTTCTGTGTCGTGATTTGTGTAATTTAAAGTTTTATAGTCCTTGTGGACTGTTTCTTATATTTAGTATATATATATATATATATATTTGTTGGAAATACGATCCGAAACGGACATATATAGTTCAATGTAGAAAAACGAACATAGAGAAATTAAAAGTACACACTTACAGTCTCTAATTTTTGGTTTAAACCGTCTTCAGGAGAGATAAGAGAGGGAAACCAAGCGCACTGGTTGGAGACCCTCTATGGGTCTCCCCAGAGAAGGTCTCCACCAACCCTCTCTGATTTAACCGTCTCTGAACCAGTGCACTTGGTTTCCCTCTCTTATCTCTCCTGAAGACTATTCAAACCGAAAGTTAGAGACTATTGATATATATATATATATATATGATCAAACCACAATATGAAATGGGAAAACAAGACTAAGATCTTTTAACTCAGTTGGGTTTTTGACCCTGACAAAGACCGCTTGTTACGGTTGAAAGATCTTTTGTCTTCTTTTCCCATTTCATATTATGGGTTGATTATTGATTGTTATTTCACGTGTTTATGTGAAATCTTTTTATAGATATATATAAAATTGAAAAATAAATAGACTTTTCAAAATGAAACTTTGATGATAATAGATTAAACTATTTACATTATAAATAGTTTATAATAATTCTATACAAAAAATGAAAATAATAATATGAAGTACTTTGAAGTTACACATTTAAATAAATAGTTTGTATTTTCATTTTATAAGAATAGCAATAAATTTAAGAATAACTTTCTTTTTTTAAAAGTAATTAGTTTTTACTCAAAGGATAAGGAAGTCAAATATATATTTCGTAATAAAACTAAATAATAATTAGTGTTAGCATCTTACTTTATGTATATTTTATACTTTTATAAAAAAGATATGTTTTTCTAATGCAATCTACTTTTTCTTTTAACTCCAATAAAAAATAAGATAAAATTTCATTAAAATTTTATGTTAAAAATAAAATTTCTCTTATCACCAGTTTTTTTTATTACTTTTAAAAAAAAGTAGAGCTGCTATTTGTAAATGTTTCGTAAGAATTGATATGAATTGCAGGTGTCTTTATGCACTAGGGAAAGTTTTTCAAGAGACTTCGAAGAGTGGCAGGTAATAGTGTCACTGAAAGAATGTTTCCATCTTTATATTTTTTACTAAATATAACAAATTTTTATTATAAAAAAAATAAGATAATATTAATTGAAAAAAAATATCATGTTAGTACCACAATTTGTTAGTAATATTGAAAAATATATTGTCTTACCTTGCACGTTTTCCTCATGCCTTGACCAGTTTTGGAACTCGTCCATTGTCAGGAGCAAACTAAAAAATATTCCTTATTTAAGGTACAGCAGAACATAAATAAACTTAAATATTGATATAAACTCTTAGAATTTTACTCAATAATATTTTCTTTAATCTATAATTGTTTCATTTAACTTAATCTAAATAACTTATTTAATGGTATAATTTAATAATTTTATAAAGTAAGTTTGTATGGACTTGGCTTAGTTAAATAGGAAACGAACAATCGAATCAAAGGAATTTCGATTTTGACTTTCCTATAATTCTAATCAAAGAATAAAAACGATGGACAAATTCCGAAATCGGTTAGGGCTTGAAAAGAGAAACTCCTGAGGCAAAACAGTTTACAGTAATCCTCCCTATAATATGGTAGATTAGTTCCGTGTTATAGGAAAAAGCGTTGTACAAAGTACATGAAATCGCGTTGTACAAAGTACAAAAAATCGCGTTATATGAAAACGCATTGTAAGAGTACCTTGTTATAGAGTGGATTACTGTATAACGATAAATCCCCGCGTTATACGAAGGACGTGAAATCGCGTTATAAGAAAACGCGTTGTAAGAGTACCTTGTTATAGAGTGGATTACTGTATAACGAGAAATCCCCGCGTTATACGAAGGACGTGAAATCGCGTTATAAGAAAACGCGTTGTAAGAGTACCTTGTTATAGAGTGGATTACTGTATAACGAGAAATCCCCGCGTTATACGAAGGACATGAAATCGCGTTATAAGAAAACGCGTTGTAAGAGTACCTTGTTATAGAGTGGATTACTGTATAATAAGAAATCCCCGCGTTATACGAAGGACGTGAAATCGCGTTATAAGAAAACGCGTTGTAAGAGTACCTTGTTATAGAGTGGATTACTGTATAATGAGAAATCCCCGCGTTATACGAAGGACGTGAAATCGCGTTATATGAAAACGCATTGTAAGAGTACCTTGTTATAGAGTGGATTACTGTATAACGAGAAATCCCCGCGTTATACGAAGGACGTGAAATCGCGTTATATGAAAACGCATTGTAAGAGTACCTTGTTATAGAGTGGATTACTGTATAACGAGAAATCCCCGCGTTATACGAAGGACGTGAAATCGCGTTATATGAAAACACATTTAAGAGTACCTTGTTATAGGGTGGATCACTGTATTTTTAAAACATAATTTAACTGTTTTTATGTATTTAGTTGTATTAGTTGTTAGTTATTGTATTTTTAGTTGTATATAGCCTGCCAAAAAAAAAAAAAATTATGTGTGCACTAGCTAATCTACCCGGCGTTGCCCGGGTAACAATTTAATTCCAACTCTAATAATAAACTACATATAACGAAAACAATTTCAATTTTCTATAGTTCCGATACACTTAAGTTTTTTTCAGATAAATAAAATTAATATAGAATAAAAATTATAGCTTACGCAAAAAAAATATAATATAAAAGTTATTATACATTTGAACACATTTTTTTTTAAAATTAATACGAAGGTATAGGAAATTAGATTATAATCGAAATCAAAATTACATCATTATCTTTCTCGAGGAAATTTAAATATGTTTTAGTTATAAAATATCCTTTAACTTTTTCCAGCAATAGAAAAAGAAATATATTAGGGAGAACTTTTCTCCTAGGATCCAGAATTTAGAATCATTTTCTAAAGTGGATCCCAAAAAGCACCCTGATCAAAATCAAAATCCGTTGTTAGTCCCCCCGAAAAATGTTATATAAGGTTTATATGTTTCTTTGTATCTAAATATCTCCATTATTATTTCTGTTGCGGACAGACAGACAAACTTTGTATTTTATATGTAAAAATTTTATATCTTTAAAAGTATACAATTGTAATAATTAATTTTAAAAACCCTATGAATATTGAATTTGGTTTCTGCCTGAAAACTTCAAATTGAAAAAAAGAATTAATTTGAGAGAGAGTTTTTCAAGTTAGTCTGCATGGCCCAATATCTATGGTGTCCTCGCTGAGAGATGGACACCAGGTTCCTATTTGCGTTTCCTGGATAAAAAAAAACTTTGTGATAGGCCATTGGTCTAACCAGGGGGGTGGGCAACCTATGGCACGCGTGCCAAACTTGGCACGCCAATGACTTGTCTCTGGCACGCAAGAGCACATGGTTACCCTTAGCACAGACCAACCGTCGCTTCACAAGTGCGCTTGGCGTCCCTATCTCAACTCTCCTGAGTTGACGGTTCAACCGAAAATTAAAGACAGTAAGTCTGTTTGTTCCTTAGTTCTGTGTTTGTAATTCATCGTGAAACGTTTATTTTGTTGTCCTTTTGGATCGTTTTCCTGTTTACAATATATATATATTATGCAGATAAATCACAATAAACACGTGATGCAATCAATGAAAACAAACCACAAGGAAAAAAAAAAGAAAACAGATGGAAAAAAATGCTCTGAGGCCTTTCAATTTATGTCATCAGAGAGCAAACAAGGTAAGAACTAGAAAGTAACATAACAGGTATGTACAAGGAAGGTAACTAAACAGCTGGGAAAACAAGAGTCGAAAAGGCATAATAAGAGAAAAACAAAAAATACCCAATACAATTAAACAATGCAAAATGAACAATAAGAAAATTAATTAAAATAAAAATATAAAAATATAAATAGAATAAGAAACAAGTGTTATATATAATTCCTAACTATAAACAATATAAGATAAATATAAACAAATAGATACAAATTAAATTAATGCAATATCAAAAAATAAACAATATTAAATTATTAACAAAACAAGAATACATGAGAAAGTAATAAGTCAAATAAAAATTATGTTCTATTATTAGAATCCACAATCTGGTCAGAGTTCATGTTCAACGTTGCAAGTACATTTTGAAGGTCACCCACAGGACCAATTTGCCTAACTATACCTTCAATTAAAATTTCATCCAATCTAAAAAGCCCATGACTTATATTTATTAGTTTATCAAAATTATACTTAATTAGGGCACTTTCTACTAAGTTCCTTTCCACATCAGATGAGAGAAATATCAATTTATGAAAAATCACAATCTCTACAAGGAATCCTATAAACACAACCTTCCTTTTCTTTTCTTTCACAATTATTTACAAGTCTGTTTAATAATTTCCCACCACTACTGAAAACAACTGAAATATCCATTTTTTTCAAAAATACCGGGATGTCTCTTAGAGTTTGACTAAAGGGAACAACCAGAAGGTTTCTATTTGTAAAGGGTTCTTTCTCATTTCTTGTTCTTAAGGATTCTTTAGTTTCTTTCAAAACTTTGTTTATTAGGGATCTTGGGTATCTTAATGATGAGGCAATTTGATAGATGTTTTCAATTTCATCATTCAGGAATTCTTCACTACACAATTTTAACGCTCTTAAAAACATATTTCTGAAAAGTTTCAGAAATTTTAAGAGCGTTAAAATTGTGTAGTGAAGAATTCCTGAATGATGAAATTGAAAACATCTATCAAATTGCCTCATCATTAAGATACCCAAGATCCCTAATAAACAAAGTTTTGAAAGAAACTAAAGAATCCTTAAGAACAAGAAATGAGAAAGAACCCTTTACAAATAGAAACCTTCTGGTTGTTCCCTTTAGTCAAACTCTAAGAGACATCCCGGTATTTTTGAAAAAAAATGGATATTTCAGTTGTTTTCAGTAGTGGTGGGAAATTATTAAACAGACTTGTAAATAATTGTGAAAGAAAAGAAAAGGAAGGTTGTGTTTATAGGATTCCTTGTAGAGATTGTGATTTTTCATATGTTGGACAAACGGGAAAAAGTTTGCTTACTAGAGTGAAGCAACATAAATACACTATTAGGCGGCAAGAAGAATCAAGTGCCTTGTTCCAACATATTAATTCAAAAAATCATTCAATAAAATGGGAAGATTCCAAAGAATTGATATTTCTCTCATCTGATGTGGAAAGGAACTTAGTAGAAAGTGCCCTAATTAAGTATAATTTTGATAAACTAATAAATATAAGTCATGGGCTTTTTAGATTGGATGAAATTTTAATTGAAGGTATAGTTAGGCAAATTGGTCCTGTGGGTGACCTTCAAAATGTACTTGCAACGTTGAACATGAACTCTGACCAGATTGTGGATTCTAATAATAGAACATAATTTTTATTTGACTTATTACTTTCTCTTGTATTCTTGTTTTGTTAATAATTTAATATTGTTTATTTTTTGATATTGCATTAATTTAATTTGTATCTATTTGTTTATATTTATCTTATATTGTTTATAGTTAGGAATTATATATAACACTTGTTTCTTATTCTATTTATATTTTTATATTTTTATTTTAATTAATTTTCTTATTGTTCATTTTGCATTGTTTAATTGTATTGGGTATTTTTTGTTTTTCTCTTATTATGCCTTTTCGACTCTTGTTTTCCCAGCTGTTTAGTTACCTTCCTTGTACATACCTGTTATGTTACTTTCTAGTTCTTACCTTGTTTGCTCTCTGATGACATAAATTGAAAGGCCTCAGAGCATTTTTTTCCATCTGTTTTCTTTTTTTTTTTTTTCCTTGTGGTTTGTTTTCATATATATATATATATATATATATATATATATATATATATATATATCAGTTCACAAACGAAGAAAAGCAACACACAGAGAAAGAGACACACTTACAAACTCAAATTTTCGGATGATCCGTCTTCAGGAGAAAAGAGAGAAAGGGCGACCAAGCACGCCGGAAACACAACGGCAGGAAACCGTCCCGGCAACCGACCGTGCTGCCACGCGCGCCCGGTTCAGGAAGTAATGAAGTAGAGACGATCAGAAGAAAATTAATATTAAAATTAAAATTAAGAATTAAGAAAAGCAGTTCTGGTTGATTGAAGGTAAAATAAACAGCAGGAAGATAAATGAAGTATAAAAAGGAATACCGTGAAAAATACCTAAAAGCATGAAAAAGGAAGATAACAGAGTTGGTAAGGCGATGAGAAACAAATGAAAATACAAGGATAAGAACAATTAAAAATAAAAGTAATAAAATAAATAAATAATTAAAGCAATTTAAAAAATAGGAATAAAAATAAATAAAATAAAATAAATTAGATAAAATAAAAATAATAAATAAATGTTAAATAAAAAAAAATATATATATATAAATAAATAAAATAAAAATAATAATAAAATATAATTATTATTATTATTATTATTATTATTATTATTATTATTATTATTATTATTATTATTATTATTATTATATATATATATATATAATGAAAGGTCCGTGTGGACAATAAACACTTTATTATATATATATATATATATATACACGAGTTCGAGATTAACAAAGAGCAGCACACAAAGTAGGGAAACACACTTACAGACTCAAATTTTCGGGTAATCCGTCTTCAGGAGAAAAGAGAATGGGAGACCAAGCACGTTGTAGACGCAACGGCAAGTAACCGTTTCATATATATATATATATATATATATATATATGTATATTATGAGTGATAGCAAGTTACCTATTGGGTATAAATCTAACTTGGACAGTTTATTTTAAAGACTGAGAACTAACCTCGATTTTATTTTATTTGGCTCCATAGACGCCATAGACCTTAACCGAGGTGACCCTTAAGCCAGGGAAACGGATAATATCCCTTCAGAGGGACGCCCGAACTCTGAAGAGTTGTATGGTAGTAATAAAACTGTCTGACCCATAGGTATCTGCAGACCTGATTGTTGTCCATAATTTTGAAAATATTATTAAAATAACGTTTGAAAGAGAGCCAGGTTAGCTCAGCGGTTAACGTACTCGCCTCTGGAGTGGGAGTCCGGGGTTCCATCACCACATGGCAGCTCTCGATTTATTCTTTCGGGAGAAGATTTATTCAAATCTGAGTACGTTGACCCCTCGGAGAGTATGTCAAACCGTCAGTCCCGAGCCTATACGATGTCAAGTACTCGTTAAAGATCCCTACTCGAAATGTTCTTGAGTTTGACAAAATTTAGGACTCCCAATGTAGAATCTGTAGAATCACCGATCAAACAAAAAGCCGGTAAACGGCTGACGTTATCACCCACTAGGGGATCGTTAAAAAAAGAGAAAAAAGTTTGAAAATTAAAATTAATTTTTTTAACATGCATTTAACTTTTTTCTAAATCTAACTTATATTCTAGCGATTAGGAATACTGCTAATGATACTGCTATTATACTGCTATATTATAACTGCTAATACTGATATTATACTGCTATTTTTGTATCATTAGCCTTTACATTCTTAGTCTTAACTTTAATAAGTTCTGATGTATTTTAGGCTTGCCAAGAGAAGTTAATAGAGTCTCTCCAAAGTGAAATTGACTTTATGAGGGATACCAATTGCAAGCAAGAAGAAGTGGTATCTTTCAAGATATTTTTATTTTATCGTCCTTTTCCGAAAATAAGACATCCCAAAAAAAAATCCTAGCGTGATTTTCGGGACGTTTTACACTATAAGCCCTCCCCTGAAAATAGACCTTAGTTAAGATAATGTGAAAAATATAATTCCTTAAAAAATTGCTGTTGAATGTAGTAGGTATCTCTAGCTGTCGTAATATTTCCGGGAATTCTTTGGAACAAAATATTCCAAGAAATTCCTTGTTTACTTCTAAAGTTCGTTTCAAGGAGGCTACTTAGGCAAGAAGTATTCATTTAACCACTGCTATATTGCAAGATATGAGAAATTCAGACCAATGATTCTACACGAAATAGATTTGGAGGAAAATCAGAACGAAATTCCAAATTGTGATAATTTATGACGTTGTTCCAGAAGATGACATGACTGTAAACGAATAAATTTAAATTTCTGTATAAAAATAAATATGTAAATCTACTTAATGTACTTGAAGCCCTCCCTCGAGAAGAAGCCCTAGCACGGATTTTGACCTAAAAATGTGCTAGGGTCTTATTTCCAGAAAAGGACGGTATTAATTTATTAAACTAAGCGAAAACAATATGTTATCTTGCAAATCTGTATATGGTAATAATAATAAATGGGCGGAAACTCAATTCACAACTAAAACTGCATTAGAAAATAGCATCAGATTGATTTTATTTTTAAGAAACTCAAGGCTAGAAGTAGTTTATTATAGGTCCAAAGACCGTGCAGACATACCTGTGTTTGACTGCACAGAACTATTTGGATTTTATAACTTCTGCTAGACCCTTTAGGAATGGAGTTTCAAAAACAAATGACCCGCGGACAACAACAGGTGATCTAAAATGCCAGCATGAGTGTAAAAAGTTACAAATTAATTATGAATAAGTATACCTTCACTAGGAAAGGGCCAGGTTAGCTCAGTAGTTAACATACTCACCTCTGAACTGGTAGGTCCGGGGTTCGATACCCACCTGATTTTCATTTATTCATGTGAAAGGTGAATAAATCTGAGCATGTCGTCCCTCTGAGAGGACGTTAAGCCATCGGTCTCTAGTCTATACGATATCAGGTACTCCTTAAAGATCGCTAATCTAAATACATTTGAGTTAGGTAAAATTTAGGACTCCCACTGTAGAATCAACCTTTATTGTGTGTTATTACAAAGGACTCAATGTTCGGCCTATATGTGTTCCCTTGTGGGATAGCCACTGTAACCTAAAGTTACTCCTACTTTCTCTAGGAGTAATGGCATTCTGGGAGACAGATGATATATTACTAATGGGTTATTTCCACTGAGGTTGGTAATATTATGAATCATACCTCGTATAATATCTGAGGAGCTCGACCGGTTTGGGCCCTTCTGGTTCACAAAGTTTCAAAGAACTTGAGACGAATAAAATGTAATAATAATACTAACTATAATATTAAATGCTAGAGTTAACTATATAGACATCATCGGTTTTAATGTTCTAAATAGAAGGTATAGGTTATCAGAAACAAGAAATCCACAATCAGTTGTTCTTGAAGATGGGAACCAGAAAGACCCTAAACTGGTTGAGCTCTCCAGGTGTTATACGATGTGTGAGGGTTAATATTAATACTAACTGTAATACGATATATTACCATTATAATACTTAACTAAAAGCTTGGAGTGTCCCCTACGTATTAGGTTAGATGACTAGTACTCTCATTAAATGAGGCTTTCTCAAGTCATTCAGTCTTTCACTAAGTCAATGTCAAGTACTAAAGACTCTAGCTATTAGTCTTTTGTACTTGTGGCAACCAAGTACTAAAGAATCAAGATTCTATAGAGTCTTTAGTAATAGTGGTGACCTAGTACTAAAAACTAAGGCCTTTCAAAAAAACTAAAATTCTGTCCTTTAATCTTTAGTAAAGTAATCAGGCCAGCTCAGTGGTTACTTGATCGCCTCTGAACTGATAGGACCGGGGTTCGATCCCCACTTGGCCCTCGATTTATTCACGCGGGAGATGAATAAATCTGAGCACGTCGTCCCTCGGAAAAGGACGTTAAACTGTCGGTCCCGAGCCTGTACGATGTAAGGTACTCGTTAAAGATCCCTACTCTAAATGCACTTGAGTTATGCAAAAAATTAGGGCTCCCACTGTAGAATCAATCTTCATTGTGTGATATCACAAAGAGCCAATGCTTGGCCTAAGTGTGTTCCATTGTGGGACTGCCACTGCAACCTAACCTTAATCTTTAGTACTAGTGGCAACCAAGTACTAAAGAGTCAGAATTCCAGCCCTGAGTCTTCAGTACTAGTGTCAATGTACCAAGCATTAGACCACATCTCATAAAAAAGGAAAATCTACAAACTATTCATATTTCTACTCAACGCAAACGTTTATTATAAACATAAAAAAATGTTTAATTTCTTAACTTGTTTCCAGATTCGACGCCATGAAGAAACCATTGAAACATTACATGGTAACAGAGAAAAGTACGAACAACTGGAAAAGATGGTATGTTGTAAACGATAATTAATTCCACATATTTATATAAAAATATCTTTTAAAAACGTCACTATACATCCTCATAGCACTTAAACAATATTTAGCATTGATTGCACGTTTTAATTTATTTAGGAGTTTTTGTAAAATGTTTATTTAAAAGCTATATACATACCAATTTGATCTACCATCATTTAAATTTATCTTATTGAAAGAAATCAAATTTCAATTTTCTAGGAAGTGTTTAAACTGAAAATTTAAATTTCATCCAAAAGTAGATACAGTGATTCCATCAAACACAGGGTAATTCAAGTGTCTTGAATCTTAAAATTGTAGTTTACTTTATATGCTTTGGATAAATCCATATTGATTAATATTATTTGGCATGTAAGTTTTATCCAAAAGATGATGAAAATAATCTATACATATTAAAACTAGTGTTATTTGTACACTGTCAATAACATACTGGTTTCATACAAAGAAGTTTTCTTAATTTGTATTTCGAGTTCCATTAAAAGTATAGGGCAGATATTTCTTAGTCTATAAAGAGTTTAGCAATTTTAAAAGCACTTTTTTTAAAAAAAAATTAGTATCAACATTGGTTCTAAATTAATCTGTATATTAGTCTTTAAATTGTAGTTTATGTTATACTCAACAAGTTTGTATTTTTGTTGCAGTGTGCTCAAAGGGAAGAAACAATCGACACCTTAAATGAGAAGGTAAATAGACAAAACTTTACATCAAAATTAGGACTCAAGTCAAAAATATTAATAACGGAGTTATAATTACCGATCAAATTAATAATGAATGTTTTCTTATTAGGTTTTAAGTAAACTATAAATTAACTGTTTCAACCAAATATAGATATAAATAATTGCTAAAATAATGGATAAATGATAAATGAAATGTGTGTTCGTGGTGTACACAACTTCTAAGGCTATTGTGTATCATGGTGTACGGTGGCGAGGAGTGGAAGGTCAGAAAGGCAGTTGACTGGCTTCTTATTTAGGGAAATAAATTGTTTATAGCAAGTACAAACCTTGTCGGTTACCCAGACGTGGACAATTAGTATTTAGTTAAATATTATGATTACATAAAGCTATTTTCAACAAAGGACGTAATTATCTCACACACTAATGCAAACTGATAAGGAATCTTGTGATAATAATTAATCACGTTTGACTAAACCTGATCCTTTTTGAACGGTAGCGTTATAAACAAATCTACTGTTGCAAGCAGTGTATTATTTCAAAAAATTACATAACTGTTCAGATTATTTAAAATATAATGTATTTTAAAATATAAAATGACAAATAATAATTCCTTGTGAATACGTATTTGCGGATAATTTGTTTTCTAATCTTTCTCAGTTGATAACCAAAAAGAATGGACTTAATAATTAACTACCTAAACTCAACTCAACCTGTTTATAATCCATCAGATAACATCCATATTTCTTTGATTAAATTTAGTGATTTGTTCAGTAACACTTGTAATGAGTGTTTCAAATCTAAATTATTGTTATTAGATGTTGTCTGCTCTCTGATTTTACGATTTATCAATATTATTTCTAAGTAATGCAATTAACATTGATGTTAACATCAGTTATTATTTTTCACTATTCAAGTACATTCATTAATACTTTCAACAGTTTACCAAGTTTTCATTTCAACATAATTAGCAAAATGTAATTGTCATATAAAAAAATTATAAAAAAGAAAGTTCATTATCTGATATTGGATCACTTACACTAAAGTTGTATGTAGAGCACTCATATGTTTTAAAAAAATGTTAATAATCCATCAGAAAATATATACAAACTTAAAACTATACCCGTTTTGAGGCCATGATAATCCGCTAATTAGTGGATGTTATGTTTTCGTGTTATAACCTGGCCCTTAAAAACCCACTCCACGCTATTGTTTAAACAAATTAAGTATAAAAAGCGTAAAATCACTGATAAGTAAGAAATTATTATAAATGTAAGTTTGACTATTGGTTTAAGTGAAATATCTTTTTAATTTATCAGTAACGCATAAACATGCTGCAAAGAGAATTCTAGAATGTTATCTACTGATGTTGCAAAATTTCCAATATGATTTTCATAAAATCTTCATAAATGAAGATTGTTGGCTCTTAAGGTTGTAATAATGTTTGCTGGTTTTAAATTACATATATGGTTGCTTGACTTTTCACATCTTAATAAATCTATGCATAGTAATTATGATGTATTAATGTAAAATGTTCGCACCACTTATGTCTACTAAATTGTGTTTACGGTGTTTTCAATATAATATGTAATAGTCAACAGTTGTCTAAAAGTATTGTACAAGATGAATTAAATATTTTATATCAGATTCATTTAAATTTGTTTTCCTTGCTCAAATTTTAAAAAGGCGATATTGAATGTTATTGAACATTGTTGAAAAGCTATCAGCAATAAGTAAATTCTCATGGAATGAATTGTAAATACATAAATTCATAATATTTCATACAAGTTTATCGTCACGGCTGGTTTCTTATCTCGTTCATCCTAAGCCCAATTCTGCTGATGATGGTCGAAGAACGAAATCATTGAAATATACCCTACTACATACAACTTTTGACAAATTGATCTATTTATAATTTACTGTTTACTAACTTGTAAAGAAATAAAAGACTATTTATTTAAATCATTACCTGTTGAATATATTTAAGTATTCAACTATATTTGTTTTAGAAATAGTAAGTCTAATCTCTCAAGTTCATAGTTTGTTATTTTTTGAAGTTTAGTTTTCTTTTGAGTACATCAAAAACTTTCAAAATAATATTCTTTTTTGCTTCCATTTTAATTTATACAAAAGTTTATTCATAATTATCTTTAGAAGAGGTATAATAATGAAATTACATCGACCTGATCATTGTTTGGCAATCTTGATGATATATAAGCAATCTTAATGATGGTCATTTTTATATATTTATAGCTGAAATAATATCCAGTCAAATAATTAAAGTGTTGAATAAATGTTGATTCTTATATTGAATAAAATGAGGATGTTTCTTTTTTTTTTAAAGAAAGTAATAAATGAAAAAACTTTTCAATGAAATGGATTATATATTTATAAGTTTAAAACTCATGGTAATAATTTTATTATTACCAATAATTTACATCTATATCGATAACATATGTAATTTAGAATTCAAATTTCTAAACTTTCGCAATTTATTTTTTGAAAAAGAAACTTCTTTACTGTGTTTTTACAAATCTTTATTGCAAAAATATAAATAAACCAAGCTAGTGTGAAAACTTTTAAAATTTATGATACAGTTTAATATTGTAATCAAATTAAATGAAAAGCACTAGTTCATTCATAATAAAAATAAATTTCTATGTGAAAATAATATTAGAACATGGCCAATAGTGGTGTTAAATATTAATTAATTAATTAAATATTAATTAATGGTGGTTAAATATTTCGATTTATTTTATGAATCATTAGTAATCGAATCAGATTGATTAAAACAAACTACTGTAATATATTACATCACAGTTTAAATTTCTAGTATCATGATAACATGACATTTTATTTGAAAATAATATTATTTAATTATTATTAATTAAATAACAATCAATATTATTTAAATATATTTAGTTATTTAATGTTAAAGTCAATAAAGGGTGTTTGTTCTGGACAGATTTGTGAACTTCAAACAGTGATGCAGCAACAGGAGACAGGAGTAAGTAAAAAATCCTGGGTTCCCTGGATTGGTAGAAATAAACGCTACTCTTCAGACATTCATAACGTTTGATTTATTCTCAAATCATTTTTTAATATTATTATTATTAATTTCGTTATTTATTTAACAAGGCTTTTTGCTTAAATTAATTTTATATGAAAACCGTTTTTTTTTTTTTACTTGGTTGAACTATATATGAGTATTTATATTACTACTGAGGTTAGTATGATTTATATTATTGATAGGGCAAGCCGTCATGCCTTGTAAGATGATCTTGGAGTCGTTGGAGCGCTTTCAGACGTTGTCCATCATCAATCGTGACTCACCCATGATAGCAGCCTCTTTATGTTAGTTGTGATTGAAATGGACTACGTCCGAAAGCGCTCCAACGACTCCAAAATAATCTTAAGGAGGATATGACTGTTTGCCATATTAATAATATAAATTATTTATATTACTTCCATTCAGAAAACTAACTTTTTGTTATTTTTCCCAAATACTGGTCTAGTCTATTAATTATTTTGTAACCACTAAAATGATAAACTGCTTAGAAATATCTATCACTTTAGGTGTCCAAGTAGAGTCAAACACATTTTGAATTCATCACCATAAAATACTAAAGAATTCCCTTAAACTAGCAATAAAAATGACCTTTTATATTCCAACAAAATAAATGTAAAATTTTCATTTATATCTTAATCAATATATTAACTCTATAATAATTAAACTATCGTAGTTTTGACATTTATTTCTAACAAATAACATTTATTTCAAAATTACTAATAAAATATCTTTGCTTTTTTTTCAATTTTTTTAAAGAAGATACTGATTATCATAAAAAAATATTATTTAAAATACTGTGCAAGTACAGTATGACAATAACATTTAGAGAGTTACAAGGCATTTCTGAGTAAATTAATCTCGAGTTAAATGGTAGTATTGGTAAACATTTTTAAAAAATTAAAACTTTAATACCTCACAGCTATTAGTATAAAATAAAATGCACATTTTTAAAACTGTCTTCTAATATTTATCCTATGAAACTTTATTTTCTACTCAATAAATTATTATTTTATAAATATCTGTACTTTGAGTACGTGATTTTTTTTTTTTTAAATATTTTCTATTAAACTAAACAAATATAGTTAATATTGATATTTACATGTATATAGACTTTTTTATTTTTTTTTTCATTATGTATTCAATTCTATGATATAATGTGTATCAAAGATATACAATTTTCAATAAATTATGACTTTTGTTTTTTTTTTTTGAGAAAACCTTAACATAATATTTACAATTTAAAATATTTATATTATATTATATATCAGTTCACAAATGAAGAAAAGCAACACACAGAGAAAGAGACACACTTACAAACTCAAATTTTCGGATGATCCGTCTTCAGGAGAAAAGAGAGAATGGGCGACCAAGCACGCCGGAAACACAACGGCAGGAAACCGTCCCGGTAACAGACTGTGCTGCCACGCGCGCCCGGTTCAGGAAGTAATGAAGTAGAGACGATCAGAAGAAAATTAATTTCTCCTGAAGACGGATCATCCGAAAATTTGAATTTGTAAGTGTGTCTCTTTCTCTGTGTGTTGCTTTTCTTGATTTGTGAACTGATTTTCGTCCGTTTTGGATCGTTTTTTCGAATTTTAAGTGGATTATATATATATATATATATATTAGTATAAGTGGGCAGCAGGTCTTCTTGGATACAGATTGAATTGAAATGTGCAGCAGCCTCTGCATTGACAACCTTTTTACTGATAGCCTCTATTTTTCGTACAATCGTCCTTTGCTCTAGAGGTAATTTCCATAAGTAGTTGGCCAACGACATGTAGACAAACAAGGTAAACAACTGATAAAACTAAATGACTATATTGAGAACACGATACACTAAAAAATCACAAGCTTTCGACCATGCATTGGTCATCTTCAGGTTTAAAATATGTTAAAACTATGTATAATATCAATAATAAATAATAAATGAATCTCTAACACTAAACAAAACAGGTGTAACAAAAATATAAAGGGAGAGAATAAAGTACATGAAAGTAAGACAATCAAAAAAGGAAGAAGGTTATAGTAGGGTTGTAACAACAATCAGGTCGGACCCTCAATTGTTGCCAACCCTACTAGATTCGAGATCTCTAACAAATTTGTAACTGCTATCAAAAGTGGCGCTGCTTGGTATAACATTGAGTTCATGATTTTGGATGTTCAGGCTCGGATTGTTATCTTTGATGTGTAGGGCTTCCAAAATGGCTAATCGATCATTGTCAGTGTTATATTGCAGTACTACAGTCCCTTCAACTAACATGCCTCTTGTGAGCTTGATACCATGTGCTTCCTCGGTGTGTTTCTTGGGGGCTCCTGCTGAAAGATGCATTGTCAAGCGCCTTGAGAGCTTCGTTGCAGTCATCCCAATATACCTGGAATTCAGGGTTGCACAGTCCCCTGTTGAACATGAGTACTGGTATATTAGGTGACTGCGTTGAAGCTCTGGGGTGTCGACTTTAGGTTTGTTCGAAATCACGAGGTCACTAGTCTTCTTATTTTTATAATAAATTCTGAGCTGTAGTCTATCAGTTTCGTTTGTGGGCTTCACGTTGTCTTTTATTAATTTATGGAGGGCTCTTTCATCTTGCATATATTCTCTATGCATATATGCTCGATAGTAGAGTGTAAGGGGCTCACCTTGTTTGTCTACATGTCGTTGGCCAACTACTTATGGAAATTACCTCTAGAGCAAAGGACGATTGTACGAAAAATAGAGGCTATCAGTAAAAAGGTTGTCAATGCAGAGGCTGCTGCACATTTCAATTCATATATTATATATATATATATATATATATATATATATATATATATATGATTAGTTGGGTTTCAGAATTCTCAATAATTATTTAGTACTCAAATAATTGTATGAAAAAAACAATACCATACCTAACTGTTTTTTACGAAAATTAACTTTTTATTTATTTTTATTGATAATATCTGAACATAAGTAAGTTGATATGTAATTCTCTCCTTTCAATTTTCTTCTAGATACTTCAATATTCCTAATACTTGGCAATGACTTTCATAACAAGTGGCATGTTGAGCATTAGTATATGTTTCTCTTTAATGGTATAACTGATGTACCAGCGATACCGGGCAAAGTAGTAGAAACGATATCAAAGAATAAGTTACATGCCAAATAATTACTTATAAGTTGTTCTCATTAATTTAAAATCATAAACAAAAGATAAAAAAATAAAGATATCTTAAAAATACAGTATACAGTATAATACAATGATCAAACCACAATAAGAAATGGGAAAACAAGACTAAGATCTTTCAACCGTAATAAGCGGTCTTCGTCAGAGTCAAGTTGGGTTTTTGACTCATGTGAAATCTTTTTACAGTATAATACAGGATAAGAATGATTAGGGAGTTACATCATTTATTACTACAACAGGTTAGTAAGTAACATTTGTAAGTAAATCAATCTCCAGTTAAATAATCGTATTGGTGAAGATTTTTTTAAAAAAAATTAAAATCAAAAGATTTGTTATTATATTAATTGATATGTTTTATTTCTTTGAAACAAATTCCTTGAATTAATATTTTTCCATAATTTTCTTTCTTGTCAATTTTATGAATACATTTCTTAAAGGGGGTGAAATTCACCCCCAGGGGTGAATTTTGGATCTTCAGGGGGTGAATTGTGACCACAGTAGGTTTACAGAGTGAGGAAAGCTATTATATGTTTTGACCTCTTAATTATAATTTAAAAAAAAAATGATGAAATTAATATTTAATATATCCATCAATAATTATAATTAGCATTTTATTTGTAAAATTCTCGTATAATCATAATCAGTGTAAAGTTGTAAAAGTGTATATACTACCTTGGGAAGAATAGGGGGTGGGGGGAATGGCGAGGGGGTGAATGGGCTAAACAAGGCTGGGAACCTCTGTCTTAAAGAGTCCACTTGCTATAAATAAAAAAATTTCACATCAACACGTGATAAAACAATCAATGATCAAACCACAATATGAAATGGGAGTCTTGTTTTCCTATTTCATATTGTGGTTTGATCATTGATTGCTATAAAATATAGAATTTCTTCGAGAACTAATAAAAATTTATCATAAAACCGAAGTGTTTAATAACTATTATTAGTTATTACTGTATAACCAGAAAAACAATTCAAGTAAATTAATTTAATTTTTTTTTAATAATATTTAATTTAAAAAAAAAGTTAATAATACATACAAATATATATCATTACTCATTAAAAAGACAATAAATGAAGGTGTTATAATTTTTTAAAAAAAAATAGATGGGTGGAATTAAATCATTAAGACTCCTATTTAATGATTGCTATTAATTTATAATATTATTAATTATGATTAACAAGCAAATTAAAAATTGGTATTGAAAAAGTAAACAACAAATTTTTAAAAAAATAGATTTCATTGAATATAACTTTTTTTTTTTAAAAAAAACATATATTGATTCAATTTTGAAGTTTAGAATTTCTAAAATGCTTCCAGAAAATACTTAAAAATTTGATTAATAAATAAGTGTTCGGAACACTTAGATTTAAATAGCAGACTTTGGTTCCATACATATTGGAGTATAAATAGCATTATTTAACTTCAATGAAATAAATAATTATGATACTTTTTAACAAAGGGTAATTATTATTCTCAAATTAGTGTCTCCTAATGGTAATTGTAATGAAGTAGAAAAAGAAATCATTGTTGTTTCAAGGAACAATATTAACTACCCTATGAGCCTGTAAGCTATATTGCACTCCGGCATGGTTGTGTTGTGAGGTTGGAAGTTTTTTCCTTTCTGGTTGTAAAAACGACTCCTAGCTGTCTCAAGAACATAAAACTTTTCATCTTTGAATTTGAACAAAAGAGCTCATATCTTTAGGCAATACTAACTCGACCAGAAAGAAGGAAACCTCTTCAGCAGTAATCTTAAAATGTTCATTTGATATCATCAAGGTCTCAAACAAAAAAAGAAATAGTTTATAAACAAAAAAAAAACTGCTCTAAACTCATCAAATAGCTAAAACGCCTATATCTAGCCATAAAATAAAATAAATAAATCCTATTTTAGAGTAATTTTTAAAAAAATATAGGTTAGTTTCTAGACAGTTTCCTTTTCATTATATTAGAATTAGTTAATATCTTGATTTGATTTATTAAAACAGATTATTGTTAATAATGAAGTGTCAATATATCTATAACATGTGATCCCTTCAACATTACAGTTAAAAATTTGTAATAACATAACAACATAAATTAAAATTACAAAAAAAAAAGATTGGACCAAAAGAGAAAAGATCATATTGAAGAAAATTAATGGATAATAAATTCAGTAGTACCTTAATTTTCGACCATAATTCGTTCAAGAATGTTAGTCGACAACTAACTATCATTCCAGTTTTGGAATGATAACCAAAACTAATTTTCTCATAAGAAATAGATAATGGGAAATGGGAATGTCTGTTCGGTCAGATCGTGTACAGGCGTTATTTTCTAAATATTTTCAGTTACTTTATAAACAAAAAACATGTATATAAACTACTAAAAATACATTTTAAAGTCTAAAGTAGCTCAGAAAACTGTTCGAGTTCCAAAATTATGTTCGAATTGAGGAGGCATAATTTTCTCGACATCTCTGTTCGAACTCCGATTTGTTCCAGTTCAAAGTCGTTCGAACACTGAGATACCACTATGTTTATATTAAACTATAACTATATTCTCTCTCTCTCTTTCACTTTCTCCTTTTCTCTCTCTCACTCTCTCTCTTTCTTTTTAACACACTCTCTGTCTCTATCTGTCTATCTCTCTCTCGGTTTCTCTATCTCTCTATTTATCCCTATCTCACTCTCTCTCTCTTTCTTTATCTCTCTGTTTATCTATCTCTCTCTTTCTCTATCTTTGTTTATCTATCCCTCTCTCTCTCTTTCTCTGTCTGTCTCTTTATCTATCCCTCTCTCTCTACCTCTCTTTCTCTATCTCTCTGTTTCTCTTCTCTCTCTCTCTCTCTCCCCCTCTCTTTCTCTATCTTTGTTTATCTATCCCTCTCTCTCTCTTTCTCTGTCTGTCTCTTTATCTATCTCTCTGTTTATCTATCCCTCTCTCTCTCTCTTTCTCTGTTTGTCTCTTTATCTATCCCTCTCGACCTCTCTTTCTCTATCTCTCTGTTTCTCTTTCTCTCTCTCTCCCCCCCTCTCTTTCTCTATCTTTGTTTATCTATCCCTCTCTCTCTCTTTCTCTGTCTGTCTCTTTATCTATCTCTCTGTTTATCTATCCCTCTCTCTCTACCTCTCTTTCTCTATCTCTCTGTTTCTCTTTCTCTCTCTCTCTCCCCCTCTCTTTCTCTATCTTTGTTTATCTATCCCTCTCTCTCTCTCTTTCTCTGTCTGTCTCTTTATCTATCTCTCTGTTTATCTATCCCTCTCTCTCTCGACCTCTCTTTATCTATCTCTCTGTTTATCTATCCCTCTCTCTCTCTCTCTTTCTCTGTTTGTCTCTTTATCTATCCCTCTCTATCTACCTCTCTTTCTCTATCTCTCTTTCTCTCCCCCCCTCTCTTTCTCTATCTTTGTTTATCTATCCCTCTCTCTCTCTCTTTCTCTGTCTGTCTCTTTATCTATCTCTCTGTTTATCTATCCCTCTCTCTCGACCTCTCTTTCTCTATCTCTCTGTTTCTCTCTCTCTCTCTCCCCCTCTCTTTCTCTCTCTGTTTCTCTCTTTCTCTATCCCTTTCTCTCTCTTTCTCTGTCTGTCTCTTTATCTATCTCTCTGTTTATCTATCCCTCTCTCTCTCTCTTTCTCTGTCTGTCTCTTTATCTATCTCTCTGTTTATCTATCCCTCTCTCTCGACCTCTCTTTCTCTATCTCTCTGTTTTTCTCTCTCTCTCTCCCCCTCTCTTTCTCTCTTTCTCTATCCCTTTCTCTCTCTTTCTCTGTCTGTCTCTTTATCTATCTCTCTGTTTATCTATCCCTCTCTCTCTCTCTTTCTCTGTCTGTCTCTTTATCTATCTCTCTGTTTATCTATCCCTCTCTCTCTCTCTTTCTCTGTCTGTCTCTTTATCTATCTCTCTGTTTATCTATCCCTCTCTCTCGACCTCTCTTTCTCTATCTCTCTGTTTCTCTCTCTCTCTCTCCCCCTCTCTTTCTCTCTCTGTTTCTCTCTTTCTCTATCCCTTTCTCTCTCTTTCTCTGTCTGTCTCTTTATCTATCTCTCTGTTTATCTATCCCTCTCTCTCTCTCTTTCTCTGTCTGTCTCTTTATCTATCTCTCTGTTTATCTATCCCTCTCTCTCGACCTCTCTTTATCTATCTCTCTGTTTCTCTCTCTCTCTCTCTCTTTCTCTCTCTGTTTCTCTCTTTCTCTATCCCTTTCTCTCTCTCTCTCTCCCCCTCTCTTTCTCTATCTTTGTTTATCTATCCCTCTCTCTCTCTCTTTCTCTGTCTGTCTCTTTATCTATCTCTCTGTTTATCTATCCCTCTCTCTCGACCTCTCTTTCTCTATCTCTCTGTTTCTCTCTCTCTCCCCCTCTCTTTCTCTATCCCTTTCTCTCTCTTTCTCTATCTCTCTCTAAAAAAAAAAAAACTGAAACATAAAATATGCTATACGGAAAAAGGGGATTAAATAAAATGTGGTACCAATATTGAAATTCTGAAAACTTGTTCTAAACTGTGTTATAGTTCAAAAGACTCTGTTGATAGCTTATATAAATCATTTCCCATTTTAAATAAACTTTGGCAATATCTCTATATTCCATAATATATTATCTCCTGCTTATAAATTAAGTTTTGTTGATGTCAGTAATAAATGAAACTCAAGTATGAATTTATACTTGATGTATATTCAACACCCACATATCAAACTCTTGACTGTCGCAATAAAAAAACAAATAAAATGAGTAAACATATGTTGTCTCGTTACTTTCATACAATAAATGCATTTCTGTAAATATTTTTTTCCTTTAATACTCACTTAAATATGTAAAATTATTATTTATGTTTAAAAAAAAAATCTTAGGACTCGAATAGTTAAAAGATTTTAAAACAATTTTATATTTTCATTTATATGCTTAAAATTAAGGGGTGACCCAATAATTAAAAGATATTCTGATTTAGTAAAATACAAATATTGATAATATAAATATTTATGAGTAGTTATTCCTGTATGGTTCTTCTCTATATCAATAACTCTGTAGTATTGACCAGCTCGCTGCATCAAATTAACTGACTGTTTGATTATCCCTTTGACGTTTTACCCCATTGGGAACTATATACATTAAACCACATATAATTAAAGTCATAATTAAGAAAAAAACCTTCTTAATCAATATTTTGGCAGTATATAATATTGTTTTTAGATAAGGTTTTTTTACATTATAAATGATTTTCAGAACGGAAAGCACAACTCTAAGATATCAATTCAAATTGACTCTTATCGAGAAAAATATATTGCTATTTCGAAAGAACTTACAAAAACAAAGGTATTTATTATTGAACTGATTTTTATAATTATAAATACTTGAATTATTAAAAAATCTAATTTTAAAAGATAAATGATTTTAGAGAACTTTAAGAGATGTAACAGATGATCTGAATAATGAAAGAATGAAAATGAAGGAACAAGACAAGGAGGTAGAGAAACGTCAATGACTTGCATATTTAACTATAGCTTATTATTTAGTCGATTTCCATATCTTGTTATAAGCCTAATGTGGGCAGTATATTAAAAAATACTGCCAGATTTCTCTTCCAGATGTCAATATAACATTTTCTGAACCACAAAAATTTTGTTTCACAAACAAATTGGATATTTTTAATAAATATACTGAGTTATATATTATACAAATAAATCATTTAAGTCCCCAAACTTCACATGCAAGTAAATCTTGCTTTATGATTTACTTATGAACATTTCCATTAACATGAAACTAAAAGGCACACAGAGCAAAACAGTTACAAGAAACGAATTTTCAAAAAACAGTTTGTCTTCAGGGAAACATCACAAAACAAATATAAAGTGGGATAATTCTTCTATTTTGTGGAAATTGTTGTTTTATAAAGTCCAGATGGGCATTTAGTGTTTTTTCCATTTTCCTCAGGTTTCCATTTATATATATATATATATATATATATATATATATATATATACGGTACTGTTTTCATGACCACAAATTACTAAGAAACACTTTTTCTTCTTCTCGGAATTTGGTCAGGATAAATATATGTAATCACCTTTTTGCCAACGTTTTTTGGTTAGTTTATAGCCCTGAGGATGTCTTAAAATAAAGACGAAACGTTGGCAAAAAGGTGATTCCGTATATTTACCCTGAACAAATTCCGAGAAGAAGAAAAGTGTTAATATATATATTAATTGTTGTTTCACGTGTTTATGTGAAATCTTTTTATATATATATATATATATATATATATACTCGTATATGCAGAAAAATCACAATAAATAAACACGTGACGCAATCAATGAAGTTTAAACCACAATGGAAAAAGTGGAATAGAAAAATTTTGTTCTATTGTGGTTTAAACCTTTTATATATATATATATATATACACGAGGACATCGAAATATAGTAGTGAGTTCGGTGGTTTCCTTTCTATGTGTTCTTTTTTAAATTCTAGTTTATATATATATATATTAATTTAAAAGAGAAACGGTCCTTCATGACTAAATAAACCAAGATAAAAGATAACAATTAAAAAACATTACAAAAACCCACTTTGAATTTCGAATTTCTTCACCACAAGAGGAGTTTTGACACGCTTGAAAAGCGAAGCAACACTAGAGAATCCCTTTACAGTGGTCGTAGTGAATGCGCTGCCAACATACGCAGGGAGAGGGAAGGGACTAAAAATATAGTAACTAGAGAAAAAACTAAATAATATAAATAGAGTAAATAATAAATTAAAATCAAATGGAATTAGTAAGGGAAAAGAAGGATAAGTATAATAAAAAAAAAGTGAGAACTGACCGAAATAAAAATATTATTTGTAACTGAATATTCATACAAGCAGTCTTGAATGATTTAATAAATTAGAAGTAATTATTAAAATGTATTATTTAAACAGATCATATATTAAATTTGTTTTACAGATAGATAAATTAGAGAAGCAGGTTGAAGAATTACAATGTTTACTGCATGATTTAGAAACAGTGAATGAAGATCTCTCTCAAAACGAAGAGGTAATTATTGTACCGCATATATTTAATAGTGAAGTCTCAAACACTCTGGATACATACTCATATTAGCTTATTAATCAGTCAAATATTATAAGAGAATAAAATGACTGATTTTAACCATTCATTCAAAAAAAAAAAAGGAAATTTGGTTTCTAATTGATTATTATCAATATATTAAAATATATTATTGATATAGCTTCTCGACCACTGATATTTCAAATTCACCGAAGGGGTTCTTGAGGATTTTGGTCATAAACATACAACTCCTGACTATAAGCCGGCTTATAATCAGCAATTGTATGTTTATGATCAAAATCCTCAAGAACCCCTACGGTGAATATAAAAATATATTCCTTTATATTTATTTGTTTGTATAATTTTGTACTTTTTAACCAATGCGACAATGTGTTTAGTGCCTCAATATAGAACAATACGATGATGTAAATATATGGCCAAATAATAAATATGCTACGCGATCAGAAGTGCACGGGATGATATAAAAACTTTGAAGTGTAGGCATTACAAATAAAAATATACGCCTCTCATATTATTATAAACTTTCATCATATTGCGTATCTTGTTGGTGGAATAGTCCAACCGGTTTCACAGAGAGTTCATCATCAAATGATCCATCATCATGAATGATCCCACTCGATGATGCAGCCTATACGAAACCGACTGAACGACTCCATCAACAAGGTGCACGGTATGACGGAAATGTATAATAATATTATCTTTACTAACCTTTGTAATAATAACAATATGCGTGTATTTAACTCTTCATGTTGTCATGATATCAATATACGAGGAAAGCACAGTTGACAAAATTAATTTAAAATATTATATTAATATGTTTTTAATATCATATTAACAACGTATTTAATGTACTCGTAATATAAAACTTTGATTTATTCACATAAATGTCAGCATGAATGGTCTGTTTTTTTGTTTCAATTTTTGGTCTGTTTGCAATATGTCCAAGATAATTTAAAATAAAACTGATATGATTAGGAGAAATCAGAGTTGACTATATTTGAAATAATTATTTACAATAAAAAGCTGTAATCTACTTCAGGAAACACCCATACATGGTTTATTACTGAAGCTAAAGTTATTCAGTCAAGGATAGTGTTGCACACCTGGTATTTGGGAGACAGATGTACAGAGAGCTAATCGCTTAGAACAGGGGTTCCCAACCAGGGGTGCTCGCACCCCCGGGGGGTGCGAGACATCATTCCAGGGGGTGCAACAAGCAGAGCTGTAATTTTAAGAAAATTTCCTTAGCTTAAAGAAATTTCAGCACTTTTAAGAAAATGTTTAAAGATACGATATTTTTTAAGGAAATTCTAAGGAAATCTTCAAAAGTTTAGGTCGATAACGTCATGGAAATCCTAAGTTAATAGTATTTTCATTCTTGGTTAAAACCTAAGTTTCATGATTCAGAATAAAAATGAAGATGTGGCCTAAAATTTGCCTGGCTCTGCTATAGATCTGAAATCTTGTACATATTTCAACCAAGTAATTATTTTTTGTCAGGTATACTCAAATGTTAATCTGGGATATCCTTTCTGTCCATATGTTTGATTTTTTTACATATAAAAAAAATTAAATTCCTTTCTAAGCGTTTGGAAGCTAGTTCTTGATTTTATTATTTTACATATATTTCAAACAAGAGTTATTATTTTCGTATAGTTTATTCAAATATCAATCTGTGATATGTTTTTTCTCTAAAAGTCTGATTTTTTTTTTGCATATTATATTAGAAAGTGAAATAAATATCTTCTTTTGATAAAA
Organism: Hermatobates lingyangjiaoensis; assembly: GCA_026182355.1. Taxonomy (NCBI): domain Eukaryota; kingdom Metazoa; phylum Arthropoda; class Insecta; order Hemiptera; family Hermatobatidae; genus Hermatobates; species Hermatobates lingyangjiaoensis. The sequence goes on along the minus strand of JAPFBL010000241.1, from coordinate 472,077 downwards.
TTTTGTATGATTCTACATCCTTTATCCTTGAACAAAGTATAAAATGTAGGGGGTGCGAGGTCAGAGCAAAATATTTTTAGGGGTGCAGGAGTAAAAAAAGGTTGGGAACCATTGGGCTTAGAAGGAATTTCTTATGTACTTCAAAACAATTTTAATTTAGTTTGGGGTTACACAACAAAAAAACATTTATTTATTTATTTATATTATTTCAATAATAAATCTTTTTTCTTGTTGTTTAGAATAATCTGAAAAGTGCAAATAACTATAACAACTGCGAAACTCAAACATTCAGGAAAAATTCTGAAAGTTCATTAGAAGAAGTGAATGAACTTTTAGAAGAAATAAGTGAATTAAGAATGAATAATGAAAAGCAAAAGAAAGAAGTATTAAGGTTTAGAGATATTCAAAAAGAAAACAGTTGTTTGACAGAAGAAATTTTAAACTTAAAAGAGGAAATAAAACAGTTAAAGGATGAAATTAGTTCAAGATTATCTAAAGACCATTTTGAATCAATGGAAAAGGATTATTGTAAATTAATGGATAATTTTAATGAGCTTAAAAATGAATTGGAGTGTAGAATTAAAAGTGGGAATCTACTGCTAGAAGAAAAGGAAGTTCTACTTAAGGAAGTTTCTGAATTAAAACAAGAAAATCAAAAATTAAGAGAATTGGATGAAAATTTAAAAAATGAATATTTCAACGAGAATGAACAACTACAAAAAGAAATTGAAGCATTAATCGAAAGTATTACAATTTTAGAAGATAAGAACATAGAACTTGAAATTGAGGTACATATTATTATTATATATAACCTTTCGAAACCTCCTTTTTTAGATTTAGAAATACATTAATTATTAATTTTATAAACTTAATAAACAAAGATTTATTTAACTAGACTGAATGACACTAAAACAACTTGTGATAAAAAATTAGCTCAAAGGTAGTAATTTGAATTGATCGATTTATTGAATTTTCAATTTCCTATTAATTTGTGATAATTTCAATTTTTTAACATACCTTTTTTTAGTTTTTCATACAGTTTTAGAATTAAATGTAACTTTAGTATGCACAATTGTTTCAGAAAGATTAAACTTTCCTGTTGTATTAAAAAAAAACATAAAATTCAAAATCCATTCCATTTAACAATTAATATTTAGATAATCAGAAAATGTTTTTTTCGTACTAGTAGTAGTAGTAGTACAGTTAAGAAATATTTCTCTCTATGGAAGAAATCTTAATTCAGTTACTCTCTGATCATTTCAGAATGTTATATTAATGTACTTACGTATTTACACAGAACTACAATTATTTTATTTCATTGACTTTTAATGGAAGTTATTCAATTAGATAAGCTAATTTCCACTTCTCTCGTTATAACGTATCATTATCAATTTATAATTACATCTTCACGGATAAATTTCAAAAGTAACTTATTTAATATGCTCAACAGTGTTAAAGTAGTTGAAGTAATAACTACTAAAATGTAGAAATAATTATATTTCTTAAAGTGTGGGAAATCACATGGAGAAAGAAAAGGTTACAACAAGTAAGTAGGTTATGCATAACCAAAAAACAGTGGTGCCAAAAGAAAAATACACTAATAACTTTAACAAACAGTTATTGTAAAAATTGGAACAAAATGATTTCTAACTGGTTTGTCGTGTTATATTAATTACTTAACTGGTGCTGCTCTCAGGTAAAAAAATCAACTCAGATGAAGGAGACGATTGAAGGCTACAGGAAGGAAGCATATACCATTCTTCAAAAGAGTGTAAATTAATCATTTGCTATCAATTCACACTGTTAAAGTAATCTTATAAAACTTACTTCTTTTGTAGGATAAATCGTGGGCGCAAAAATATGTTGAAAAATGTAAAGAAAATATAGAACTTAGTGAAGAAAATGAATGTTTGAAACATGAAATTGAAAATAACGTAAGTGGATGTTTTAAAAAGGAATAAGTTTAGATAATTATAGGGGTCAGGCTAGTTCAGTGGTTACGTGCTCGCCTCTGAACTGATAGGACCGGGGTTCGATCCACTGTAGATTCAATCTTCATTGTGTGGTAAAGGGCCAATGCTCGGCCTAAGTGTGTTCCCTTGTGGGACTGCCACTACAACCTAACCTAACCTTAGATAATTATTAATTAATACATGAAATAAAGAAATGGTTCAAACCGGACAAATAACCAACTGATAAAAAAAGAGCGCAAGAAATTACTAGGATCACAGTAAGTGTTTTCTATGATCACTGAATTTGATCCTAGTGTTTCCTATGATCATTGCATTTAATCCTGGAAAGTGTTTTCGTCCTTTTTTTATCAGTTACTAATTATTAATTAATTTATTTATGTCTATTTAAGTTTGCTTTTTGAGGCATTAATAATTGAAATAATTGAACAAGATCCATGTATTAACAGAAACATTAACGAAATCGTTATTATTAAAGAAATAAATATTAGTAAAACGATTCTAATTTAAAAGTTTTTTTTTTATCAGATTTGGTTTACTTTGGTTTGACAAATATCGTTCTTTTTTATTTTCGCTGAGGCCATTCTCTGAGGCAGTACCGTAACAGGGCGGCACGTTCAACGGGGCGGCATTTTCAGGTGGTAAAAATAAAAAAAAAATTATGAAAAGGTAACATAAGAACTGAAAATTTATACCAAACTAAGTTTTTTTAAGATCATAATTATTTTTATGTTTTATGCGTATAATATTGTTTTAAACGGTTTTTTCAACTGTAATATTTGCACATTAAAAATGAATTTATTTTAAATTTTTCAAAACTAATTTTTTTTTAAAGGGGTTGAAAGTTAATGATGTTTGTTTGCGTAGTCATTAAATTTAATTTAACAATTTTTTCATGATTTGAATTAATGAAAATAACATTAAGAAATTACTAACGAGGTTGTATTATCGAGAGTATTCGATAATAACAAAAATATTTGTTACGGTACTGCTCTCATACATCATCTTTCCAGAGAACTTGTTTGTCATGCATGTCAAAATCGATTTCTATACAGATTCAGCCACTTTTCACATTTATTTCAAATTATATAAATTTAATTAAATATAATTTTTTAATTCAATTAATTTTATTGTGAAATAAGTTTATTTGCTGATTAATTCTTTAATTTAATATGAACAAAAATATACATACAATCCACATATATGATTTGATATTGAAAATAATATATATTTAATTTATATATGTCCAACATTATTTTTTAATAATTTTTTTAAAAAAAACTTAATCCGTATTTCTATGATGTACACTCTATACCTTTATTAAAATCCAGTTTCGAATATAAAAAAATAACTAAAACTATATGTGTCTGAAAGTTCTCCTTTATTACATTTAGTAGAAATATAATGTAATAATTTATTGCTCTATATCAGATAGTATTAACATACTTTGGTCTACTTCCAGTAGGTTCTTTAAATGGTAATTTGAACTTCAAATGTGCCAATTGATGTAAAATAGTGGCCGCCTTCTCGTCTTGAACTGATTGATTTTATTCCTATGAATGTATATTAAATATTTATTGGCTTACGGTGATTTTGGTCTCAATATTGTTACATCCTATATTTCTTTATGGATGATTAAACCACAATATGACATTGGGGAAAACAAAACTATGATCTTTCAACCATAATAAGCAGTCTTCATCAGAGTCAAAAACCCAACTGAAACATCTTGGTGAGGGGTTGAGAGGAGTGGGAGGGAAGAGTGTTATTTTAAAAGGGTGAAAGCGCAGGAAAGGACTAATGTCTAGAAAGGGATGTTTGGGGAAACAAAGGAGTACAGTAAGAAAAAGTAAAAAAAACTATCCGCTAGCTCTCAACGCTCTTAGAAGAGGTTATTGTCCTCGTCAAGAAAGTATCAAGCTTGAAGAGACCATTACTAATTTTTATCTAGAGCTAATATTATACTACTAATATTTATAGAGCCCGTTTATAATATTTGATCTATTAAATTTAATCTTAACAACATCGATTTTTCATAGGTAATTAATTTAGCTCCTGTCCAATCAATATGATGATTTTTATTACTTATATGATATGCAACAATAAGTCGCTATTTTTTCCCTGTCTACTTACATTGTATTGGTGTTATTTTACATGTGTCTTTAAAAATTTACCAGTTTGACCAATATAAATTTAATGGCAATTTTTGCATTGAATTTTATATAGAAAAATTGAATAGCTAACGCACAATTATGGGTCTTCACCGGTAGAAGTCGTTCTACACAAAAATTGTGGATTAATTTTAATATTCACCCATTTTATTGTTATATTTTTATAGTTGTTTTCTTATCTGAAGTCATATATATATTTTTTTTTCTCTGAAGTTAATTTCAATTACAGATCATTAGATGAATTTGGCAATAAACCAGCAAGTAATTTAAGCTGTGAACATTTTCCTAAGAAAACATTAATATATCTGATCATACTCAACTAAGGAGTGTCCCAAAGGCAGACAGATTTTTCTGGGAGGACCTTGGCAATGTCTATTCCCTACTCGTGTTTAGAGCATAGATATTATCTCAATATATTTTATTAATTTATATTGACAGTAACATGTTTTTTCATCGGACCATATTAATTTTTATTAAAAACCATGTTTATTTAAGTTAAATATTCTGACTTCATTTTACAGAAAAATTATTTATTCATTCTAAGGTAAAATAGATAAACAAACAAAAGTCTCCATACAAATGAAGTTTTATTCAACAGCAACAACGCGTTTCGAACACTTTGTGTTCATAATTAGGAAGACACTAAGGATGTGGTGCTGAAGGGTTGGTCCAGTGAAAACCTTTTGTTTGTTTATCCATTTTACCTCAGAATGAGTAAATATCACTTAATTACAGATTGTACAACTAATGATTTACATTATTTTTTTTTTTAGCAATCTTTAATGAAAAAGCGAAATGACTCTTGCATGGAAGCTAAAGATATAATTACATCATATAAGGACAGACTACAAGAAAAAGATCTTGAAATTAAAAGCCTTCGAGAGCAAATTATTTCGGTATATTTTTTTATATTTATTTTATTTTATTTACTTTTCATAATGAATGTTAATATAATAATAATTTGCGACAGACACAAGACCTCCAGAGCGAATTGAACCAGAAATGTCAACAAGTAGAATCTCTCAAATCCTACATAGGGACAATAGTAAGTAATTTACGTTATAACTCGTTATAGCTCGTTATTACAAATCTCTATATATAAAGTTCGTGAGTTTGTTTGTTTGTTTGTTCGTTTGTTCACCCATTTTCCGTGGAGATAGAAACATGAAATTAAATATATATTATTTATTACCTGAATAATGTTAAATCAAAGAAATATTGTCATTATATTCCTTAAATTGGAGCCAGGGTAGCAAGTGTTTTGCATGCTCACCTATGACATTAGTGGAAATGTTATTATATATAAATGTAAGAAAAAAAATTTTTTCTTTTAATTTAATATTTGCGTGATAGAAACTAAAGGCATGGAGCCAAGGTAGCCCCCTGGCTTGCGTGCTCCCCGACGACAGTAGAATAAACTAAGGCCAGCTGTAAAGTTATAAGCATCTGGGGAATAAGACCAAATAAAACAACAACTCCAATATAATAATTAATGTAAAAAGAAAGGAGAATGATATATAATACAAAAAAAATAGTTTTAATCTGCAATAATCTAAAGACGCAGTTAATTAATTCTCAACTCTTATGATCTCAGTCAAAAACTTTGTCGAGCTGTTTGACACTAGTAAAATATCAGTGCCATTATAATCTTTAATCAAGTAAACATTTTTTTTTTCAGACACAGAAAATTAAAGCAAGAAATGAAGCTTGGATGAATGTAAAAAGGCGTATGCACTATTTAAATCAAATTATCCGCGAAAAAGATGTTGAAATACAGTGCCTCCAATGCCAACTTGATGTGGTATGCGCATCCTTTGTAATATTATCTTTATGTAACTTTTAACTACTATTGATAGGAATAGAAACATTGGAAAATTCACCTGTTTATTCAATTTTCCTTGTTTATTATATATTTGTTTAACTAAAAGGGAATAGCGTTTAAAATTAAATGCTTCAAGGTCATATTTAAGAATGAACCAAAAAGGAAATTCATGATTTGTGTTCTTGACCCAATATTTATATTATGTAATTTTTTGGGGGGTTGAGGTCCAATGATTTTAAACTAGTCCTTTTGCCGATGTTTCGACATATATTTATGTCATCTTCAGTACTTGGAAATCTGTTTATGTTGCAGCATACCTATTTTCTATTGTTAAAAATATACCTACAACAGTAGAAAATAGGTATGCTGCAACATAAACAGATTTCCATGCTCTGAAGATAACATAAATATATATCGAAACGTCGGCAAAAGGACTAGTTTAAAATCACTGGACCTCAACCCTCAAAAAAATTACATCACAAAAAGGAAATTGTTCTATGCCGTACAAGCATTTATCATATACTTGTATATTGTAGGCATTACATACATTCAACATAGTCATATCCATGTTCTCATGTAACTCACCAAAGTTAAGCAACATTGGGCGTGGTTACCACTTGGATCGGTGACACGGACAGCCTTTACAATGTAACTTGTCCGTGGTTAATAGGTGAATTAAAACTGAGTCACACCTCCACTCTTTAGATATAAGGCATAAAAAGCCTGTAAATTGGATAAAACAAATTATTTCATTATTTTTAATGAAAGCAGAAAAAAGAACTCCTACTAATTTGCCAATTTTACGGCTTCCCAATAATAATCAAAAACGGCAAATTATGTAGAAAGCTTACTCAAAAGTGATTTTCTGTGATTATTTGGAAGCCAAAAGAATAAAGAAGTTCTACAGTTTCCCTTTTTTTTCTCAGCGATTCTTTATTTAAAAGCAAATTATGCTATACAACGATATTTAAAACGTTGTTAAACCACAGCATTTAAATATCTGTGGTTTTTATATCGGTGTTAAACCACAGAATATATAGAAGATCTGGGAAATTTTACTTATGTACTCATATTCCCAGTGTTTGAACTTGAAAAGTCTTGGTTACAACAACTAACACAACTTTATATTATCTACCGAATAAATAAAACTGAGAAAAAATAAACCACTAATTCTGAGGTAAAATGGATAAACCAACAAAAGTCTCCACACAAATGAAGTTTTATTCAACGCGTTGAATAAAACTTCATTTGTGTGGAGACTTTTGTTGGTTTATCCATTTTACCTCAGAATGAGTAAATACCACACTATTACGGATTGCACAACTAATGATATAAACCACTAACAAAAACTAAAGTCAAATGATAATAGAATAACAAAATAAGAATGATTTTTTCTTTGAACCATGTAATAAGAAAAATATAAAAATAAAACTTAAATGAAGAACAATTGAGGCTAAAATGTACTGACAGAGACCCTCTGTCATTTAAATAGCATTTATTGATTAGATAATTACATTCAAAATCTATTATGAATATAAAATTAAGGATAATTTTAAACATTTTAGTTTGTACTGTGAAGTATTGGATGTCAAAATAGAAGAGCAGTTTTCTCTGCAATAGATATGTTTCAAAACCGAATACACTGTAAATTTATTTTACTAAACGAATTGATGTGATGATGGTTCAAAGAAACTAAATGTTTGTTCTAACCAAAATATATATACTGAAATATAATGATATGCAATTAACTATTAAATAGTTTAAAAATATTAATCTCAAAATGAATTGAATTGATGCAATAACTGGTTTGAAAAGGAATGAAAATTAATAAAATGATATTATGTACTATGCATTTATGATAATAGTAAAGTTTTAAGCTATTTACTCAGTTCAAACACTGAGTGTGATGATTTTAAGAACAGATATCTCTGCATATTTATCAAAATTAACAATTTTGAAATAGAAAACGATGTATTTCAACAATTGGGAAAAGAGAAGTTATAAAAAGTAATTGAACACAGAGAAATGGGTGTTGTAACTATAGTTAAATATATGAACCAGTTAAAAAATTTGATTAAAACTATGATTTGGACCCTAAACTGGTTATCAGTAAAATTTAAATCTCATATTGATAAGGAGCACACAGATTCAAATCATCATTATCATTTATTTTTAAATTGCAAATTGTTGCCCATCAGTGCAACATTTATGATGCAATCATTTGTTGATGATTCAACAATGCATTTGAAACGCAGACAAATTCCTTTCCATGATTCAAACTACCCATAACTAAAAAATAATCAGTTTATTTCATTGTGTCCCTGATTACTTTGTGTATAAATGCTATCACAATGCACCTTTTTATTTAATTTCTTTTTAAATTACGTTATTTTGTGTAACAACATAAGAATAACCTTACCTCTATATTTAAAAGAAAAATAAAACTACAAATTATAAATGAATAGTTTAATGAATTATTAACTATAAATGAATAGTTTAATGAATTATTAACTATTAATGAATAGTTTAATATTCATTTTTTCATATAAGAAGATATTAAAAGAATGGGACGTATACCAGCTGTGACTAAATATTTTAATAGATTGCAAAAATATTGAGAAACTATATTGATTAATATAGTTTGTTAATAAGAAAAGTAACACTCAGTTTTTTAATGTAATTTGTTATTTTCTACAAATCGGAGTGATATTTGCAACAAAAAGTGATTTTTCAATTCACAACATATTAATATAAACCATTAAACCTTTTCCTCACAATGCTTTTTCAAAACAATATCTCTTTTAAAAAATTAAAGTTTCTTTTATTAGTCTTGAAGGAAAAAAGAAATATTTATGTTATTTTCAACTATTTTCAATAAGTAATAGAAAGTTTTACACGTATTTTGTAGAGCAAAACAAAAAGTTTACATTGCAGAGTATGATTTTATGCTTTGTATGTACAATATAAACGTATTATACTAATATTATAAATATATATAACCCTACAAAAGAAAAAGTTAAAAGTGAAACATCTGAAAATAAATTAGTTACAACAGCTATAAAATGGAATAGAAAATTTACAAATCTATTGGGCACGCTTTTTTTCTTTTTAAATATGGACGCCATGTTTTATTCAAGTAATTTAGACTCGTCTAAACATAATCAAGAATATTGATTGTACTTAATAATAATGAATTTATATTAATACTGAATTGAAGTAATTTAATATATATATTTAAAGATATAAGGCAGAAATAAGTAAAAATGAACTTACTTACAGTGGAAATAGTTCTTAAAGTAGATTTCTTGGGACTGGAAACTCGACCAAACGATTTAATAACCTGAAACGCCATGATTAATAAGATGAGTCGCCATGTTTTATTCAACTAATTTAGACTCGTCCAAACATATACAAGAATATTGATTGTAATTAATAATAATTAATTAATATTTAATACTAAATTGAAGTAATTTAACATATATTTAAAAGACATAAAGGAGAAATAAGTAAACATGAACTTACTTACAGCGGAAATAATTCTTTAAGTAGATTTGATTTGACCTTTGGTTCGAGAACTTGTACTAAACTGAGAACTGTTTGTCAGTTTAAACCTGAATGATTTGTCTCCCCACTCATTATGAAATAATTATTACATTTTCAATTTCCCAATGTTTCATTGTTTAATTAAAATTTTTTTTATCAAATTCGTTATAGTAATATTTTTTTATTATTATAATAAAATAATACTCATTATTTCATAACAAATGATGTACAAAAGAGATGTCAACATTGTTGAATCTCTAATCAAAAATATTTTTTTATTTTAATCATAAAATATAAAAATAAGTTTTTATTGTTCAATTTTTCAATTAGAAACATACAGAGAACGGTCTTATATGTTTCCAATATGTGTTAATTGGTTATACGTATTCATTATTAAATCATAATAATTCCTTTTACTTTCACATAAGTACAGTATTGAGTTTAAATTTTGAATAAAATGTATCTTTTGATTTTAATCATAAAATATAAGGAGAACAGTTTTTTTTGGTATAATTTTTAATCATAAAACATACAGAGAACAATCTTTTTAATATGTTTCCAGCATGTGTTAATTGATTATATGTATTCATAATTAAATGAAAATAATAATAATAGTTGACTTTCATATAAGTACAGTACAGTAGAGAGTTTCAAAACGACTTTAATATAATGGTTCCTTTGAACCCAGTTTTCATGTTTTTAAGGACTTCTGTTTACATTTTTTTTGTAGACATATAATGATCAAACTGTTTCATTAACCAGAATGCATATTCCACAAATCATAACTCTATTATAAGTTAGATAGCTTATTAATATTTATACATACAGGAAAAAGAAGATAAATGTGTTTTTATGTTTGTTTTGTTGTTTGAAAAGTCTTAAAGTAATTTCATCTTTACTGCAGAACATTTTTAACATGATTTATGATTTAAAGAAGTCATTTTTAAAATGTATAAATCTCAGTATGTTTTCATAATACATTATCATACATAAATATAGTATACATTTATGTAGAAGTTTTAATTTTATATTTAAAATATATAAATTCCTGTAAGAATAATACTATACAGGATACAAGTCCTTTGTAATCATTATAGTGCTAATTGCTTTAATAGCCTTCTATTTATAGAATAGAATATAAGGTTATCATGCGTTATAAAAAGGTAAAACAATTGCAGCCTTAACAAGTTAAAGAGTTATGTGTACGCATCATAAATACTTCAAATATAATTACGATTAGCTACATTTTTCCAGTATATGGGACCTTTTCAGTTTTAATAATTATGTGTTCTAACCAGCAATTTAAAGAAACTTGTATATAAGAACAAGAAAGTTGACAGAGGAATTAATTCATTAACTATTCAGAGTAATTTTTGTCACTGAATGAAATGAATACATGAATGTCATATTCCATCAGGACAGTCTTCGTTATGCAAGAATCGCATATGAGATATGTATATTTCTACTATAGTTATTTTGTTGATAACGATTTCTGAAGCATGAATGCTCTCCAATTTATCATTTTTTATTTGATAATGAAAGCTTCTCACAATTCCCAACAGACACTTGGTATAGATCTTCAAAATTATGCTTTTCAATAAACAGTCTTTGCAAATTGTATAAAATAAATTGTTTCACTTCTCCAAATCATTGGTTGTGCAACTATCATTGTATGGTATTTACTCATACACACACACACACACACACAAAGCCTTTTTATTCTATGCATTTTGAACACTTCGTGCTCATCATCAGGTAAACTTCCAAAGGAATGAGTAGAAGACCGACAACAGAACTTCGAAGTTTACCTGACGATGAACACAAAGTGTTCGAAACGCATAAAATAAAAAGGCTTCTTTTTTGTGTGTAGAGGGCTTTGATTTATCCATTATTTCACTATCCATTATTTATATAATAAGGTATTATCCATTATTTATACCCCAGTATTATTTCACTTCGTTGGAAAACATAATTAATTCAACTTGATTTTTATTATGTTTAATTTTGAATGTGCTTACTTACCAGTATAAATAAAAGCAGTAAACAGAAATTTTTAATTTACAGTAAAAAATATTTATGCAAATTTCTTGCAACAGTTTTTAACAAAAACAAAATCTATCAATTGTTTACTCTTGATTTCAATATCTAAACTTTTACAACACAATGTTAAATACAATTTTTTTTGCACAAAAATAATGTGCAATATTGTGCAATTTTTTGCAGAAACCTTTCCTTCTTGAATATTATTGAGTCAAGCTAAAACCAAAGCTACGCTCCTTATTGGTAAGGCAATAGGTTAATCATGATTTAAGAAAAACGACTTGTTATTAGAAATTGGAAAAAAAAACATTCATGGTACACATAATTAACCTAATTATCAGCAGGTGGGACCCTGCTGATGACTGTCTTTTACACCAAGTCAAGCATAATACTAAATTACAGCATCAGAAGGGGAAAGGTAATGTATCCTCAATAGCACAAAAAAAACCGCTTTATTTCATTTCGACACTTGAACTTCTTCAGGTTTACATGGAGGTCAGCTATTCCTACTGAAGATTCGAATCTTGAATGACAGATCCTTTATGTTGTATATACAAACTGTGATACTAATTAAAAAAAATAATGTACTTAGTATTAATTTTATTAAGTTATACATAAGATTTACTTTATTTGATACATTTTTTTTCATAAATAATTAAATTTAATGTTTTAAACTATTTTCAAAATTTCGAACTTAATTCTAATTTCATAATTATTTATTACAATGATATCAGTTTATGTTAACCTATCTTAATTATTTGAAGAGCAAACGTAAGATGGAATGCGCTCTCTCTGATAGAAGTGGAGCTCAACAAAGCCAACTTCTCGAGGATATACATACATACAGATCAGAACTCTTAAACACTTCAGCCAGTAACGAGTAAGAAATATCTCAAGTTTTTAATCTAGTAATATATATATATATATATTCTAAATATATTTGAGTTAGGCAAAATTTAGGACTCCCACTGTAGAATCAATCTTCATTGTGTGGTATCATAAAGGGCCAATGCTTGGCCTACGTGTGTTCCCTTGTGGAACTGCCACTGCAACCTAACCTAATATATATATATATATATATATATATATAGTAATTAAATAAAACGGTCCAACGGACTTTTAAATAAAAACTAATTAAAAAAAAGATAGCACACAGATAGACACATGAATAACTCACTTCTATATTTCGACCATCATCGTCATCAGGAGGCGAAGAGCATCCCGCAGGAAGGCAGAGCAGCGACTGAACACGAACAGGGACTCTTCGCCTCCTGATGACGACGATAGTCGAATTGTAGAAGTGAGTTATTCCTGTGTCTATCTGTGTGCTATCTTTCTTTAATTGGTTTTTATTGAAATATATATATATATAATGGTCCAGCGAATTTTAAATAAAAACCAATTAAAAAGAAGGTAGCACACAGGCAAAGGAATAACTCAATTCTATAGCGGCGACTCTATTTCGCTGCGGGACTCTTTGCCTCCTTATGACGACGATGGTCGAAATATAGAAGTGAGTTATTCTTTTGTTTATCTGTGTGCCACTTTCTTTTTAATTGGCTTATATGTATATATATATCAAAGTTCAAATCACAATAAGAAATGAAGAAAAAAAGACTAAGATCTTTCAACCGTAACAAACGGTCTTTGTCAAAAGCCCAAGTTTTTTCCCATTTCTTATTGTGGTTTGAACTTCGATTGTTGTTTCACGTATTTATTGTGAAATCTTGTTATATATATATTGATTAAGGAAATAATCCACGAGTAAACAAAATTATGAGACAAAAGTCACAAACAGGTAGATTCTTATTATGATCTATTTTTTAGAAATAACCCACAGCTCATTTCAATTTTTCGAACCCGTCGTCATCAGGAGAAGGAGAAGATGATGACGAGGTCGAAATATTGAAGTGAGTTGTTTCTACGTGTTCTTTTCTTCTAATCGTTTGATATTTTGTCCTAACGGACCGTTATATTTTTTGTATTAGTAATATCCTTCATACCTCTTATAATCTCTGGTGAGTTTCAGAGATTAATATTAATACTAATCTTTTATTAATTCAATTTTCTTAGATACTTGGGAGAGCAAGAAGTTTGCATCTTTTCATGAACCCTGTGAACTTCCTGTTTTGACAAACCTACACCAAATCTAAATTATTTATAAAAATATCACGAAGTCCACCCTAGCACCAGTCAAAGTACTAAACAATTCTCAATGAACAGAAGACGATCAAATGATAACAATGAAACAAAAAATATCAATAAATGTCAATCAAGTGCTAACAATGACGAATTACTAGTAGTAACTAGAAATAAATGCAATTGACATTAGAATTGCCTTTTCTTTATAACGACCGAAAACTAACTATATAATTAAACGCAACGAGTTAATTTTGACATATACTAAATTACAATTTTGCGTATACACTCTCTAATAAAAACTTTACACCTAATTCTATACATTTTAAAGAATACATTCGTTTATATATGTATTTTATGATCGTCAACCTGTATCGTAACTCAACAAAGTACCTGGGATATGATCCATATTGCTACAAAATATATGTCACAGAACGGCCACTTTAAATTCAACAAACAGTGGAATGCAACAATATGCTTCAGTTGGTGTAGCATCCCTGTTTACAAGTTCTCATAATTTCAGTGAGAAATAAGAATTAATTCATCGATGTAATTATTGTTAGAGGCAATAAATCTCTGAGACATTATTTCTAAACAATATATTTTCTTCATTTAAATACATTTCTTCACTATTAAATTAATTATATAGAAATATGCCACTCCTTTGTACATAGTAATTACAAGAGTAAAAAATTTGTTTGAACAGTTACAATTCAAAATAATCACTTTTAGGAGGTTGGTTGGGATTGTGAAAAATCTTCACGAAACAAACAAATCCATTTTACAAGATATAAGTCTCATGAGGGGCAGGCAACCCAGACACACTTGTAACTATGAGACGATTGTGAGTAATACTTTCAACTTAAACAAGGTCATATAATACTTAAAAGGTAATTTGTATAACGTTTTTATACTGATATAAACTACAACGTACACCAATAGTAAATTTGGAAGAAGTTAAGATAATAAAACTGTGATTAAAACCATCTTGTACTGACTCTCCAATAGTCATTAATTTTTAAAGCCATTTAAAAACATTTTTTGTGCTCATCCTGTAAAGTATTCTAAATTTGCTTAGTAGTTACCTGAAATCAAAAGGAATAGTAAAGTTGACTTTTTTTAGAAAAAAAATGCAACTTTAAAATAACGATAGAATCAAGTAAAGAATCCTTCGACCTGGGAAGCTAAATTAATAATAACCTGATAATACTAGGGCAAAACAATTATTACTACAAAGGAGGAAAATTTATCTATATGCTTTAACAAACACTATTTGATTTTGTCTATGTCCGATGGTGCCATGGATCATGGTACTTGATAAAGTTAGGTTATAGTAACATAAGGTTATCTAAGTTCTGCTTCCTTAAAAATGCTGATTAAAAAAATAGGTTCTATTCTTTTCAAACAATATATTTTAAGTTGCCTTTTCATATTTTCACCTATTTTTATAGTTGGTGGTCCAAAACCCACAAGCCAATAGGTGGGTTGATATGAATCAATGCCTGAAATAAAAAAATCATGTTTTAGTTCATTAAATAATTATATCACAATATGTTACCTTTTAACATTTTAAATGTAAAATTAAATAGCCAGTGAACCTACGACAAATTACAAATCACTGACTTCGTTTATTACACTTTAATTACACACAATGTACTTATGTCAGTAATCTGATTTTATATATCCATTGGAGGTTTTCTTCAAATTTGAGTTGAAGATTAAAAATTATAAACGAACTATTAGAAAGAGGAATTATATATATCAAGAAACGACGATATATATTTATATAAATACAGGGGAATATCGGGAATCAAGTACTAATTTTCTTACGAAAACACATTGATTAGTTTCAAAAATTACTAAAAAATACCAAAATGTTAAATCTATAACGAAGTTTATTCAACAACTTTAAGGGAAATTTGTTTTTCAGTATGAAGCAACTGAGGAATGCACGGACGACGAAAATGAAGAAGGAAGGATGAATTTTCTTGAAAATTAATAAAATATTTAATGGATAAAAACACCATTTTGTACGCCATGCATGAATGCAAATTTATTTTATAGTTAGCAGTTATTTTTTAGATTTCGATTTGCTTTTTCCTTTTGTTGTTTTTGATTTTTCAATGTTGTCTTTCTCCTTTAAGGATGTTTTGGCTGGAGGAAGTTTCCATGAAATTTCCAAACGGTAAATCGGAAGGAGAATGCTTCTCAATAAAGGAAGTAGGCTTAAATATTCATGGCAAAACAAAAGTAGAATATCTCTGCATTCAAAAGCAGACAATACATTCATACTTTTCGGCGGTTTCTGAAAAATAGCCACATTTTAGATTAAGACAGATTTCAATCAATGTTTTTTTAAGTATAGAAAGTTTCTAAGCTAATGCTTCTTCATAGAATGGCCTTGTTGTTGTTGTGTTGTTAAATAGTTAATAGTAGTCTGTTGGTTTAAAGCAACAGATATTTTTAACTATAGAACTAAACTCCAAAAAAATTAATACCTGGAAACGTAACATTTATAAAATTTGGTGCATCATTAATGATTTAACGACACATGCATCCAACATGTTTATCCATCTTATCAAATGTGGATACCAAAGGATGTAACGACCACGTGATAACAACTCACGGCTACATGTTTAAAAGATTCAAAACTCTTCACGAAATCAAACACATGTTCAATGCAAAATAATTATTAATCCTTAAATTATTCAATTTTATGTACATATTCTTCGTGGTTGGCTAAAATATAGATGATTCAAAAACACTTTACCATCGAAAAAACTCAGTTTGTACATTCAGATTGTGCAATCACAGAACTGATTAATTCATAAGGACCGTTAAATAATTTTAATAATATTTAAAATCGCTGGTTTAATAAATACTTTGATAACTTTAAATTATTAAAAAAAAATATGGAGTTTTTCTTTTACTATATGGTGGAGTATCGATGAGGTAATTGTTGTGGGACATTTAAAAACATGCCTGAGGGGACTGCACAACCTGTAATGAACCAGTGTTGCACAACCTGAATATGAACCATGTGTTTCTGTATACGTTGACTAAATGTGTAGCTTTGAATGTGTTGTTTTGAACTGTGTAAAATAAAAGCTGACATCAAGAATCTCCTTTCGTTAAATTATTTGATAACGGACCCTCAACAGGTTATGGGCCCAGGCCGTTAAATATTGTTAATTGAGCAAAGTTGTGTGTTTAAACTTGGACTCGTGTTGCAATTTGTTTTGTTTGTATTTTTGAACAATGGAAGCGACAAGAGTAAACATTGGCCTTCTTGAAGGAAAGAAAAACTGGTCTACCTGGAAATATAAAGTAACAATTTTATTGAAAAGTACTCCTGGTGCAATGGATATTGTGGAAGGGAGAGTGGTTGCACCTGAAGATCCTTCAAAGGATGCAAGTCCATCAGTGGTAAAGGCATTTGAAAAAAATTATGAAACTTTTACCAAGTTAGATAGTATTGCTCTATTGATTATTACTACTAACATGACGGAGGACACTTTGAAGTTGGTGATGCGCTTTTCTAATTCTAGGGATGTTTGGCTGGAATTACACAGGTTATTTGATGGCTGCAGGGAGGACAAAGCATTTGACTTGTGTATTCAATTTTTTTGCTATAAAATGGATCCTTCTGATAACATAATGGGACACACGTCCAAATTGAAGAATATTTGGAATGCTTTGAATATTGAGTTGTCGAAGGAGAATAATGGAGAACTCCCTGATTTGCTCCTTATGTGCAAAATTTTAGAGACTCTGCCTGAGTCTTATTTTTCATTCAAGTCTAGCTGGACTCTGATAGCCAAGTCTGAGAGGTCCTTGGCAAACTTGACCACTCAGCTATGCACATATGAAAGGGCCCTGTCTGGAAAAGCAGAGAGCAGTAATGCCAATGAATTATTGGTAACTGAGTATTCAAAGTCATCGAAAAGTATTAACAGTTCTCTAAAGCATCCATCCAAGAAGATAGTGTGCAACTACTGCAAGCTTCCTGGACATAAAATAATATTTTGTAAAAAGTGGATTTCTGATGGAAGACCACCAAAAACAGAGAAATCTACCCAAAAATCTCATGGAAAGGGGGTTAACATGATGTTGTTGGCCACCACCTCCTGCAAACTGTCAGCTGAGTGCAATCAACAAGACTGGTTTGTTGATAACGGAGCCACGAACCACGTCTGCCGCTGGAAAGATATGATACGTGATTTCAAACCATTCTCGACGGATCACATGGTGACAATAGCGAATGGAGAGTTGATGAGAGCCTTTGGGAAGGGCTCAGTGGACATCGTTGCTCTAGTGGATGGGCGACAAGAAAATATCACATTGAGTGATGTGTGGTATGTACCTGATGTAAAGAAAAACTTATTCTCTGTTTTGTCTATTCAAGATAAAATTCTGAGTAGCAAGTTCGAGTCAACGACTTCATCATGAACGTATGGGACATCAGAATAAACGCCATGTAAGGGAAACGGTTAAGAGAGAGCTTGGTATAGACCTTCCACTTGACAGTGAACTGTGTGAAGGCTGTATCTACGGTAAGGCACATAGAAAATCCTTTGGAACAAGGGTTAGATCCTGTAAACAGGGTGACCTGTTACATGCGGATGTCTGTGGACCATTTGTACCTTCTTATTCAGGATACAAATACTTCGTTCTTTTCAAGGACGACTATACACGTTTTCGCTTTGTCTATTTCATAAAACATAAATCTGAAGTGATCAATACTTTGAAAACTGTTTTAGCTGAAATAAAAACTGCTGGGTACACTGTGAGAGAGCTTCTTTCCGATAACGGAGGGGAATTCAATAACCTCGCTGTAAAGAAGATTTTACAAAAACATGGAGTAAAACAGAGGCTCACTATGCCCTACACCCCTGAACAACATGGCTGCGTAGAGAGGGACAACCGGACAGTAGTGGAGACTGCAAGAGCGATGATGCACGCTCATGAAGAATTGCCTCAAGCACTCTGGGCAGAGCTGATAAATTCTGCTGTGTACGTATTGAACCTGACCGGTACCTCCAGTCAACCGCGTATCTCCCCATTTGAGCTTTGGGAAGGACGAAAACTTAGCCTGAAACACCTAAGAATAATCGGATCAAAATGTTACGCTCATGTTCCTAAAGAAAAACGTAACAAGTTGGATCCTAAGGCTGTCAAAGGTGTTTTGATTGGATATGAAGCGGATGGGTATCGGATTTGGTGTAAAAGCACTAACAAGCTTATACGATCTCGTGACGTTACATTTGAAGAGACTCCCCTTCGAGTTCAACGTGATAATATACCTAAAGAGGAATGTGACAAGACACCTAACGAGCCTTCTGAAACATCTCCAAAACGTGGTTTTGAGAAGCACGTTTCAGAAGACGAATCTGTCGAAAATAGGACTGCTCTTCGGGATCGCAACATACTGAAAAAGCCGGCAAGATATTCGGATTTTGTCATGATTAATGAAAACATTTCAGATGTTGAAGAACCTACTTCATACGAGGAAGCTATTGAGAGTCGTCAGTCAAAGCTTTGGAGACAGGCAATGGACTCTGAGATTCGCTCCTTGCAAGACAACAACACCTGGGACTTGCAAGAACTACCTGCGGGTAAGAAAGCCATTCCTTGTAAATGGATTTATAAATTAAAATATCATTCTGATGGCACTATTGAGCGCTACAAATCTAGACTTGTGGTGAGAGGATTTGTTCAAAAGAAAGGGACTGATTATGAGCAAACTTTCAGTCCTGTTGCTAAAGCTAGTACAATTAGAACAATTCTCAGCGTTGCAGCAAGTGAAAAACTAAGTCTAACACAATTTGACGTTTCAACCGCCTTCTTATATGGAACTCTGGATGAGGATATCTACATTCAACAACCTGAAGGCTATCAAGATGGTTCCTCCCGTGTCTGTCGATTAAACAAAAGTTTATATGGGTTGAAACAGGCACCACGTTGCTGGAATAAGAGGTTTGGTACCTTCATGTTAAACTTGGGCTTCAAACAAAGCTCAGCTGACCCTTGCCTTTTTATTCAAATAAAGGGGTCTGATAAACTGTTGGTGGCTCTCTATGTTGATGACGGTTTGGTTGCATCCAGTAACAATGTCATGCTCAACAAATTCATTTGTAATTTGAAGGAACAATTTAAAATTTCCTACAAACCTGCCTCATACTACCTTGGTTTCGAAATAAACCAGACTGATGATGGATCTGTGAAGATCAGTCAGTCCACGTATACCAAACGGATTCTCGTAAAGCTTGGAATGGACCAGTGCAACCCTATTTCAACTCCCATTATCAACTGCCCTTCGGAACCTGTCAAAGACTCGTGTGCAAGCAGTAAACTTGGGGCTTCATCTTACCGACAAGCCGTTGGGTCACTCATGTATTTGATGACTGGTACTCGACCTGACATCTCGTATGCAGTTGGAGTTGCATCTAGATATTTGGAGAATCCTACCGCGCATGATTGGTCAAAAATCAAAAGGATTCTTCGCTACATTAAGGGAACTGTGGACTATGGTATTCTTTATAAGTCTGAATATAATAATGGGAATCTTGAGTGCTTCAGTGATGCGGACCATGGAGGAGACAGCAAGACAGGCAGGTCTACATCTGGTATACTCTGTCTGTATTCTGGTGGTGCTATCTCATGGGCCAGTCAAAGACAGTCATCGGTTGCAATCTCTACTACTGAAGCAGAGGTAGTGGCTGCGAGTGAAGCTGTCAAAGAAATGGTCTGGGTGAAGAGACTGTTGCTTGAGGTGACTCATATCAATACTCCTAAACTCCACATTGACAATGAAGCCGCACTAAGACTTGCTCAGAATCCAGAATATCACAAGCGTACTAAGCATGTACAATTAAGACACTTCTTTGTGCGTGAGCAAGTCCTGGATGGAGAAGTGGAGGTACAAAAGGTACCATCAACCGCCCAACTTGCCGATATTTTAACTAAAGCTCTGCCTAGGCCCCGACATTCTGATTTGTGTTCCCGATTGGGACTTGTAGATATGTAAATCATTGTTTGTTTTTCAGTTTTTTTTTATGTTGTTAAATGAGGGAGAGTGTTGTGGGACATTTAAAAACATGCCTGAGGGGACTGCACAACCTGTAATGAACCAGTGTTGCACAACCTGAATATGAACCATGTGTTTCTGTATACGTTGACTAAATGTGTAGCTTTGAATGTGTTGTTTTGAACTGTGTAAAATAAAAGCTGACATCAAGAATCTCCTTTCGTTAAATTATTTGATAACGGACCCTCAACAGTAATTATATTGTTCAAGCAATTGAATGGAAAGCAATGTTAAAATTACTAGATTGGAAGATATGTCATAATCCAGTTAAGATTACCATAATTGAGTGCAACAGACATGCTTCCTTGACGAATTCATATATTTGTCTTTGCGTTGTCCAAGGGGACTGGATGAAGCGTTTATGGCCATCGAGAAAGATTCCTAAAGCACAAGATATCTTCCTTTCATCAAAGTCCTTTTCAATAGCAAACCTTAGTACTTCGTGCAACAGATCTCCAATAAGTCCAGCTTCTTTTGGGGAATTAGTAAATTTTGTAAGTTTTTCTAAAAACCGTGAATAATAAATTAATTAGAATTGACTTTGACATCTTTTAAATCCTTTTAGAAACTGTTGTATCAATTAATCTTATTAATTTACCAATATCACATAATATTAACGTACCTTAAAATCATATGTAGTTAAGTGCTATAGTTATAGTATATAATTTGTATTACATAAATCTAAATAATACATTAATTTATTAAATTTATACATACTTATATTTAATGATCAAACCACAATGAGAAATGGGAAAACAAGACTAAGATCCCAGTTGGGTTTATGACTCTGACGAAGACCGCTTGTTACGGTTGAAAGATCTTAGTCTTGCTTTCCCATTTCTTATTGTGGTTTGATCATTGATTGTTATTTCACGTGTTTATGTGAAATCTTTTTATACTTATATTTAAATAGTGATAATATAATCTCAGTAGTCTAAATAATTGACGATTTATAAATATTATTCATCCTATATTTTCAATACTATAAATCTCATTAATGCATACACAATTGTAACATTGAGTAAGCAGAAATAAACGTTTTATATAAAAAAAAATAATTATCTTTAGTGATATCCAACCACAATAATAATTTAAATATAACTGTGTATTAAGTTTCTTTTTAGTACTTGATATTTATAATTTTTCTTTATTAAATATGGTGAATGTTTGTTTTGACAATATAAATATTGTAATCATGTTAATTATTTATCATTATCTAAATAAAGCAGGATCGGCAACCTCAAATGAGTCTCACATGAGAGCAGGCTGCGGACTAACATCACAAATAAAATACCCTGGAGCGAATAATTTTCGTAAAAAAACACACACATATAATTTATATCAATAATAATAAGAACAGAGGAAACTGTTAATACTATACTAATTTTATGTAAAAATGAGTACTGTACTCGTACTATACTAGTAAATACGTGATTTATATGTAATATTAATGCTATACTAATTGTACTTATAGAACCATTCAGTAGAGCACTATAGTTGAAAACAGTGTAATAAACGAGTTTAAATGAAGTCATACATATTAATGATATGGTTGGTGCTTTATGACTTGTCAAAAAAGCCGCTGTTCGGCTCTTAAAGTGGCGTAGACAACAATAAGATATCAATGAGAGAGGATAAATGTCAACAAAAGGAGAGTAAATGTCACGTTTCTTTATTATCACATTCGTCTCCTATGAATAACAAGGTTTCACTGAGGTTTTGCAAGCCGGATTTCTTTATTAATAAGTAGAGCGGTGGCCCGGAGGTTACATTTTGGTTATATATTAGACCCCTGGTCTAAAGTAATGCCATTTTATTTGCCATGTCTACTCCGTGCAGTTATTTAATGGTTAAAAGTTTTAAAGCAAATTTACACTTCAGTAACTACTGCTTACTGAAAGATCTTTATTATTTTGGAGAATACTTTTTTAAGTTTGTAGCTTTTTTTTATACAGCTAAAGAGTATAAAATACACGAGAGGTTTTTTGACAAGTCATAAAGCACATTAAAAGAGACATGTGCTTAAGGTCTTCATAATCTAAAATTCACTGAATTCAACTTTTCAGAGAAAGATGTGCAAATGAAACATATCTTTTTTATCATTGTATGCCCAGGGTTACGTTCTAAATGACGGTGAATCAACTAAACTTAAGTTTAGAGTTGTGGAATAAATGTGCTGATAATGCGATTCACCAAGTTTTTTATAAATGTTAGTGCCTCAATGTGCAATTTGACAAACAGTGTAGTTATAATCCGAAGAAATAGTATTCACTGCAAATACTTCATTGGGAATTAAAATGTTATTACTTTGAGACACCAAGTGGAAAGTACTACAGCAACTACAGAGAGGTGCATAATCTAGAAATATTTATATTGAATAGTAATAAAAACTCTAGGAAAGATTCATAAAGTAGTCTACTTCGATACTTCGGCCATTCTCGAGGTGAAAAACAAAAACTTGTCTCATTATAGACTGGTTACATTTTTGTACAACAATGCTTGACTTACTTTCTTAGTGTATTGTGCTACTGACGGAGTAAATATCCGTATTGAAACTAAATTTGATTGACTCAGTATTGAGTTCGGTTATAAAGTTCTTTCCAACATAGTAAATTTGTTTTTAAGGAAAAAAATAGAATAAACACTTAAATCCTTGAGTATACTACTTAACTCAAATTGAAAATGTAGCTAAGTATTCTAATTGTTTTTAAATTCTTTTTTGCACACATAGTGTGCATCATTGATAGCATCATCAATGGGACTCAGTAAATTTTGTTAGGAAAGTAAGGTTTTGGAAATTAAGGTTAGTCCCATTGATGATTCTATGAAAACAATAAACTAATTAAGGTCCTTATAACATACTTTTGAATTATAACTTCCAAATGAAGTAATACAACTCAATAATAATACAACCTGCAAGCTAAATTAAAACAAATATGAATTAATTACCATTGAATATTTTGTTTCAGACCTACTATACTACAGATAAAATAATTCTTTCATTTCCCAGTTACCTAAAATATTTGCAGTTTCAATTCTAGAAGCAAATTTTAATTTAGCACATTCTTCTCGACTTAAGTATTTCCAAACAACTAATTGAGGTTCTTTAAATGCACCGTGTTTCAAATGTTCAAAGCATTTATATGATGTTTCTTCACGATGAAGGCTGACGTGAAATTCAGGACATGATCGTATCTTTCTTAAGTCACTGTAGCACAATTGATTAAGTTCTAAAGCCGATTTACATTTTCTTATCATATTCTTTAGACTTTAATATTATTTACTGCAGGTATCCTGCCGGTGTTCTTAAAGTTAAACAAAACTTATCAATAATTACGCAGATCTAGCAATGCTTTAGAAAACTGAAATGATTAATGCAGAAATATTTCCTTTCAAGTCAATAAGATAAAACTATCAAAAATGTTCGAAAGACAGCTTTCTCTGAGTTCTTAAAAGAATTCAAATGGATATTAGCAATGCCATGAATAATATTCTCTTCATTTTAACTGCACTTCTAACATGTGAGTATAATTTGACAATAACAAAGTTTCTTGTTAAATAACACTAAAATTATGAATCAATCCTTTCATTGAGAAAAGTTTCTAACCAAACTTTCAAAGAATTTATTATTCATTACCCATCTAAGAACTGTCTTTTGAAGTCAAAATAGAAATATAGTTTTCAAAATTAGTAAATCAATTAGAAGCTATGAATAGTATGCAGTTTCTTCATTAATTAAGTAAATTATATGTTTAAAGTCGTACATAAATATGAATCAAATTACATTATACCACTTTACATTGCATTATGAGTTATTAAGACATGAAAGCGTACTAGGGAATTATAAAAGATGTTGCCATAAAAACAAAGTTTTATTCAGAAAATACCATGTCTAAGCATGTAGTGTTATTCAGGTTTGTCTGTTAGAGAGTGGAAGGTAAAACAGGGAAATGGTTATAGAAAGCAAAATTTCGATTTGTACCTTATCACTACATTCAGAAAGTTCTGAAGAAGAATGATGCATAATGGAAATGGGTTATTTTGTTAATAAAACTGTTTGGAACAGAGGGAGTTTACGAGCCCCAGAGTTGACAAATCAACAATGGCCAAAATGTTTATAAAACTAATTTATTTTAATAATTTCAAAATGTAAACATGGATGGATTTTATTGTAATTGATAATATCAGGTAAATAATGTCTATTTATTAGATTCAAAGAAGTGTTTGGTCTTCTCCCAAACCAGCCATATAGCAAGAACTAATTAAACTAATATTGATTCAATAAAGTTATATTGAAATAAACATTACTGCAATATAAGTATGAGTTGCCATTTAAGAAAAAGAAATGACTCCAAAATCCCTACTGGAGAGTAGGGAAACCTTTATAACCTCTGTGTAAAGGTCCGTCTCTGTAAACGCTGGGGCTCGTAAAGTACACTCTAGCCCTTTGTTTATGTGGAAACCTAAATGAAATTATCAATTATGATTCAAGACCACGTAGTAACTGACTATATAAGTAAATAATTAAGTTAATAAGATTTGTTTAGTATAAATTGTCTTTTATTTAATTGTAATTAAGTTTTGCTTGATGCATGATTACAGATGAAAGAAGTTGGGGCATGGAAGACTTTGAGAATGTCCCTATGGAACGCCAGATGAACAGCATGAACTTGCTATCAAATACTCGGCGGGATCAACCAAGAGATTACCTGGCTAAATTCAGGTCAAACGATGTTGCTTCCAACAACGAAGTACAACTAACTAGTTCCTGCTTGAAGCAGTTCTTAAACCGTTTCCAGCCTGCTTTAGATCGCGAGAATATAAAACCACTGGCAGAGTCCCCCAACACTGCCAAATGTTTCACGTTCAACAACGGTGATAAGGAAGAGGTACAGAACAGAGAGGAGGAGATGTTTACAATTTATACGGCAATAAAACCAACATTGTTCAATCTATGAATGAGTTTTCAAGCCAAGGTAAGTATAAGATGGCTAAGTACAGGAAAATTGTTGACCGGTATCATAAAAGATCTGTAGACATACCAACTACTCAAGTATGTACGCAATTCCCTGGTAAAGTAATGTGTAAATTTGGAAAGTATACATACATTATAAATACGAAGGAACACGAAATTGATAACAAGTCTTTGGAAAGAATAGTTGGAATGATGCATCAACGCGTTAGTGAAGGAGACAAGAGTTTCGAAGTATCAATAACCGAACCTGTTCATAAGCCGGTTAGTGAAAAACTGCATCTTGGCTCAAACCTGAACTCACTCAAAGAAGAGAAAATGAATGAATCACCGATCTTAGTTGAATGCACACCAGTCAAAAAAAGAAGCGTAAAAAACACGACTTCTAGCGAGAATGAGAGTACAGTAGAAACAACATACTCATGTGTTTGGCACAATTTAAAGCTTAAAAGGAACGTTGACGAAAAGGAACAAGTGATTAGCTTTCCTAAAAGCCGAACTTGTTCTACAGCACTTTTTGTAAGGAAATTTTCTGAAAAATGTACAAAACCAATGCAATGGTGTCCGGAAACAACGTTGAAACCATGCGTAACAACACCTATGGTACCATGCATACCTTGGTGCAACCCTTGGCTAGTCAACAAAAAACTTCCAGTAAACCAAATCCATCCTTCTGTTTTGTGAAAATCAAAGCGGGGCTCTTGTTTTCAATAAAGCATCATCTCCTATTACTTTGAATCAGTTTCTCTTTTTAATTAAACCAGTCAAAGACACAAGTATATCAAACTTCAAACCCAACATGTTAAAGAAAAAAAAAAAATATGGAAATTATTTCGTATAACACCAAATCTTTAATATACACGACATATTATTTGTATAGAAAGACTTTACAAAAATTTATAAACATATTTATTTATATTGATATAGCTTCTCGACCACTGATTTTTCAAGTTCACAGAAGGGGTTCTTGAGGATTTTGGTAATAAAAATTCAACTCTTGATTATATGCCGACGTTTTGCCAAAAGTTGTTTGGCATTTTCAAGACTAAAATATTATTAATTAATAATAAGTAATAAGGTTTAAACAACAAATGTTTGTTTTTAAAAAATGAATAATAACACTGGGTATTTTATGATCCTTTTGTGGTGTTCTTGTAACTGAATTTTTGTTTTTTTTTCTGTTGGTAAGTATTCTGTGGATGTATTTGTCTTGCTCTACTAATGTCGTTAATAAATTGTTTTTTAGCCTTGAAAATGCCAAACAACTTTTGGCAAAACGTCGGCATATAATCAGGAGTTGAATTTTTATTACCAAAATCCTCAAGAACCCCTTCTGTGAACTTGTATTTATTCATATGTACATATGCTTTACAAAAATATATAGAAACATATTTATTTGTTTCTTCCAAAAATAAATATAAAAAAATTAGCATTTTTGCATAGTCACATAACATCACCTATATAGTAGAGATGCATGAAAGTTATCGGTCAATAAAAAGTTGTATCACATTTACTTGTATTTTAACTAGATAGACGCTTATTGGTTCCTCAATCAATACAGTTCCAAAGGTGAACGTTAAGTTCTAAAGTTCAATTTTAGTTATGCGTCATTTTCAGCTTAGTTATACATCCAGAGCCATCAGGTTCACTATATACATATATATATATATATAATTAATAATTAAATGAAACGGTCCAACGGACTTTTAAATAAAAACCAATTAAAAAGAAGATAGCACACAGATAGACACAGGAATAACTCACTTCTATATTTCGACCATCGTCGTCATCAGGAGGCGAAGAGTCCCGCAGGAAGGCAGAGCGGCGACAGGAAGTGAGTCTTCATGAGAGATGAGAGAGGGAAATCCAATCGCACTGGTTCAGAGACGTTGGAGGTCTCAGAAAATTAGAGACTGTAAGTGTGTGCTTTTCATTTCTCTATGTTTCTTTTTCTACATTGAACTACATTTGTCTGTTTCAATCGTATTTTCAACGAAAAAGTATAATATATATTATTAGCGTACAGATATTGAATTATTTTCTGACATCGTCTCTTCTAGGGGTGCACTGCAAATTTTTCCATTTCCCACATGAAAATAAGATAACAGAACTTAGAATGTTTGGCGCCATATTTTGTCAACTAGAATGTAGAAATAAGTATCATGGTTTTTTGTTTATTGCAATTATTTTTAATTTGCAATATTTTGCCTAACACAAACTCCTCAACTTTAAAAAAAAAAAATCACCAAACCTTCTAAAAATCAAAAATCTCATATTTATTATTTCCACTAATTGAAAATCATTTCTTATACAATAAAAAAGAATAATAAAGGATTGATAAAAATTGAAATTTTGGATTTCAATTAATAAAATTAGGAAAAGTATCAGGTGAAGAGTTGTAATAAATGATAAATTTGATTAATTTTCGGATTCAACATCAACTTCTGTCCATTTTCTTTCTAATTTTACATTATCATCAAGTACTATCAAAATGAACAGTAATATATGGATATTTCTTTACCTGAGACTAATCAAGTGTTAGTTTAGGTAATATGGTTTCCATGCGGACATAGTCTCTTATAGTCCATAAAACTTTGTGTTTCTTACACTGTTGGTACTAAATTATGGTTGACTCAAGTCTAATAGAATAAGAACGGATGGGTTTAAATTTTCGATACTCCTTTTTAAATAAAATTTAATAGCTAATTTGCAGTGGTATTGGTTCAGTCAACAGTGCATATGACAGATAAAATTTTTTTTTTAAATCCATTTATTATCACACTCCATATATATATTACATGCAATCGAATCTTTTTAACATTAAACCTTTCATTACGTTAAATTAAACATTAAGATATACACTAGAAAAGTTTTTGAAGTCTATGCATTTATTAAAATGTTGAAATGGTTCACTGTTTTGCACTATCGTGCTATTTGCTGGAGGCCAGCCACAACCAGTTGCTATTGTAAATGTTATAAATCGTTGTCGCTCTTGGTCAAGATTTGGGCAGCTGAAGAGTATATGGTTCCAAGTCTGTGGTGATACACCATCACAAGAACACCTGTCACTGTCAATGATATGGAATCTATTGAGGTAAGATTTAGTCCCACCAAGGCCTGAAAGAACTTGTGTTACCTTGTGTGAAAACTCTAAGTCGCACTTTTTCCTCTCTTTGATTATAGAAAAGAAACGTTTTTGTATACGATCTTTTTAACGAGGATGACCATTCTTGTTTCCATCGTTGTAATGAAGCCTCATACAAAATCTTTTTAGCATACCCTCTAGGAGCAGCACTGTATGACTCTCCAAGTGTGTCATTTTAAGTAAAACATATGTTAAGAGTAAATTGAACACTTACTAAAGGAGTTTGACACACATGATAAGTACAAACAAAAAACCTAAAGATCCCAGATGAGTGATGGATATCTCACATCTGTTCTGAGAATTACCCCAGACTTCCATGCTATATTTAAAATTTGTGATCAACAACACTGTTCTCATTAAAAGAGTATGTTTCACTTTGGTTTTTCAAAAATGTTATTACTGCTGTAGTTATACTAATGAAATTATTTGCATCAGCTGTGTGATGTACAAAAATAAGCTTCTATATTGATATATCCTTCAATCACTATCTGTACAACCTCAGGAATGAAATACTAATAATCATATCCCATTTAGATGTTTACGTTATGATTAAATGAGACGTTTATGTATTATATGCTCAAGAAATTTTTTATTAAGTTACTTATAGTAAAGTAGAGTGTAGGCCACTGCAGATTTTTACTTTACTATAAGTAAAGTATAGTGATCGTGAAAAAATTCGATCTCGAGATTTTGACGGAATTACATGTTTTGAGGTCCCAGAAGACGTTTTATGACGTTTTTACGATGATGTCTGTGTGTGTGTGGGTGGGTGGGTGCGTGCGTGTGTTAGCATTGCTTGTTACCACGCTACGGTCCAGAATCTTTGATGGATCAAGTTGATATTTTACACAAAAATGGGCCCCATTTAGACGAAGATCCCTATTGTTTGGGAAGAATTATGCATGATGGGAAAGTCACTTTTTTTGCCAAAAACCGTTTTTTTTAAAACATTTATTTCTCCTAAACTGATAACCCTAGAGTTTTGAAATTTTGACATTATCTTTGAGGTTACAAATGGAACAAACGAAAAATATATCCAGAATTTTAAAACCACAGGAAATATTTTTTTTTTAATAAAATGTAAAAATTTTGACTTTTAATTCAATCTCAAACCTTATGAGAGCGATACAAACCATACTGTTTGACGGACAAAAATGAAACTATGCCTAAAAATAGAACATTATATGGAGAATGAGGTGAGATATTTTTTTCTAAAATTACATTCGCTAAAGGGGCGTTACAGTACGATCTGTGTTTTCAGAAAATGTTTTTTTGCCGCTAAACCGCTCGTTAAAAAATAATGAAAATTTAACCAAAAATAAAACAAAAAATTAGCAATTCATAAAAAAAAATTCATTAAGTTTCAATTACGGGAAAGAGCAATAACGATATAAAAACTCTTTGTTTATCCTAGACTAAGAGATCACCTGCTATACTTGTCGAATTTTTTGTATTTTTTTACATTGTTTACATTGACTTAGAAATTTTTTGAGCAAATCCACTGAGATAAAATTGATTTTATAAAGGAACAGTTTAAATTATTTATTGACTTATATGAGATGTAAGAGGAATAATATTGTGCAGGAAAATGATAACACTCACTCAGAAAAAATTCGTATATATGTTATTTGACAAAGGGGAAGGAAAATGATCTTATTAAATACTAAGAAGCTTATTATTATTATTATTTTAAAGATTAAAATTTCCAGTATGATAATTCTATAAAAGACCAAAAATGTAAATGATAATTCATAATCTGAATCTTTCGTTTAGAGATTAATAAATGTAATTATCGTACATATTTAATTAACAAATCACCTTAAAACAACATTTTCTTCGCAGTTTAAGATGTTTTTCAGAGAAAAAAATGTTATTTTCCTGTTTTTAATTTAAAAATTTTACTTTAATATTCAATGTAGAAGGATGTCAAGTAAACGATGTAAGAAATCTACTGGCTGTTTGAACGAAAGCCATTCTCTTGTAGGAGAATAAATAATTTCAAGAAATGTTCAATTTGGTTTTTCAAAAATGTTATTACTGCTGTAGTCATACTAATGCAATTATTTGCAAATAATAAATTATCTGTGATGTACAAAAATAAGCTGATAAAATGATATGTCCTTCAATCACTATCTGTACTACCTCAGGAATGAAAGGCCAATAATTATATCCCATTTAGATGTTTACGTTATGCTGAAATGGGACGTTATGTTTTATATACTCAAGAAATTTGACATTAAGTTACTTATAGTAAAGTAGAGTGTAGGCCACTCCAGATTTTTTATATTGTATCTTGCGCTGAAATGGCTCACCTGTCAGATTTTTAAATCAATGTGGCTCACCTGTCAAATTTTAAAGTTACTGTGGCCCGCGAGTCAAAATAATTGCCCACTCCTGCCTTATTGGCATTATCAGGAACTATTGACTCTAATAATCTATCTTTCTGAATTAACAGTTTTGACAAAAAATCTATTTAACTGCTTCATCAACTCCACATACAAGTCCAGGATATTAATACGAAATTGTTTGATCTCCGTTCCCTTCTATAAGAAGATAAATCAAAGGACCAGCTGGTCGAGGACATTATTATCCTCGATAATTTTTGTTTTTCCAAAGAAACTAAGAATGGTTTTGCAACTGGTGTTAATAGAACTAATTAGCTTGTACAGATGAAAGGTTTCTGCTTGAAATTCTACATTAAGTTTTATTTACCACAAAGAAATGAAAGATAAAATTAAATAATACATCCTATTTGGACTTTTTTATTTGTTCACAATTCACATACACAGCTCACAATTACTTTTTGTCGCTGTTGCACCGATTAGCAATATCTTCTAAAGAAACAAAAGTGAAAAAATAAACCGAGTGAGCTAATTTCACAACTTGTTTTAAACCAGTGGTTCTTAACCTGGGTTCGATGAGTCGGACAGCAAAAGTCGAGTGATTTCCAGGTATGTAATTTGTTTTGAGTTCATACACAATTCATTTTGTGCACGAGTAATAAAAAAAACATACACCTATGACTTAATTTGAAAAAAAAAAAATTTTAATTTTTAACTAAAGAAAATGGTTCGGTGAATGCGCATATGAAACTGGTTGGGTTTGATAGCTCCACAAGGTTAAGAACCACTGCTTTACACATAACCATCTTGTACAGATCACATACACAGTATTTCTAGGATTGGTATTAGTCAAATTCTGAAACTATTAGCACTAAGTAAGACGCTCTGGGCTCTTTGAAAGGCTTGAATAAATACTCCCAACTAGATCTTCTAAAGCATATACGTGATTGCAACTTTTTTACTTAGAGCGATAATATTTTTGATTGCATGAAGTCTGTTAATTTCGAAATTTATAAATACAAGATATATTTTGTTTTTTTACTATGTTTGTCTGTATGAGAGTGCCTGCCTTTCAACTTGAGTAATTCCGGCTGGAATTTAGTTTTCAAAAATTTCCAAAACTTTGGTCATATATACTTTACTTATTTCAGTCAAAAGTGCGAATAAAATGATGTTATTATAGTTAAGATGGTTTTAAAATGGTTTGAACAAAAGATGTTCTGTTTTCGTATAAAACATGTTTTGAGCCAGCGACGAACGAACTTTGTGTATTCATCCTGTAACCAGTCCTTTTCTTAACTCTCGCTTGTACATTTTACTCAACTTTTTTCTTTTCTGGTATAGTATGTCAGTTTCATCGACAGATAACTTTCTTATCAAAATCAAGGTGAAATAAGAGTGATAGTACGATAAACAACGCAATGAATAACTAGAATCGCTCCCACATATCTCACAACTGACATATACTGAAACAACAAAGTTCGTTCGTCGCTGGCTCAAAACATGTTTTATACGAAAACAGAACATCTTTTGTTCAAACCATTTTAAAACCATCTTAACTATAATAACATCATTTTATTCAACATTTAATAAATACTTGCTTGCTTTGTACAAGTAAAAATTTATCGTTTAATTTTGAACCACATTAAAACTCAAATATATATTAATATTCAAAGTGAAATAGTAACAAAATTTGGTTGCTTTATAACAAAAATAAAAAAATTTAAACTTGAAAGTAGAAGGTACTAATTTGTTACCAAAAGTAATAACCCTGACAACCCTGATTGGAAAGTAACAATCCATTTATAAACATAGTATACACTTCAATTTGACATTTTTAATGTCAAATTGAACTACTCTTGTTAAATCTACAACCAACATTCTTTAAAAACACTTTGATTGAGACTCTACCAGCAATAAATTACTTGATTATTCTCATTGTTAAAACATAACACAACAACTTCTGACACATACTCCACAACTCTCATTCTTTAATGAAACATCGAATGTAACTCCTACAGTCTTGTTCTAAAGAATTGTCGGCTAGTAAGAACTTTGATAGGCAAGAAGCGAAATCCTTTAAGAGTATGAATTCAAAAGATTTGGAGGTATGAGCAGTCTGTATAAAGATTAAGGATAGAATGAACTGGAGTAACGAGTACAGTGTCACTATACCCATGAATTCAAGGACCCAGGGGAGAGGGAGGGAGAGAGAAAGAGAGAGAGATCTCACCAAGTTAAAAAAAAAACGCAAAATTTTGTTTTGTCGACGATGTTAAACTTTGCAATGCAATGTCAATTAACATAGAAAACATTTACACAAGATAGGATTTCTAGAAAAACGCACTTTCTCTCGTTCAGGTGTCAACCCTACAATCTGAAAGTTATAATCGTTTCACGTTAAAAGTTATTTGAAGAAACTTTACCTCAAATTCATAAGAAAACACCTTAAGGGTTTTATTATGAATTTGAACTTTTTAAAAATAGTAGTAATGATCAACGACCAACGAATATATCCGCAGTTATATATTCGTCGTTATGACAACGTCGTAACTAGCAGTTCCAGACCAAAGGCCTTCTACTGCTTGACTACTGTACTACTATAACTTGGAATGTCAGTAATTCATATCAGATATTAAGTTAGTCTGTACAGTAATGATGTCGTATTCGCGGTCATGTAGTCTTGTTAGTCATGAGTTGGACGAGTAGTGAGATAGTGAATGAAATAATTGCTCAGTGGGGTTGAGGAAGGTTGGAGGCAGGATTTAGAGTTTGTACCAGGAGGTTCGGATGAGTAGATAGTTTGTTTTCATTGGTAGTAAGTCGGGTGATGTAACTATCTATGGATTCCATTTTCAAATCATGATGAATATCAACATTATGGGCAGACCAAGGATCCCTGGCTATAAGGCGGGCACACTTATTTTGAACAATCTGGATACAAGCCTTGTTCGTTGGTGCAGCTCTAAACCAGAAAGGAGCATCCATAAGTCATCGCTGAACGAAGAACCCCCTTATAGACAAGGTCCTTGACCGAATCGGGAGAATTCCTTGATTTGAAAAGAGAATATAGATTACATAACAAGTAAATTCCAAGCTTAGATTTATTATGGAGAGTAGTAAGTAGTATATTGTCGCTTACTTTTACAAGAACTCCTGATGCCATGGTAATCACATTTCCAATTTCCTCTACATACAAGTTACGCGTGTCCGGATAACAAAAGGGTTTTTAAAAAAAGGAATTTAATAAAACTAGCTCGCACGTGATTGAAGACAAGAATCCGATTTATTAGTCAGCTCCTTCTATTTATAGGAGAGGCAATGTTGATACGGACTTCAACCCTATAGTCTCTCGCGGGCCGGCATTACTTACACATAAAATTCTACTGCTAAACTATTAAGTAAGAAAGAGATTTCAAAAAATAAATTCAATTTAAAGCTATTTATTTTCGTATAACATAATATTATTATTGTCTTTAATAGATATTTCGTACATATTCAGTCTTTAGTTGAACCCAAATTTTATTTCTATAAAAATTATACTTTTACAACATAAGATTATTATAGATATGTAAAATCTAAACAAACATTTTGTCAAATTTAAAAAATACTACTGGATGACAGTAAAACTTTCAAAAGTAAATAGATTACGTCTCACTTTTATAGTTTCGTTTTTTTTTTTTGGGAATTGCAATCAAAACAAAATTAAGCAAACGACTTGGCTATAGAAAAACCAATATGTCAACAAAAGAATGACTTTTTGAAAGACTAATTCCAGAATTAGGTTATAAAAAATTGACTAGATAATAATGGAGCCGGAACAATTTAAACATTTTCTTTCCCACTAGGCATCATTTTAGTTCTTGATTTAATCTTTATTTTCTTCCATAAATCAAGATCACAGATTCAAATAACCATAATTATAATTTAGATTGGATGACTGAACTTTGATAGCAAAAAAGAAAGTGTTTTAACAATGTAAACGATATATGATTTACAAAAACATCAATCTTGAAAAACTCCATAAGAACTATAAATAAGCAATTTTTTATTTATTATATTTCAAGATGAAATTTTAAATAAAATTAATTGTTTAGACCTTTCATATTTAAAGTAGGATGGAAAATCGATATCAATTGATGAAATTTTCCATTTTGACATTGGGGGAATATTCCAATTTTTTTTTATATATTCATTAAAATGATGGTAGCAGGGAGCAACTGAATCCAGATCTTCCACCGTGAAGACGTACCTAAAAATTTGAAAAAAAAATCACACATGTTTATTACAAGATTGTTAGGAAAGGATTTTTGAATGTTTATTATTTCATAAAGGATATATTATAAGTATCGATGTTTCCAAACTATTTCCACTAATTGTATATACGAATATATAAACATGTTTATATAAACATGATAGACACTCACTCACCTACCTCTACTATTGATTCAAAGGAATAATTTAATATGGAACCAAAATCAAAAATAGGTAATTGTAATTGAAAATTGAATATACTTGAAGGCTTCAAGAAAACACCAATAGATTGACATGATTCTTCAAAACTTCATATATATATATATATATATATATATGATAAACGGAAACGGTTCGGCAGGACAGAAACACTCAAAATAAATTGTGACACAAGACAGAAACATAACAAAGACTCACTTTTCAATATTTCGACCGTAATGGCGGTCGTCCTCAGTAGAAGAAGTGAATTGACGGAGGGACGACAGTCAACTTGAGTTGAAATATTAAATATTACGGTCGAAATATTGAAAAGTGAGTCTTTGTTATGTTTCTGTATATGTGTCACAGTTTATTTTGAGTGTGTATATATATAAATAAAATACTAAACAGTCCAAACCGGACAGATAAATAAATGGAAAAGACAACACAGAAAAGAAACAATAACATTTACTGGACCAATATTTTGAACTGAAGTTCGTACCTCTTCTTCTTCCCTTCTATTCTCTTCCTAATGACGAACTTCAGTTCAAAATATTGGTCTAGTAAGTGTTCTTGTTTCTTTTCTGTGTTGTCTTTTTCATTTATATATATATACGTTTCACAGTAAACTATAGATACACAGTAAAGGGACGAACACACTTACAGTCTCTAATTTTTGGTTGAACCGTCATCAGGAGAGTAGAGATAGGGACTCCAACCATCGCTTCGCAAGTGCGCTTGGTGTCCCTATCTCTACTCTCCTGATGACGGTTCAACCAAAAATTAGAGACTGCAAGTGTATTCGTCTCTTTACATGTTATATAATGAAGTATATGTTTTATTTTTTAGACCAATACATTTAAAGGATCATTTTTCGTTTCTGACAGACAAGTGAAAATTTACATGTTAATTGAGGTTGATCATGGGAAGGTTTTAGGTAGCTCAAAGGTTGATGTCACAGTGAATTTGCCTTTGACTGCTATTTCTTTTCATTTTGGTATTTATCTACGAATCAATAAAAGTTTTTTTGATGAAAGTATTTAGAAGCAATTACATTTAAATCGCATATCTTCAAATTATTTTTCTTTAATCTTGCAAATATCAACAAGTTTATGTTATGAATTTTAGACAATTAGACTTTCCAAAAAAGGACAGCTATGAACGAATTATCTTTTGAGTTTATTAAGAAAAAAAAAACTATTTTAAAGAAATTGTGAAGGCGAAGAAATAATTTGAAGATATGACGTAAAAGAACATCAGAATCTTTTCAAGGCAGAATCTAGGGCTCCATGAAATTGTAAGAACCACGAAGTAACAACAGGAAAACTTCAATCATACGTGGAAAAATGGAAAGCCCAGGTATTTTATTTAGTCTTCCAACAAAATATTCAGCATAAAAGTAATTGATTTATCATTCTTAGTTATAAAACTGAACTATACGTTAACAGTAGGTTACCAGAGCTAGTATAATTATGAAGTGATATAATTAATATATATTACTAATATTTCATTAATTCAGTAGAAACAATATTTAATTTACGATATCACTACACATATAGTTTTCGCAGTGAAAACTCACGGAGGCAAAAGCTTCGAATATTAAAAGACAAAGCAAAGCAGGTTTATGATTAAATTATGGTCAGGCTAACCAACAATACCTAACAGTTTTAGGTCTACCCTAGTGTTCTTCTGAACTCGGTCGTCCCCCTCCGAAGAGGGCAATATGCTCCTTACTCCGGGATCAGGGTTTGCAACTAGTAGTGAATCGAACCCCTGTTAAGGGCGCCACTGTAAAGAGTGTTGTTAGTACCTCAAGAGAAACAAGTCATAGAGAGAGATTACAAACTTCTCGCTGGCTAAACGACACCTGGTCTGTGCTAGTTGTGAGACTCTCTAAGGTCTTTCCTTGGCTTGAACAGAAATGGGCTCGAAGGGGTGGTACCTAATCGTCAAGACCTCCCGTCAAGAACCGAACTTCTACTAGGCAAGTACCAGTTGTCCAGTCCAATCAGCTGAGTTCAAGACCCGTTCCCACTGGTAATGGTTTGGGGTCTCTAGCTCCCCCGTATGCTAAGCAGGCATCCTCTCAAGATGTTACTGCTTCTCACACAGCAACCACAAGGGTCTACTCAACTTGGATGAGAACCAACAGCCACTACGAATCCAACCTTATTTGGCGGGATGGAGAGAGAATCCCTCCATGGGCCTCGCCGGCCGTAGTACCGACTTATTTTAAGAGTTTCGGAACAAACTCCGGACCAATGGTCCTACTGAACCTGCTCAGCATCAGGTAAGGTCAGTGGCCTTTGTAGCCCCTAGCTCAAAGAACCTGTGGATATATATATAAGCCAATGCAGCTTGTGGTAGAGCGGCATGGCCCCACTAGGGGCTAAGGTTTATGACTAAACCGGAAAGTGAGATCTGCAGAAGTAAGGGCGACAACTGAACACGATTAGCAACAGCACGACCTTTAGTCAGTATCCCCACTACAACCACCAACAGAGAAGGGAGGGGAAGGTAATGAAGAACCAAATTAAGAAGTCAAAAAACGAATAAAATATAGTAGTTAATTAAACATAAGAATAACAAAATAAAAATTATAGAAGAGTTAAATAAAATATAAATAAAGAAGACAGAAGTAAATTAATAATGAAAAAAATACATACATTTAGAAAAAAAAATTAACGGTTGAGGTTGAGTCCAGGAGACTGGATCTTCTCTTGGACTCAAACATTCATTTCTTTTAAATATATGCACTTTTTCATTATTAATTTACATATCTCTTCTTTATTTTTATTTTATTCATTTTTTACTTCTTAATTTGGCTCTTCCAAATTCATTCCTTCCCCTCCCTTCTCGTTTCGTAGTTTTAGTGGGGGTATTGACTAACGGTCTTGCTGTTCCTGACCGTGTTCGCTCACCGCTCTGCCTTCCTGCAGGACTCTTCACTTCCTGATGACGAAAATCGTCGAAATATAGAAGTGAGTTACTCCTGTGTCCATCTGTGTACCACCTTTGTTTTAATTCATTTTTATTTAAAAGTCAATTGGACTGTTTCATTTAATTACTATATATATATATATACTAAAAATAAACAGTGACACATAGACAGAAACATAACAAAGACTCGCTTTTCAATATGTCGACCGCCATTACGGTCAAAATATTGAAAAGTGAGTCTTTTGTATGTTTCAGTCTATGTGTCACTGTTTATTTTAAGTGTTATCTGTCCTGCCGGACCGTTTTTCGTTTATCATGGTATATATATATATATATATATAAATGAAAAAAGACAACAAATAGAAGAAGCGAGAAAACTTACTGGGTCGATATTTCGAACTGAAGTTCGTCGTCAGGGAGAAGAAGGGAAGAAGAAGGGAAGAGGAAGAGGCACGTGCGTCCACTCGTACAAGCAGAGGGCTACTGATATATATAATAATATATATATATATATATATATATATATATATATATATATACGGTACTGTTTTCTTGACCACAAAATATTCACAAAACACTTTTTCTTTTTCTCGGAGTTTGGTCAGGGTAAATATATGGAATCACCTTTTTGCCAACGTTTCGTCTTTATTTCAAGACATCCTCAGGGCTATAAACTAACAAAAAACAATGGACATTTTTTCATTTCTACTTTAAAAACATCATAAACAAATTGAAAAAAGAACTTACTGAAGGCTTGGTTCTGTTACATTTACAAACAACCGTTAACTGTCATTACATGTGCTGTTCCAAGCGACAAATTATTGACAAATTATATTGCTTGCAATATAATCTATTCCTTGCAATAATTGTAATAATGTATACATAGGTCAAACCAAACAATATCTAAAAGATAGATTAGCTTTACACAAATCGAATTTTAAAAATAAAAAAATGTTTTGTGCCCTAGCCTCTCATGCAATTAAAAATCAACACACATTTCAATTTGAGAATGCATCAATTTTAGATTATGAAACTTCATACAATAAAAGATTGATAAAAGAAATGATACATATCAAAAATACTAATAATACTTGCAATAGAAAAACAGATACAGACAATTTAAGTAGGATTTATAGTTCCATCATAAATAGTTAAAGATGCAATGTTATCTAGTTTATATTTTTAAGGATTGTTAAAATAATAATTTATTATAAATGTATTATAGATATATATTATGGTGATACATATTATAATAGATATATATTATAATATGTGTATAAGTATATATGTTTATATATAATGGATTGTACTAAAAAAAACAGTGGTTCAATAATTTGTCGCTTGGAACAGCACATGTAATGACAGTTAACGGTTGTTTGTAAATGTAACAGAACCAAGCCTTCAGTAAGTTCTTTTTTCAATTTGTTTATGATGTTTTTAAAGTAGAAATGAAAAAATGTCCATTGTTTATTGTTTTTTGTTAGTTTATAGCCCTGAGGATGTCTTGAAATAAAGACGAAACGTTGGCAAAAAGGTGATTCCATATATTTACCCTGACCAAACTCCGAGAAAAAGAAAAAGTGTTTTGTATATATATATATATGTAACACAAAAAGAATAAATTGGGATGGAGTCAGTTTCTTCCTCTTCCAATCAAACTCTCATTGCCGACGTTTCGATTTTATTCAAAATCTTTTTCAAAGGCCAAAGTAGGAATGTTTGAAAATGAACAAACTATTACAAATTACACTACTAAAACAGTATGGAAGTTTCCAAACTTCCATACTGTTTTGTAATGTAATTTGTAATAGTTTGTTCATTTTCAAACATTCCTACTTTGGCCTTTGAAAAAGATTTTGAATAAAATCGAAACGTCGGCAATGAGAGTTTGATTGGAAGAGGAAGAAACTGACCGCATCCCAATTTATCCTTTTTGTGTTGCATATCTGTCCCACGGTCGACAATTTATTACTGTTTTGCGTATATATATATATATATAGAATTAACCTTAACACGATTAACAACGTATACACGTTAATTAGCACGTAGTATACTATACTACGTGCTAATTAACGTGTCAATAATTATTTAAATTTTTATTAGTCTTATGAAAATTATTGTACTTATCTCTTTATATCATAATCATAATGAAGCAGTTATCACAATGAAAACATCGAAAGATTAGTATCGCCATATAAAAAAAAACTAAAGGATTTGATGTTGTTGCGCTCTCTCTCTCTATATATATTCTATATCTTTCCGAAGTTGTAATATCCTTCCAAAAGACTAGGTGAGCTTTAGTTAGTAAGCAAAAAGCAAAGGAATTTTTAATATGAAGAAAAAATTCTAGATAAACTCTAAGGTCGACGCATAACACGTCTTGGGCCGTATATGGCCCGCGGGCCGCAGGTTGTCCATGTCTGTATAAAGAATACTCTAACGTAACTATAGTTATACTTACGCTGTATGTATCTAATCCTATAAATGAATGAGGCCATTGAATTTTTTTATGTTTTTCATGATGAAACTTAATCCCGTCTAAAACTTCATATTAAACATTGGTGCCAGTATTTTATAGCCAATTGACTGATTGTACCACTAATTACCAGAATTTTTAAAGTCAATTGACCACACCATTACAGTCAAGTGTATCTTTCATGTCTGATTGATTCAAATTCGATTATATTTTTATGATTCGCAGAAGGTCAATGAAATATAAACCACGGGTCACAGCTTGAACACCCCTTTCTAGTAGTAGTAGACAACCCTTAAGGTTGCAGTGGCTGTCCCACAAGGGAACAAACGTAGGCCGAATATTGAGCCCTTTATGATACCACACAAAGAAGACTGATTCCACAATGAGAGTACTAAATTTTGCCTAACTCAAGCATATTTAATGTAGGGGATTTTTAACGAGTACCTGACATCGTACAGGCTCGGGACCGACGGCTTAACGTCCTCTCCTAGGGACGACGTATTCAAATTTATTCACCTTCCACTTAAATAAATCGAGGGCCAGAGTGAGTATCGAACCCTGGACCTATGTGAGCAGTTATGAACAGGCTCGGGACCGACAGCTTAACCGTCCTCTCCGAGGGACGACGTGCTCAAATTTATTCACCTTCCACGTGAATAAATCGAGGGCCAGAGTGAGTAACG
Organism: Hermatobates lingyangjiaoensis; assembly: GCA_026182355.1. NCBI lineage: Eukaryota > Metazoa > Arthropoda > Insecta > Hemiptera > Hermatobatidae > Hermatobates > Hermatobates lingyangjiaoensis. Next base: position 430,295 of record JAPFBL010000241.1, on the reverse strand, counting down.
AACCCTGGACCTATGCAAGCAGTTATGCACAGGCTCGGGATCGACAGCTTAACGTCCTCTCCGAGGGACGATGTGCTCAAATTTATTCACCTTCCACGTAAATAAATCGAGGGCCAGATTGAGTATCGAACCCTGGACCTATGTAAGCAGTTATGTACAGGCTCGGGATCGACAGCTTAACGTCCTCTCCGAGAGACGACGTGCTCAAATTTATTCACCTTCCACGTAAATAAATCGAGGGCCAGAGTGAGTATCGAACCCTGGACCTATGTAAGCAGTTATGTACAGGCTCGGGACCGACAGCTTAACGTCCTCTCCGAGGGACGACGTGCTCAAATTTATTCACCTCCCACGTGAATAAATCGAGGGCCTGATGGGTATCGAACCCTGGAGCTACCAGTTCTGAGGCTAGTACGATAACCATTGAGCTAACCTGGCTCCCTAACACCCCTCTCTAGTCTATCGATTGTTTCCATTACATTAACAAATACGCATAATTAATTAATTCGCGCTGGTTCAAATAATTAGATATAAAATTAATTCGGTACTGTTTTCTTGACCACAAAATATTCACAAAACACTTTTTCTTTTTCTCGGAGTTTGGTCAGGGTAAATATATGGAATCACCTTTTTGCCAACGTTTCGTCTTTATTTCAAGACATCCTCAGGGCTATAAACTAACAAAAAACAATAAACAATGGACATTTTTTCATTTCTACTTTAAAAACATCATAAACAAATTGAAAAAAGAACTTACTGAAGGCTTGGTTCTGTTACATTTACAAACAACCGTTAACTGTCATTACATGTGCTGTTCCAAGCGACAAATTATTGAACCACTGTTTTTTTAGTACAATCCATTATATATAAACATATATATCACCATAATATATATCTATAATACATTTATAATAAATTATTATTTTAACAATCCTTAAATTATTTTAAGGATTGTTAAAATAATAATTTATTATAAATGTATTATAGATATATATTATGGTGATATATATGTTTATATATAATGGATTGTACTAAAAAAACAGTGGTTCAATAATTTGTCGCTTGGAACAGCACATGTAATGACAGTTAACGGTTGTTTGTAAATGTAACAGAACCAAGCCTTCAGTAAGTTCTTTTTTCAATTTGTTTATGATGTTTTTAAAGTAGAAATGAAAAAATGTCCATTGTTTATTGTTTTTTGTTAGTTTATAGCCCTGAGGATGTCTTGAAATAAAGACGAAACGTTGGCAAAAAGGTGATTCCATATATTTACCCTGACCAAACTCCGAGAAAAAGAAAAAGTGTTTTATAAAATTAATTGACAACATGCAGCTCTAGAATAAGGAAATGAAATATTACGAAAACAACACGACAAAAACCTAATTACTAAAATACGATTGAAAAGAAAAAGAGAAAAGTCATAAGGACCTCTGACTAATGCAAAATCAATTTCAATATTTTGAATTTCAATAGCATAATAATTTTTTTTTTTAAATACTAAACACAAGTTTACCTTTTTTCTAAAGCAATAAACACTTCTTTCTTCTTGAGTAATAAGATTTTTTTCAACGTCTCCACAAAAGCCTCTGTCAAATCGTCATCATAAATAACTGAAAAAAAAAATAAGCGAAAAAAGTTATCGAGAACACGTTTCTTTAATGATGGTACGAATTGTAATCTGTATTGCACAGGTAAATAAAATTTAAAATTTGTTTCATTAATTACTATACTAATTACAAATTAATTGCTGATAATTAAATGATACTATTAGTATACAGATGTATACAATATACAGAAGGAAGGGGGAGTTAGCTCTTGACAACGAACGAGTTCAGAAACCGGTCGAGATTGATGATAACGTAACAGATAAGGCAATGTATTTCTATCAGGGACATGCAGTCAGGGTAGACACTGCCTCACCAGATAATCTTGGAAAGGAAAAAAACTAATAGTAAAATAGTTAAATGGTTATATTTATCCAATGAATTGAACTGTTAAGATATTTTTCAGTTCACTTTACCAGTTCCAGATTGTTTTTATTCAGAATAAATGGATTTCTTTATTTACTGTTCAGGAATGTAACGTGAGGCTGCCGCCTGCTGTGTCTCTCAATAGATTGCTATCTCATAGATTGTTATCTGTGTAGTTAATTTTTTTTTGCATATTTCTTTAATTGCTATGTTTTTTCCTTTTATTTCTTGTTTCATTATCCATTTCCAGTTCCTTGTGTCGTCTTTTAAATGTTATTAGTGGTTCTGTTAAGATGTCGGTTTGGTGGTTTGTTTGTTCATTGATTATATTGTCTGTCATTTTATGTTTGTATATTTCTATTTGTTCCTGTATGTTCATTCGTTGTCCTTTTTGTCCCGTCTGTAGTAAGTCCATTGTGTTTTCCATACTATCTGGGTTATGTCCAAATTTGTTTAAGTGGTGTGCATAGTTTGATTTGTTTGTGTTGTTGGTGTAGTCTGTAATGTGTTCTTTGAATCTGTCTTTTAGTGTCCTTCCCGTTTACCCGATGTAGTTTTTACCACAATCTTTGCGTTTAATTTTGTATATTCCGCTTGTTTCTTTATTATCTTAATTTATTATCTTTGTTCTCTATTGTGTTGTTTGTGATTTGGTTTATAGTATTATTCGTTTTATAACCTATTTTTAATGAATATTTTCTTAGAAGAGTCGCAATTTTTTCGCTAGGTTTACCTATGTAAGTTAAAGACGCGTATCTGTTCGTTATTCCCGGTGTTGTACTGTTATTATTGTGTTTATTTAACGATAACGAACAGATACGCGTCTTTAACTTACATAGGTAAACCTAGCGAAAAAATTGCGACTCTTCTAAGAAAATATTCTAAGAATATTAAATATTCTAAGCGGAATATACAAAATTAAACGCAAAGATTGTGGTAAAAACTACATCGGGTAAACGGGAAGGACACTAAAAGACAGATTCAAAGAACACATTACAGACTACACCAACAACACAAACAAATCAAACTATGCACACCACTTAAACAAATTTGGACATAACCCAGACAGTATGGAAAACACAATGGACTTACTACAGACGGGACAAAAAGGACAACGAATGAACATACAGGAACAAATAGAAATATACAAACATAAAATGACAGACAATATAATCAATGAACAAACAAACCACCAAACCGACATCTTAACAAAACCACTAATAACATTTAAAAGACGACACAAGGAACTGGAAATAGATAATGAAACAAGAAATAAAAGGAAAAAACATAGCAATTAAAGAAATATGAAAAAAAAAATTAACTACACAGACAACACTGATTCCACAATGTAGATGACATATATAGGTAAGTTATAGGAAAATAACATTCACAGTCAGTTAGGTGCTCTTGAAGATGGGATCCAGACGGACTCTAAACCGGTCGAGCTTTTCTGAGACTTTACGAGATATGACGGATTGTATTATTACTAATTCTAATATTACTAACCTCAGTGGAACTAACCAATTAACTAATAATTAATTACTAATAATTAACTAATAATTAATAATATTCACTCATGTTTTCAAACTAGTAACCATACATACAAGTATGAATATTGTTAAAAAATAATTTAAAGTAAGTATGAAATATTAACAAATCATCTTGGTAAAGTTAGAATATACATTTTTAAATAAAATATAATGTATAAAGTAATTATATAGATAAAACTCTTTCAAACTAATTGTTAGTTTAAAGTATTAACTAGAAGTAATAACATATAAAAGATTAAATAATAATCTTTTACTATTCTTTTACCATAAAACACTAATAAAGAAATACTATGCAGAACAACCTCGAAGTGCGAGTTTGATTCGTTCCCATACAGAGCTCCCTTTGCGATTTACTCGTATTACGAAGCAAATTTGTGCATTGAAATGAATATGAAAATAAATAGTCCGTTCCGAAAATGCCTGTTTTTAAGTTTACTTTTTTAAAACAGAAATAGTAGAATTATAAAAAAATGAACAATATTTCATATGAAATATATATAATAAAAACACATGCAAGAAATTATCATGTTTCTATTAATCTATTAAACTTAAAACGGAGACCATCTAGGCGTAAGAAAGACGGTCGCTCGTACAACAAATGTTTATTCCTTATACGAGACAAAAACTTTTACGCATGGCTGCTCGTAAACCAAATTGCTCTTGCCATAAGGGACTCGTACTACGAGATTCTTTTGTAATATGAAATAGTGGAAGGTTCAAGCTGATTTCGAAAGGTTACGTTAATGTATTCAATGTCATAAGGATATTTTTATATTTCTATTAAACAAAACGATGTCTAGATACTATGGTATTCATTAAATAGTACTTTCATTCAGTGATATAGTAACTATTGCTAGTAACTAAGCCACCTTAAGTGTTTCAGATCTCATTTCATTTCATATCTAAAAAAAAATAATAAAAAATATCAATAAAAAATAAAATCAATATCAACAAAATAATTAGGTTGGACAACCTGGATTACATCCCTGTTTTTCCATTATTCCCCCGCCTTTTTTACTTTACTATAAATAAAGTATAGTGATCGTGAAAAAATTCGATCTCGAGATTTTGACGGAATTACATGTTTTGAGGTCCCAGAAGTCGTTTTATGACGTTTTTACGATGATGTCTGTGTGTGTGTGGGTGGGTGAGTGTGTTAGCATTGCTTGTTACCACGCTACGGTCCAGAATCTTTGATGGATCAAGTTGATATTTTACACAAAAATGGGCCTCATAAAGACGAAGATCCCTATTGTTTGCGAAGAATTATGCATGATGGGAAAGTCACTTTTTTTGCCAAAAACCGTTTTTTTTAAAACATTTATTTCTCCTAAACTGATAACCCTAGAGTTTTGAAATTTTGACATTATCTTTGAAGTTACAAATCGAACAAACGAAAAATATATTCAGAATTTTAAAACAACAGGAAATATTTTTTTTTCAATAAAATGTAAAAATTTTGACTTATAATTCAATCTCAAACCTTGTGAGAGCGATACAAGCCATACTGTTTGACGGACAAAGATGAAACTATGCCTATAAATAGAACATTATATGGAGAATGAGTTGAGATATTTTTTTCTAAAATTACATTCGCTAAAGGGGCGTTACAGTACGATTTGTGTTTTCAGAAAATGTTTTTTTGACGCTAAACGGCTCGTTAAAAAGTAATGAAAATTTGACCAAAAATGGAACAAAAAATTAGCAATTCATAAAAAAAAAAATCATGAAGTTTCAATTACGGGAAAGAGCAATAACGATATAAAAACTCTTTGTTTACCCTAGACTAAGAGATCACCTGCTATACTTGTCGAATTTTTTGTATTTTGTTACATTGTTTACATTGACTTAGAAATTTTTTGAGCGAATCCACTGAGATAAAATTGATGTTTCTAATGGAAAAATTAAAATATATTATTGACTTATAAGAGATGTAAGAGGAATAATGTTGTGCAGGTAAATGATAACACTCATTAAAAAAAAATTCGTATATATGTTATTTGACAAAGGGGATGGAAAATGATCTTATTAAATACTAAGAAGCCATAAAATTCTCAGTATAATAATTCTGTTAAAAACCAAAAATGTAAAAGATAATTCAAAATATAAATCTTTCGTTTAGAGATTAATAACTGTAATTATCGTACATCTTTAATTAACAAATCAGCTTAAAACAACATTTTCTTCGCTGTTTAAGATGTTTTTCAGAGAAAAAAAGGGTATTTTACTGTTTCAAATTTGAAAATTTTACATTAATATTCAATGTAGAAGGATGTCAAGTAAACGATGTAAGAAATCTACTGGCTATTTGAACAATAGCCATGTTCTCTTGTAGGATAATATTTCGTTTCAAGAAATGTTCACATTGGTTTTTCAAAAATGTTATTACTGCTGTAGTTATACTAATGAAATTATTTGCAAATAATAAATTATTTGTGATGTACAAAAATAAGCTTATAAATTGATATGTCCTTCAATCACTATCTGTACTACCACACGAATGCAATGCTAATAATTATATCCCATTTAGATATTTATGTTATGCTTAAATAATACGTTATGTTTTATATACTCAAGAAATTTGACATTGAGTTACTTATAGTAAAGTAGAGTGTAGGCCACTCCAGATTTTTCATTATTGCTTCGTTTATAAGTACGGGGATTAAAGGTCTTACATTATTACTTGAAAACTAGACGTGAAAAGTTACTTTTTTGTCCCTTCTGGAGATAAAATAATTATTTCAAGTACCGTAAACTATATAATGCAATAACAGATGATGACTCTCTAAGAGTATTTCACGAGTGGTAAAAGCTCTATCGAATATAAAGTACTTTTTCTTACCGTCTGCTGCAATGATGACATCGGCTTCCTTCATACTCTCTTCAACTTGATAATCCCACTGCCTTTCAAAGAAATTCAGAGGTAAAACCCTCACTGGACACTTACATAAGTTTCTATTTCGTTCAACATTTCTTTTTAATTTTTCTAGAATACCCAGATCAGGAATATCTATATAACATTCAAGAATGTCAACTGAAGAATCAAACCTTTAACTTTTGTAAAGAACATACAAACAAACAACATATCATTGTTTATCAAAATAAAATAAACATTATTTACGGAATAACTAAATTTATTGTCAAAATAATAAAATCGTTTTGGAGAAGACCAAATATATAATATTAAAAATGAGTGATGATCCTAAAACCGAAAAAAATCTATAAGGGCTTTTGTTGGTTTTAAGTTTGTGGTAGTGGTCAATGATATTATTATATCAATGTGCTCAGGGATTTCAAGCTACAATATACCCAAGAAATAAATAGTTTTTTGATTCTTTCTGTCACCGTGGCAGAAGTTGTAAACTTTTTAGTTACTATGTTATGTAATTTAAACTTCTTTTGGATATTTTAATCAGATTCTGAATAACACTTATATTTTAAGTTTACCGATAAAAAGATTTCACATAAACACGTGAAATAACAAACAATGATTAAACCACAATATGAAATGGGAAAACAAGACTAAGATCTTTCAATCGTAACAAGCGGTCTTCGTCAGAGTCAAAAACCCAACTCAAGAAAGATCTTAGTCTTGTTTTCTCATTTCATATTGTGGTTTGATCATTTATTTAAGTTTACGGATTAAGTGTATAAATGCCTGTTATTTTTTTAAGTAGGTTGATTGCAGAATTCAATCATTTGGTGACACACTCTTGATTTAATAGTAATGAAAAAGAAACAACCATATATACACGTGGCAAGTCTGTATGCTGCTGCTGTTGAATATAGCAATAGGAGGCCATTTGAAACAAAAAATATTATCTTGTGTTACATATACAAGTGCATTTCAAAAATTCTCGTCAAGTTTAAAATAAACTTTATTGAGAAAGTTTCCTAAATGTTTGACAAGTATAAATTTTAGCTACGTTAAATAATGTTGCTGGCTTACTCTAGTCTGAGATTTCACTTTAATATTTTTGAACCAAGGGGCTGTTAACAGTATACTCCGATGACTCCAACGATACTAATCTAATCACACAATGTGAATTAATTACGAAAAAAAGAACAGAATTACAAAATATTTATTTTACCAAAACTGACGTGGAACTGTGGAATTACCACACCAATCGCATTTTTTTGATAAAATTGCATTTCGTTCAGGAAGAATTAAATTTCCTGTAAGAAGCCTATTATAACTCATTATTAAAGACGAAATACGTTATATATGAGTGCATGTATATACACAACTATGTGCGAAAAATATATATTATGTAAACTAATAACCAGTACCAATAAAAAAAATCATTGAAATATTGATTACCTGTTGCAATAACGGCTTTGGCAAAGTTTGATGCAACAATACTGGTTAAACCAACTCCAGACCCCAATTCTAATACTATTTTATCTTTGAAGTAACTTGAATTGTGGACTATGAAGTCACTGAGTAACAATGCAACCTCTCCATAACTGGTTTCCCACGCCTTTCAACGCTGTGGTGCACTCGACTTCTAAATAATGAAGAATATTTAGAAAATATACTTGGGAAAAAAGTTCACATCCAATTCACTAAAAAAACTTTTATAAATAAAGCAATTTTAAATATCTTTTCCCAATTATTAATAATAAAACTTAAGAGTCTATGAAATTTTGAAAATACTTAACAACTCAACCGAGATTTATTTCCGCAGGAATTCGATGAAGGATAAAATCACCATCTTCATCTTTGGTTTTGGTTTTAACTCCACACGGCCACTTTCCTCTTTCTACATTCACAATTATTAAACTACCTAAAACAAAATAATAGTACAATTCACTATAAGGCCCGAATTAGACCACTATCAAATATAGAATTTCACTAAGAATACCATTTAAATTATCCTCTACGGAAATTTGCTTCCCACTAACAACTGTCATCTCACTATACAATTCTGACACCACATTCAAATTTGAGGTAGACATGTCATCAAGAAAGAAATGAACCGCTAAATTTCAATGAATAGGAAACAAAGACCATCAATTGGGTGTAAGGGAACGTAGCCAACTGGCACATATCCTAAATTTTGGGGTCACTATAAAATAATTTAAGGCTACATTATTTTTATACGCAAATCGAAGTTAGATTAATATAGTCTTAAGTACTTTTTTAACTAAGGATTGAAATATCAACGTCTTTAAATCACAGTACTTAACCTACACATATTGATAAGAAACCTGATATAATTCAGTGTTTCACAATTAAAATTAACCTATTTTTTTCAAAAATGTATCTTTTTTTACAAACCAAATAGTAATTTTATGTCTGAAAGATAAATAAGACTCTTAATAAATTAATTTTAAATAACTGTTTACCAAATTGTTGCTTTAGTAATTCTCAAATTAGTAACTATGATAGCAAATTAATATATGAATAGTTCATCAAAAATTATTTGGCAACTTACTACTAATGTCTCAAAGATATTTCACAATTATGAATGTATATATTAACTAGTTACTTCAAATTATGGGAGATACAGTTAGTATTCATTGGGTAACTGTAAATGTTCTGTAACAGTTACGTAACTGTAACTGTTTTGTCATTCCGAAAATAGCTTGTTTAGAGTACCATTTAGGTATATTACAATATTCATATGTAGAATTTAGTAGAAACTATTACTTACTAAATAACAAATGCGTTATTCTAGTTTTCTGAAACTCGGTATTTTAATAACATAATAACGGATTTTGTGTAATTAGAGTCCTCAACTAAAAGTTACGGTTATTTTAGGTTGCCACAAACAGGAATTTGGTGTTTAAAATACCTTCAACTCGCAATGAGTATTCAAATTAATTGCATTTTTACTTCGTCATATTTACATTTTGCAAACGACATTAAAGTATCGCGTAACTAAACAGTCATACGTAACTTGCTACCATGTTCCATCACGAAACTTCAAAAGAAGAGAATCAAAACGTATTTCAAGTTTCCTTGAGCTTTAAGTTCGTATGACCAAGAGAAGCATATAACAGTAAATAGACGAATTGTTCACTAAATCTTTGACCCAGTAGTGTACTTTGTAACACTGAGATTCGACGAACCTTGGTTTCTAATTTCTTCATACACTAAGACATGACATGTGGGCTTCAAAACATAGATTAGTAATAATTCTCTCAAGTATGCATACAGATTTTCCTTATTAAAGTAAAAAGGTATAGAAAACTTTTTCGCTACAGCCAAAAGTTTTTAATTTTATAATTAGCCATTCAACATTAATAACAAAAGTTACTATTGAAAACATTGACAAACATATCAATAATTTAATGATAAATAATTTTTATAATTTTCAATAAGACGTCAAATTGTTCAACCATATGAAATAACTTCTTCTTTTTTTTTGTAACAAATTTAGTAACAGTAATCCTCAATGTTTAATTTTCCAAATAAATTGCTAAAGTAATTGATATGTTGAGTTTGTCAAATTTTGGCAACACTTCATAAGGCTTCATTTACGTTCACTCAATAATAAACACAATGTATATCCGTTGCATCTACTTTTGTAGCAGGGAGTTAGTTATTTTGAATTTTCGAGGTATATTGCTATAAAACTTAAATATTCAAAAATGTAATCCTCCTTAATTGTCATTTAAATTTATTTCGATTCGTTTTTTTAAATTTATTTAAACAAAAAATAAACTTCTACAGAAAGTCCCTTACCTCTCCTTTATTTATACACAAAATGTGCCTAACACAGAAACCAAATATTAATATGGTTACTATTATTAGTAAGTAGTAGGTAGTAGGTAATACTTTTTAGGTTGCGGTGGCTGTCCCCCTACAAGGGAACACACGTATGCCGAACATTCAGACCTTTATGATACCACACAATGAAGATTGGTTATTCCACATTGGGAGTCCTAAATTTTGCCTAACTCAAGTATATTTAAAGTAGGGATCTTTAACGAGTACCTGACATCGTACAGGCTCGGGACCGACGGCTTAACGTCCTCTCCGAGGGACGAAGTATTCTCGAATGAATCGAGGGCTAGGTGAGTATTGATAGCTGGACGTATCAGTTCAGAGGCGAGTACGTTAACCACTGAGCTAACCTGACCCCCATGAATATTATTAATAAATTAACTAAAATTGCGAGCAAACCATAGGGATTGTATTCATAGGAACATCATGATATCGCTGCTATTCAACCATTTCGAATTCCTGTTAAATGTATGTGTTATTTTGAGGTACAGGTGTTGAGATTGCACGGTTAATGAACCATTAAATATATCGTAATAAATGATCAAACCACAATAAGAAATGGGAAAACAAGACTAAGATCTTTCAACCGTAACAAGCGGTCTTCGTCAGAGTCAAAAACCCAACTGTTGGGTTTTTGACTCTGACGAAGACCGCTTGTTACGGTTGAAAGATCTTAGTCTTGTTGTCCCATCTCTTATTGTGGTTTGATCATTGATTGTTATTTCACGTGTTTATGTGAAATCTTTATATCGTAATAAGGAAGTAGTAACATAAATATCAGTTTTAAGAAAATACGGTTATCATATCTTAAGGGTAAAGGATTTAATTGGAAATAATTAAACAGTATTATTTTAATTTTTATTATAAATTAATTTATTACTACAGTCAACCTTCACCGTATCATTTCATTGTGGTTCTGAGTACATTTTATTTTTTCATAAATGAAGTGTAGGTTTTATTTTAATGAACAATAGGGCTTTAAAAGCAAGTAAAATACAAATTTCACACTCAGTGCAGAATAAAATTAAAGGAAAAAAGTTATTAGGGAGGTGATAAAAAATATTATTTTTTTTTCTTAAAAAAAAAATGATAAACAATGTTCCAGATCAGTCTCTGTAGCTCAAAATAATATGCTGGCCTTATTTCTGTGAAAGTAGGTAACAAATATGTATAAATATATACAAGAGACTCGTTTAAGCAAAACTAACAATATTGAAAAAAGAGACGAAGCATTGTAAATTCAATTCAATACTACTCCCGCTTTCGTCGCTACTAAAACACTGCAATTGTTTTTTTTTACATGTGTTTTTTCTGGTAGTATACATCTACATGTTAATACAATTTGCGTATGTCAATAGTAATCCTTAAACCCCACGGATTAACAAATGTATTCGTTCAACCATAGTACTTTCCCTAAAAACATATCATTTATGTAAATACCATTAATAATTGAACATATGTTTGGGAAAAATGAAAAAAAAAAAGCAGTTGAAAGAGGATCCAACATGAAAATCATCACTCTTTCTTCTCGAAATAACAAGAGACAAAATAATGAATAAATGTATTTTAAAAAAAAAATTTATTTAGAAATACCATACAATGAGATAAAATTGAGATGTGTGTATTAAATTGAAACGTTAAAATAGAATCCTCACACAATGGATCAACTGAAATAATATGTGAGATCTATGTCTTATTGTCTATGACATTGTTATTAAAATATATATATATATATATACAGGGTAAACAGGAAATTTTATTAATAACATATTTTCAATAAATAATAAATACAAGTTAATCAACAAAAAGGACCTTTAAAATAAATTATAATTATGTAGAAAATTAAATTTTTACATTTTAAAAATTCTAAAGTTAATCAATAACATACTGAGTGACATTAATCAATGTTGAATGGGAAAAGATCTTTAGTAGGTAAAGCTAGGGTGATACACTGTAACAAGGAATCGTATGTACAATTTTAATCACAAAATCGAAAACACAGCACCAAATTAAAAATGTTTCCAAATATTAAATACAGAAAAAAGATATTTTAGGGGCACAAAAAAAAAAATTTTTTTTTTCAAGTTTGAAATTATAAATTTAAAATGCAAAAAAAAAAACCATCCCTGAGAAAGGGGTTTGTCTGAAGAAGTTGTTGATCCTGCACGGTATAATGACGCATACATCTCATAAATGATAAGGAAACTTTATATTGTATTAAGGGTAGAAACTATCCTTCTCCTATCAATATGCATTCCATTTCTTTTTTTTTTATTTGGAAACAAAACTTTTTTTTTTTTCACTATAAATAAATGATACAATGGGCACAAAGATCTAATTTGACATAAGTACACGGTGTCTTGGGAATACCTAGTACTATCAGCCCCGGTTTGGACCCAGTATCCACAAGTTGAATAGTACAAACTTCACGTTTACGAAATAAATTACGAATCTATACAAGTTTTTTTGCTTATTTTACAATTACAATTAGTGTAATATTTTGACACTTTTTTTTTTTTTAGTTTTCATACTCAATGTCACTGTGAGCATAATATCTTCTTTCATACTCCTCGGATTTATATTCACCAGAATCTTAACAGCCTACAAATAATATGTAACAATCTATTTACAATGGCCGCACAAGGTTGAATATTTAAAGTAAGAGTCCCATTTTTTTTTTTACACTTGAAAACACAATGTAACTTGTATGTATATAAATATATTATTTATAAATGTACACGAAGCATAACATTTAAAATGAATGTTATGAAACTGCCTTCGGATTTATAGTCTTTTAAAGGAATTCTTGTTGTAGAAAAAGTTTCACGTTTCGTGAGAGAGGGGGGGGGGGGGGGCTTTTGGATGTTGAAAGACGGTGAATTGTAGAGGGGCTTATGATGGTCGCTGTTCGTATCATAAGGACGAATCAACGGCATCTGCTAGCGCCAGTCACAGCTTCAGTTCGTTGGCTATCTTTGAAGCAATATTCTTAAAACCGATTGATGTGCCGGAGATTCTCTTGAATCGAACTCCATTTAGTGACAACCGAGGCAGTTTACATACTTCTATTTCCCATTGAACAAGTGAATCTGTATTAGGGTCACCATGAACACAAAGTAGCAGGAACCTTTCCCGTTGTTCGTAATCACAGTTGTTTGCATCGAGTACCTATAAAGAAAAATTAAAAATTAATTATACAAATACTTTGAAGTTATGTTGAATTATAGAAAAAAAAAACCAAACAAAACAAAGTACTAACTTTTCTTATTTCCGCCATGATTTCATTGGGGTCTCTTGAAGATGTCGTTCTCATGCTCCAAGTGAAACGTAAAGACCTTGGTTTAACCTGTTCATCATTAACCGTGTTGCTGAAATAACAAGAAAATATAAAAATGATAGAGCCACAATAAAAAATTTCTTAAATGACAAGCTTTATATTGATATGGAGGTAGCTGTGGTTATGTTTTAGCAAAAATCAGTTATAAAATGGGTTGATTTCCCAAATATTACCATAGAAAAAGATAACTCAGCCAAGCGAGTGAATGAAAACAAAAAAAAAACACTAGAAAAAGCAATGTAGGTGGGAAAAACAAAACTCAAATAAACCAAAGCTGTTTTTCTTTTTTTTAAAAAAAAAATTAAATTAAACAAAACAACATACCTAACAATATGTTTTGGGGCTGAATCCGTGGGTCTGAAAAAACAAAAACAAAAAATCATAAAAACAAAAATTTTTTTTCGTTATTTGGAAATAAAATAATAACATATACACAATACCTCAAACAATTCATGCTGATGATAGAATAATGAGCCCCGACAACCACCACCAACCACTTCAGGAAGAACTGAATAATCTACCAACCCACCGACTTTCCCGTGAATCGCTCAATATTTATATTCAACGAATACGTAAAATAAACTTCATTTAAGGAATTCAAATTAGTCCTACATAAACTCCGATCTATTTAAATTGTATTAAACTACGTATTAGAGGGAAATATTCGAATAAATTTTATTTTATTTATTATCAAATCAATTACTTTAACTGAAACTAAATGAAAACAATGCATTTATTTAAAGAACATTATCTCATACGTAAATTAATATAGTTTATATACTTTCAATGATAAAAGCTTCATTACAATTATATTTTCAAGCTAACATTGTAACTAATCTACGTATTTCTATACCATAAAGTAACTCTGTCATGGTGATTTGAAATATAAATTTGTACATCCTTTATTATTTTTGACTTTACTAAAAAAGTTGAATTTATTTTAATACAGATATGCTACATAAAGTACTCTCTTAATAGATATTCAAACTAAATTTACTAAAATAAACTTTTTAATACAAAAAATAAACAAAATGATATATATTTAAATCATTTAGGACTCTTTTAATTCTACATAAAATTTTTCCTTTAACAATAAATTTACAACTACTAACAACAATAATTTTGACAAATGCGCAGGGATTATTTAAGATTACCAAAATATCTTTATTTTGTATTCTTAGTTTTAAATATTGGTCTGTTATAACTTGAATCTTATATTGTTAAAAAAAAAACCCGTTGTTGAAATAACTTCTTTTGTTCAACTTTACAAATAAAATTACAACTAATATACGTATTTAATATTTTTATAATAGTTCATATACTGTAGAAGATGTTATAACGTTTATTAAGTAATAATTCTTTAAATAATAAACCATATATTAAGGCAGATCGTCAAGGAACAAAATGATGGTAGTTATAAACATGTTTCGAATAAAAAATATTTATCAGTCTTAAAATATTGAAGATTCACCTTTATTATGACTAATGTATATATCAATATCGTTTAAAAATATTTTAAGAGCTACAATTAAAAAAAAATCTTATAGCTCTATTAAAAGTTCTTATTTCACAATATTATATTTTTAAGAAAAAAGAAAAAGAAAAACTGACTTGCACTCTTAATACGAGTATATTCATATCTACTAACAAACCACCAGTGTATAAATTTCTTTTAATAAAATCACTATATTGAAATTTCAATTACTGTTAGTATTCTATTACTCACCTTAAGTTAAAAAATGTTAAGAACTCGGAAACACGCATTGCAAATATAAAAAAACAATGCAGTCAGCAGGATAAAGGATATTCACATGAAGAATATCTTAACATAACAGAAGAAATGCCTTAATTTGCGATGTCTTTTCTAACCATCCTTTCCCTTGAAGATGGGTAATATATATATATCACTGAACTTAATTAAAATGAATATTAATTAAACAAATGGGATTTCTTTAATTGGTGTTAATATGAATTGTCTTATGAAATTATTGGTATCAAGTTTTTTAAATTTGCAAACAGGAATGAGAAATATTTATGATTTTTTTAAAGCTTTTTACTAAAACCGAATATTTTAGTGTAATATGCTTTCGCAAAGTGATATATTTAAAAGTTGTGTCCCTTATTTATTTTAGTCAAAGAAATATTTATACAAACTATATTGCCATGATACGTATGCACACTTTTTTTTTTTAATTATATAATTTCAACCAGGTTAACCAATTTAAAGACATATTTTAGTTATAAGGGAAAACTGAGGTTAATGCTGGAAAGCTAGCTTCCTTTAACAACCAGTTAATGTTTAAACGGATTTGACAGTTTTGTTATTTCAACACAGCTTCAATATACACAGCATTTAGTTTAAGACACATCCATATAAAATTATTTACAAGCTATTAAAAGGTTAGGTGCACTAGCTACAACTAAAAGTCAAAATGTACAAACATTTACAAATGAATGGTTAAAAATATTATTACAAGAAAGACTTTTCTTCATATCATTATAATAAAAACATTTCGAGATCATTGTAAAAACACTGCTTATGAAACTCCAGGCACCACAGACATGCATGAATTCATTTTATTTACATTCACGAAAAGTAAAAAAGAAGAGAAGATTTCAAACTAATGATAAATAAAATTATTATTACAATTTACTATTACATAGCAATAACTATCTGAAATAAGTATTGAGGATTTTTAAAATGGCAAGTAAGGTATATACATGCACAAGTATGCAACATATAAATTACACTATTAAAGGTTTTTTTTTTTTGAAATAAGCAACTTAAAGATGATAATTCCTTTAAAAGTTTGAACGAGATAGGACATTTTTTTCTTCAAGCCCTACTCATATATATGAAATATTAAAAATGATAAAAGGAAATAAATTGAATGGTTAATGTCTGTTTCAGAATAGAACACAAAGTTTGCGAAAAGGAAACAATATCGGTACTAACTTCTTAAATGAACCGTTTACTCATGCAGTTTCCTCTCTTTATTTCAAATTAATGTTCAAACCACAATAAGAAATTTGGGGGGGGGGGGGGGGGGGAAGGACTAAGATCTTTCAACCAGAACAAGCAGTCTTCATTGGAGTCAAAACTTAACTGAAGAAGACCGCTTCTTAGTCTCTTTTTTTGCTCCCATTTCTTATTGTAGTTTGAACATTGATTGTTATTTTACGTGTTTATTGTGAAATCTAGTTACTGATAGCGAATCAAATGGGAAAACAAGGGAAAAGTGTTCATCATGGTTGATTTTCTCAGTCAGAATAGATTAAATTTTTAGTCGCATAAATAAAATTACAATTTGGATTAAAATTACGCAAATACCATTTATATATATATTTTTTTTATCGAATTATTATTTATTAATAATAAACTGTTTTAAAAAGAACCGTATGTAAATCAAGTTTTGATTATTAATACAATTTGTTTTAAAACTATGATTTATGATTTTGTTTATTTATTAAAAATGGGCTATGAGGAAAACTGTTTGTAGAGGTTCTCCATTGTTTTTAGTTGCTGTATTCATAAGCACCGGTTATTGTTAGGTAAAATTCATTCAATAACTAAGGAAAGGAGTCAAAACAAAAATAAAGCTCAAAAATAATCCGTATAATAAAAAAAAGCATCTGAACTTGCTAAAAACATAAAAGGTAGTACATTGTTGTAATAATGGAATCATATACAGAATATATATATATATATAACCTTACTAATTAACTCTAGATAAATACTCCAAAAAAAAATTGAAAATATATATATATGAAATAAGTACATAAAAAAAATTGAACTAGGTATTCAAGGAAAGTACAAGTCATATAATTATAATGCACTGGACTTGCCTCACAGGCAGAGTGACTAGTTAAAATAATTAACAAACTAATTTAAGAATAGCCTGCTGCGGAAATTATGGCCCCAAAAGGGGCAATGATGGAGACAGACCATAGTGTATGGCTCCTGACCCAATCAGGGCATTATCAATATTGAAATTATATTTTTATATTAATTCATCAGCACCTCCCGGATTATGTATAAAATAAATTGAAACCACTAAAAAAAAAAAAAAATCAAGCTACCCACAAAGTTATTAAAAGGGTTCATTGAAAACAGTAGAGTAGTATGATCTATTGAGGTCTTCAAAATATTATGTGAGCAGAATAAATGCACTTTGTATACGAAATAATATTAGATTATCACAAAATATTTTCTGCAGTACAAAATATATATATATATTGCTTTTTATAAATAATAATATATCATAAGAAACCATAAATTCGGAAATAAAAAATACTGCTCCTAAATCTTATATAAGTAAAAAAAAAACAAAGTGAAAAAGAAATGCTAAGGCACTAAAATGCTTTCAATGAAGGTGTTATTATTTTCTTCCATGTCGAAGACAAGTATCATTAGTAGACTACACAGTTCATCAAGGATTTTATAAAGTAATTAAAAATACTGTCACAAGGTGAAGTCAAAAGAAAGCAAAAAAAAAACATCTGGCATGGGATTTACAGTTCACACCAAAAATTAAAAAAAAAAACAAAAAAAAAAAGGAATAACTGGATTCCACGGGTAACTATCAATATAATTAATAACAAAAATACAACTTTTGAACTATATTAAATTAATAGTTACAAATCACTACAATAAGTAATAGTAACATGAAGTAAAAAAAAGAGTTAAAGTTGTCTTTGGTGAAGGAATGAAGGTGGTTGGGGCCCCGCCAGGGCACAGCAGTTAAATCCAAATTTAAGAGAATAATGAAGTTTAATTGTAGCAGTGTCTGTAAGGCAATTTGATCCTTCCTCTTAAGATCCTCTAGTTGAGTGCAGTCCTGTGACACCAAAGGACCCCCATTAGTTAAGTTGCAACGTAAACAACAAAAGACAACACAAGAGGAAAACAAAAAACACTGTCACTCCACCATTATGATTTTATTTATATATATATATATTTTTTTTTTAAAAAAGAGAACATTTTTGTGAAAGCCTCTACTTTGGCCGTATTAAACAAATTTTTTTTAAAAAAAAAATAAATCAATATAATAATAAACATTTCTTATCATATTCGGATAATAAATGTGAACTGTACACCAGCCAGATGTTTACAAAAAAAAAAAAAAACCGAAAAATCAATTACTTTATAAATAAATCCAAAATAAATACAGTCAGAAGCATCACTTTATGAAACATTAAAGAAAAATCTAAAAAGGATGCACAATGCTCAAATCCCGGAACAGGATAGGTTTATTTTTATTAAAGGAGGACATTAAAAAAAAAAAAAATGATAATGAAGTAAGTTTTATATAAAAGGA
Organism: Hermatobates lingyangjiaoensis; assembly: GCA_026182355.1. Classification (NCBI taxonomy): domain Eukaryota; kingdom Metazoa; phylum Arthropoda; class Insecta; order Hemiptera; family Hermatobatidae; genus Hermatobates; species Hermatobates lingyangjiaoensis. The sequence goes on along the minus strand of JAPFBL010000241.1, from coordinate 411,387 downwards.
CATTAAACAGGGGTGGGGGAGGGGGATGTAAAAGCTTTCACAATTAGTCCTCAAACATAAGCAATGATGGGGCATAAGTTACTAATGACTATGACGGCAAAAGGAGTGGGGAATGTACATTGTGCACCCAAGATAAACATCATGCACACACTCAGCCTACAAATCTACAAACTAAATACAAACACATTCTGTCAAGCACAAACATTGCAGCACTTCTCTTCATTAAAGAGGAAAAGTTTTAAAAAAAAAAAAAGGTGAACAATTAGTCGTTTGCAGAATTATAAATATTACAACAATATAATAAACAAATAAAGGAGCAGAATAAAAAAAACTTATTCTAAAAAAAAAAACAGTATAATAGCTTGAAAATGGTTTTTAATGAATTGACTAATGAGGAAAGTAAACAGATTCACTTAAATTTATAACCTTCACAGCCTTTTCATTAAACTATCGAAAGGTTATCTTATTTTGTTCAAGATTTTTTTTTTTTTTTAATTAACAGTTGTATATTTACTTATAAATTTTATTTAAAAAAAATCAACCCAATATTCATAGCAACAAATTATTTTTTTTTTCAAAATTTTAATGACAAAAAAAAATTGAAAATCGGTATTACATTTGGCAAATAACTCATTCTTTATGTTTTCTTTCCGTATCATTTAATACTGTTTTGGTTTCAATATGAAAATCATTTATTATTGTCAATTTTTATTTAATATTATTAGGGTTATATTTATTTTATATTATAAAGGATGTGATTTTTTTTTTGTTTAATTTTGTGCGGAAAACGTTTAGTCTATTTATAAATAACTTTAAGCATGCAGGTGCTCCGATAAAAACAGTTAACCTTAAATAGTACTTGTCTTTTTGGCTTCCAGATCCAAAGAGAATAGACATAACTCTGTTATTAATCTCCCACACTATTTTACAAACATTATAGGAAAGTAGCTTCATCACGACTGGCCATATAAGGAATATAAACAAACAAAAAAAAAAAACAAAAAAAAGGAATTGGTTCGGATTAACATTTACTGAACCGGGATCCCTATTATTACAAATCAATTAGGATTGAAACAGACGAAAGAAATAAATATTTGAGTATTTTAAACGATGCCTTCCTTAAAAGATGGATTCGGTAATTTAATTTCAATTAATTTCAAAGAGGCGCAAAAAAAAAACGATTATAATTATTCTTCCAGAAGATTTAATGTGGTGTTCAAATAAATTTCGGATAAATAAATGATATGAAGACAATGTTAAAAGTTAACACTTCTACCTTCAGCTATAAAAAGTAGCAAACAAAAAGTTACTAAACATAAATATATAAAAGAAATTAGTTGGTTACACAGGAGTATGTTTTTGGCATTGTTATAGATTGACTATCATACAATAGTTGTGTAATTTTAATAGCTGTTAGAAGACATTAGTAGGGCATGCTTAATGTGTGAATTTAGTACCTTCAAGCCAAAGTCTACAACCAAAACCTAAAATGTAGAAAATATGATTTTCTTTTCCATATTTAAGGAAAATTGGTTCATCACAAATTCAAAGTGTACAGGTGACGAATTTCATTTTTTTTTTTGTGATGGTTGCAATATATTTTATTTATCTGTGCTATATTTAATATTAAAACAAAAAAAAGGCACATAAGAGAAGAAAAGCTCAAGTGAAATATAAGAAGAGGGAGGTTTTTTTTGTTTTGTTTTTTTTTTTTCTATGATTAAGGTTAGAGGTTTCCAGTTGTTTTTTTTTTTTAAAGTACTAACCGTTTTGAGAACCTTGATGAGAGCTTGGAAAAGAAAGATGTTCTTGACATGGAATCCTGGGCCGGAGGGATGTTAGAAGCCGCTCCTCCAGGAACAGGCACTCCGTAGCCTCTTTGACGGTTTTGACCGCCGTGAAAGGTTGACCGACTGGGAACATTCCGAGGGAAGGGCTGCATAACACCTCGCTGAGCCACGGTTCCACCGCCAACAATGCTGCCCTCCAGTTCTCACTGCATTACCTCCACTGAACCAACAAAATAAAAATCATCAAAAACCAATAAAAAATATTTACATTCCTACACTTTTATTCCTTTCTTTCATATTAAACTAAAATTCTGAAACAATTCTTTTTGTGTTAACTCATAAATACTATTTTAGATAAACCAATTTAAAAAAAAAAAAAACGAAAGCTAGTCCATTAATGCAAACATTTTTCAACATAATTTATAAAATTGAAATATAAACAATATGCATTAATAGAATTTTTGAATTTAAACCTTCAAAAGGTATTACTTTGAATAAAGTGCCATAAATGGCTGATCCTATGTGTATTCATAAATCAAAGAATATCTATTAGGAACACTAGACAATCAAAACAAATATTTTTTTATTTTATTTACTATGAAAATGGAATTAAAAAAAAAGGTGGACTCCTATTACCTCCACCTTCCCTCATGGAACTTGAATATATAAACCACTGTACTGTGGTGCTATATTCAAGCACTGCACTGTAAGTGCTTCATTAAACTATTACATTTTGGTGTAAATATCATAAAATGAATATATTAACCATATTTTTTCATTCGCATATTAACACAGTTATAACAACAATAACTTTTACTTCTTTTTAATCTAATTAAAAGCAAAAAGAATTCGTCTACAAAAAATAAAGTTACAACAATTGAATTATGTTTCTATAACAATCCACAACTGGTTTTTTCAGAGAAGTAAATATCAGTTTTATATTAATAATATGTAATTTTCATACCTGAAGTGAACCACAAGTATGTACACAAATATGCATAATTCATGGAAAGATTGCTTTATTAATGCATATATATGAGTATGATAAATTATTGAAATTTGAAAAACATGCTAACCTTGAAACCTGTTTAGATTTATGAATTCATAGGTATACTAATAATAATGTTTAAAACTATTAACTTGAATACAAGATACATGTCAAAAAGCATACATTGTTTTGTTTTGTTTTTTAAAGAAACATAAAGAATAAATAACATATCTGCTTAAACAGATGTTTTTATAATGTTATGTTAATATATAAAAAAATCATGGTCGAAGCTATAAAGCATGCAAAAAAAGTATATTACAATCGACTCATGCAGTGCATGAAATAGAATACCAAAATAAAAATAAATAAACCAAACGTTCCAATGAATGGAAACCATGTTAACATTTTAGCTTCAATATAAATATTTATAGTGAAATATAACATATTTATTCTTCTAATTCCATTAATCTTGTGACACCTTATTTCTAAATGTTTGAATAAATAAATTAAATAGATAAGGTTACAGTGGTCGCTCCACGAGAGACACACATGGGCCCTCTTTGTGATACCACACAATGAACATTCAACACTGGTAGTGAAAATAACTTTATTAATAGCAATTTTAAAATTAAGTTTTCTACATTCATTCTCTATATCAGGGACTTCAACCTTTTTTACATCGCGACTCTTTAGTGAGAACAAAAATAAAATTAACAACAAATAAAAAAGGAAAAATTAAAATAATTTGATCAACAGTAACTTTAATGAGATTGCTGTGCCGCATTAATAATAAATAAATAATTTATTTAATTTAGTCCTTTATTTTCTATTTAAAAATAAATAATTTCAAACATTTCGCGATCCTACCGGTTGAAGACGCTTGTTCTGTAGCCCTAAATTGATTATTTATTTCTATAAATCATATAAGTTAGTATTTTGTAAGTTTATTTATCTATTTTTTATTGCTTTTAGATGCATTCACTAGTAAAAATTGGAATACATCAGTTTGCACTAAAAATCACTTCAAATGAACACTCTTAGTAGTAAAACACGTCAATATTACAAAAAATGCTGTTAACCATCTTGGGAATTTAACATTTGGATTGATTTGTTGTTGATAATTTATAAAAAAAAATACAAGTAATTAAAATTAATTGTGCCCCAAACAATGCGATGGATGTCATTAAGAATCTATAACATACGACATTAGATGTGTGTAGAGTAAAGCCAACATAAGGATACACAAATCGTTTTATCAGGGAATAAAAAAAGTAAAGTGTCACAATGTGCACAACACTGTGATAAATAGAGAGGAGCGACCATCGTCCACCGGTGAAACGAGCGGCACCGGAATACCAAAAACTATATGGTTATCTTTAACAAACATAAGACTTACACCAGTGTTTACCAAACTTTTTCGAGTGACCGCCCCCTTGAGTCCATAAACCTATAACTCAACACCCTTGAATAATAATCAGATACCTAGACTAAATAACCAAATGAGTAACATTTTAATAATTAAATTAAAATAATTACTAATCGAATATTTATTTAGAATCCAATAGATGTATTGTTTCTTAGCATATTTATGAAAAGGAATTAATACACAATAAAAGAAACTTAGATGAGAATATACTTTTAACATAAAAAATGAATTATCAAAACAAATAATTTTAAGAAACCATTTCCTAGAAGTTTAGATGTTGTGTTTTCATTTAAATTTAGAAATTATATTGCATGAACAATTTCAATTTATGGAAATAGAATCCCCGCTCCTTTTTGCATTACCGACCCCGATATCGAAGCAACGCCCCCAGGGGGGGCAGTACCGCCCACTTTGGGAAACACTAACTTACACTTTCAAAAAAAAGTGATATAACAAAAATAAATAAGCTGGAAGACAAAAATCTGAATTGACTGAAATTGACCATCTGTTAACTACTATGACGAAGGAGTATGATGAACACTCAAGACATCCTAATAAGAAGTGTAACCCAAAGTGAAAAAAAAAACATGAAAGCTGTAGACCTAAAATATCAAACTAAACGAAAAGTTGTGCTCCTTTTGTATAGACCTTAGGTTAGCTTAGGTTGTAGTTCCATTACAGAATACATGGAATCTTTGGACAAAAGTTCAAAGACTGGGCTTTTGTGATACTACACAATGAATACAGTAATCCCTCGCTAGTTTGCGGTTCAGTTTTCGCGGGATCCTGAAATATTCAATTAAAAATTATAAAAAAAATATTCAACTGTAATTGCAGTAAAAAATAAAAAAATATTAAAGAAGAAAATATACAGGATTCTTCTTGTACGATCGAGAAAGATATCAAACAACCAGTGACTTGCTGGGTCAAAATATTCTACAGTATTGAATTAAAGGTTAATAAAAGCTGTTAAAAAATACTCAATAAGACTAAAAATTAATGAAAAATATTAAAAAATAATTGTAACAAGATAATAATAAAAATGTCAAAAAATAGAAGTCGAATTTTTTTTATTAATTATTTCTTATTTTTTCAATTCTATTTACAACACAGTACAGTATTCAGTAAGGTCAGGATTCTCTCTCTCTGTTGGAAAGGTCATTGTTTGAGCTTTAGAGGCTTTTATAAAGGCGCGTCCATTATTCGCAGATTTTCGCTTTTCGCGGGTGTCTTCCGTCCCCATTATCCGCAAAAATTGAGGGATTACTGTATTTTCTTCATTGGAACTCTTAATTTTTTTTTTTTTTTAAACCAACTGTATTTAAAATAAGCCAGTACCAGGCGTGGTAAAGAGTCGGTATCGTCAGCTTACCGTCCTGTCGTTAAGACAATGAGTTCAGCTTCGTTTCACTCCCTCCCCCGTGAATAAATGGAGACTTAAAGTGGGTATTGAACCCAGAAAGCAAACCATAATAAATGAAGAAACATATTGTGTTATCATCAGCTTAAAAATTTCATTTTTTTTTTGAAATTAAGTAATAATGAGATTATTAATAATTAATAATCAGTAGTAACAATTCAGAATAGCTGAAAAAAACAAATGAATAAACAGGAGTGTGAGAAAACTACCCAAGCAAAAAAAAAAAAAAATACTGCCCATGCAACATACACAACCGAAATGTTCTTTCAAACATGTTAAACCCATAACAAATTTAATACAATATACAGATTCAAGATTTGCAAAATTACATTTCATTCGTAAATGCTTATTCTACAATACCATACTGAAAGAAGACCTCAGTACAAACTCCATTTATTCACAAAACGGCAAAATCCCTCACCAAACTAACAATCAAGTGTATGTACAAATGTATTAATCCATCACACTGGGAAACCATTTTATAGTGAATTTCACCGACTCCTTAATACACTCAAAGTAATCTGGTTAAGCTAATCAATATGTTATTTTAAACCCACAAAATTTTCGATGAATAAAATATAATAACGGATAAATCTCTCAAGTGATATTATTATAATATCTAAATTTTCAAAGTTTATACAATTACAATATAAAAACACATGCCAAATCTAAATAATTTGTAAATTTTACGACTTAATGAACTATTTATTAATATTTTAACATTTACAAAGCAGTTTGCATTATCGGTACGGAATAGGAAAAACAGTTGTTTGGTTGGTTTTTCGGACAATTTAGAAAACTAAAGCATAATTATAACGATAAAAAATTATTGTTTATAAAACATATAATAAAAATAATTTAATAGATGATTAATTTATACATTAAGTTAGAAATGTGGGGAAATGGTGATAGGGAAAATAAAAGGGTGCATGTAAAGTATGTTCACCCTTTTAGGTGAGTTCTGGGGAGGCAGAATCCTAGAGAAATCGGAAACTATAATCCAAAAAAACAACTTTTCTTCATTGAATAATATACCTTTTTTTTTTTTTATTAGAAAACAACCGACTATGGCATTAAAGTAAATAAAAAAACGTATCATATTCCAAAACACCACTGTAAATTTTACCCATTATCTTTGGTTATTTATTTTTTCTTTAATACTTAACCTGATAAATATAACGGCAATTATTATTTGACGGACATAATGATTGATTTAAACAACGCAATCAAAATAGTTCAAATTCGGTAACTAATACTTTTTAAAAATAATATTTAAAAAAAATATTTGATAAATAATGGCAAAGGAGACTATATGATATATATGTCACATATATATATATATATATATAACAAACACTTTTTCTTCTTCTCGGAGTTTGGTCAGGGTAAATATATGGAATCACCTTTTTTGCCAACGTTTCGTCTTTATTTTAAGACATCCTCAGGGCTATAAACTAACAAAAAAAAAATAAACAATGGACATTTGTCATTTCTACTTTAGAAATATCATAAACAAATTGAAATCCTCAGCGCTGAGGATGTCTTAAAATAAAGACGAAACGTTGGCAAAAAAGGTGATTCCATATATTTACCCTGACCAAACTCCGAGAAGAAGAAAAAGTGTTTGTTAACATTTTGTGGTCAAGAAAACAGTACCGTATATATATATATATATATATATATTCACTGATAAAACGAAATACGATCCAAACTGGACACTTGCCGTTGCGCCTACAACGTGCTTGGTCTCCCATTCTCTTTTCTCCTGAAGACGGATTATCCGAAAATTTGAGTCTGTAAGTGTGTTTCCCTACTTTGTGTGTTGCTCTTTGTTAATCTCGAACTCGATATATATATATATATATATATATATATATATATATATATATATTATATATATATGTCTTTTTTCCCTATTTCATATTGTGATTATACATATATATATAAACACGTGTTTATATATATATATGTATAATCACAATATGAAATAGGGAAAAAAGACTAAGATCTTTCAACCACAACAAGCGGTCTTCGTCAGAGTCGAAAAAACCCAACTGTTTTAGTTGGTTTTTTTTTGACTCTGACGAAGACCGCCTGATGTGGTTGAAAGATCTTAGTCTTTTTTTCCCATTTCATATTGTCGTTTGATCATTGATTGTTATTTCACATGTTTATGTGAAATCATGTTAAATATATATTCTTTTGTTTTTTTTCACAATAAACACGTGAAATTGTAATAATCAATGTCCAAACCACAATACGAAATGAGAAAAAAGACTAAGACCGCTTTTTTACAGTTGAAAGGTCTTAGTCTTTTTCTTATTTGTTATTGTGGTTTGGACGTTGATATATATATATATATATTTATATTTCCTGACGATGAAGACATCGAAATATAGTAGTAGTGAGTTCAGTGACTTCTTTTCTGTTGTGTTCTTTTGAAAATTTTAGTTTATATATATAAAGGAATTGATAAAACGATTTTACGAACGAAATAAACTGAATTTACAGAAAAAACAAACATAAAAGAGATCAGAAAAACTGACAGTCTATATTTCCACTGCCTCGTCATATCTGTCTCCGGAGTGACAGATATTTTTTCCTCATCATTTTCTTTACATGATGAGGAGGCAGTCAAAATATAGTAGTTTATGTGTGTTCTTTCTATGAAATTTAGTTTATATATACATACATAAATAATTAAATTTTATTCATTAAACAAAATTATTTTTTTTTTTTTTTAGCATCGAAACCTTGTTTGAAATATATAAAATATAAAAAAAGGAATACTATTACTAAGGGGCAATGTAATTCAAGTTGTTTATCAGTAAAAATATAATCTACGCGAGAAAAAAAATTGCTTCGACAGAAGTCATGCTTTTAAAACATCTGTGTCGATATAAAGACTGGTTTTCTGAAGCATGCAAACAAAATGGGGGACTTCGCAACTAGCCAGCCAGGAATAGCACATTATGGCTACGATTGACTTCTGAGATTGTTATTATCACTTCTAGAGTAATCTAAACTCCATTACTTTTTCACCGGCAACACATAAAAAATAGATAAAGAAACACACTATTTTCATTGTATTATTACGGATATTAATGCCTCAGATAAATTAAGTTTTTGTTAATGATTTAATTTTATTTCATTGCGTTGCGATATCATTCGAAGGTCGCAGTTTTATTTGAAATATATGAAGGATGTGACATTTGTACGGAATAGTTCATTGTTGACTCACAAACTTAACATGAAATTTGCATTGCGCGGAATAAAAACATAACTACAAATGTATTATTTTTTTTTTATTTAAAATTTACATATGTTTCTTTGAAATAAAATTTGCATTAAATTTTAAATATGACCCTTTTATAAATATATTGTTAAAAAAAAATTTTAAATCTTTCTTTTAAATAAAATTTTAAATCTTGTTTGGTTTAAATTTCTATTTTCTTTTTTTATCTAAGATATGAAAGAAATAAGTTAAATATACGGTAAACTGGAACTGATGGAGACGGAAAACTACAACTTTCAGAGCTTTCATTAAATGCACCATTCCTTTAAAAAAAAAAACAAATTATTTTGTTTTCCTTATTTAAATAAAAGTTGCAAAGATTTCTTTTAAACTACAATCATGCTTTGAATTTTCTATAAATACAATAATAAATGCAAAATCAATACTTTCACGAGCAAAAAAAAAAACAACTTTTAAATGATTCCAGTGTGACAGACAATGGTGATATATAATCATAAGGCAGTCCAAAATGTATAAAATCAAAAATTTTTTTTTTTGAAATAGAAATACTTTTTTGGGAGGTGATAATCCAAATAAAAATTTCTTTTTCAAAAAAAAAAAATTGTTTTTGTTTTTGAAGAGAAGGTGAATGGAGGAGGGGGGTTGTTTTTGTTTCTGAAGAGAAGGTGAATGGAGGAGGGGGGGTTGTTTTTGTTTCTGAAGAGAAGGTGAATGGAGGAGGGGGGTTGTTTTTGTTTCTGAAGAGAAGGTGAATGGAGGAGGGGGGTTGTTTTTGTTTCTGAAGAGAAGGTGAATGGGGAGGGGGGTTGTTTTTGTTTCTGAAGAGAAGGTGAATGGAGGGGGGGGTTGTTTTTGTTTCTGAAGAGAAGGTGAATGAGGAGGGGGGTTGTTTTTGTTTCTGAAGAGAAGGTGAATGGAGGGGGGTTGTTTTTGTTTCTGAAGAGAAGGTGAATGGAGGGGGGTTGTTTTTGTTTCTGAAGAGAAGGTGAATGGAGGGGGGTTGTTTTTGTTTCTGAAGAGAAGGTGAATGGAGGGGGGTTGTTTTTGTTTCTGAAGAGAAGGTGAATGGGGGGGGGTTGTTTTTGTTTCTGAAGAGAAGGTGAATGGAGAGGGATTGTTTTTGTTTCTGAAGAGAAGGTGAATGGAGAGGGGGTTGTTTTTGTTTCTGAAGAGAAGGTGAATGGAGGGGGGTTGTTTTTGTTTCTGAAGAGAAGGTGAATGGAGGGGGTTGTTTTTGTTTCTGAAGAGAAGGTGAATGGAGAGGGGTTGTTTTTGTTTCTGAAGAGAAGGTGAATGGAGAGGGGTTGTTTTTGTTTCTGAAGAGAAGGTGAATGGGAGGGGGGTTGTTTTGTTTCTGAAGAGAAGGTGAATGGAGGGGGGGTTGTTTTTGTTTCTGAAGAGAAGGTGAATAGAGAGGGGTTTTTTTGTTTCTGAAGAGAAGGTGAATGGAGGGGGTTGTTTTTGTTTCTGAAGAGAAGGTGAATGGAGGGGGTTGTTTTTGTTTCTGAAGAGAAGGTGAATGGAGAGGGGTTGTTTTTGTTTCTGAAGAGAAGGTGAATGGAGGGGGGGTTGTTTTTGTTTCTGAAGAGAAGGTGAATGGAGGGGGTTGTTTTTGTTTCTGAAGAGAAGGTGAATGGAGGGGGTTGTTTTTGTTTCTGAAGAGAAGGTGAATGGAGGGGGGTTGTTTTTGTTTCTGAAGAGAAGGTGAATGGAGGGGGGGTTGTTTTTGTTTCTGAAGAGAAGGTGAATGGAGGGGGTTGTTTTTGTTTCTGAAGAGAAGGTGAATGGAGAGGGGGGTTGTTTTTGTTTGTGAAGAGAAGGTGAATGGAGGGGGGTTGTTTTTGTTTCTGAAGAGAAGGTGAATGGAGGGGGGTTTGTTTTTGTTTCTGAAGAGAAGGTGAATGGAGGGGGGTTGTTTTTGTTTCTGAAGAGAAGGTGAATGGAGGGGGGTTGTTTTTGTTTCTGAAGAGAAGGTGAATGGAGAGGGGGTTGTTTTTGTTTCTGAAGAGAAGGTGAATGGGAGGGTTGTTTTTGTTGTTGTTGGTGGAGGGGATACCTTGTCCTGAGTGGATCGAGGAGAGCTATACTGTCAGTAGGTTGACAGGAAGGGCGCTGAGACGACGAAGAAGACGAGGTCGAAATGGAGGCTGATTTCACATGGCCTTTCCTACCGATTGTATCCCCTCCTCCGCTAACGCACAGCGAACTGTCACACAGGAGAGCACACAAGGCTTCAAAACTAACTCGCTCAGACACACTTCGCTCCTTCATCAATATTATCAACACTCCACACTTACGCAAACATATTTTCAAAAAATACTTCCCACACCTTATCACAAAGTCAAATAAAAACTGTTTGGTGCATAGCCAAACACAAATTAAAAAAATCAAACTTTTATTTAAACTACCACTTTAACAAATACAACGCCTCATGTTTGAAAGTATAACGTATTCTTGTGGCTGACAGCTGATATTTGATTTCATCTTCTAAGTAAATCTTCTACATTCATATTCTAACAAAATCAATATTTTAATATGTAATGACTGTACGTACTCTCAAGAATACTCCATCTGAAAAGTTTTATTTATCTTTTTGCACAATTCATCCCGTTAATTATTACATTTTAGACAATGAAACATTATTTTTTTTAATTTATATTATTTTTTCAAACAATAATTTGTTTATTGATTATTTAAACGTAGATTTAAAGAAGATAATAATAAACAAAAGTAGCACTGTAAAAAATATTTATATAATCTATTAATTAGTTTTTATTACATTCAAAATAATAACTGTTATCTACTAAGGTTTAATGTCACATATTTTCTCTATATTGTGAACAGGAAAACGATCCAAAAGGACAACAAACGTTTCACGGTGAATCACAAACACAGAAATAAGGAACAAACACACTTGCTATCTCTAAATTAGAGACAGTAAGTGTGTTTGTTCCTTAGTTCTGTGTTTGTGATTCACCGTGAAACGTATATATACCACATATAAAGATTTCACATTAACACGTGACATCTTTTTATACGAGTAAACATATATATATATATATATATATATTAAAATGAAAGTCAGGATTTTTTATATATATATATACATTAAAATAACGCAGTGACACATAAACAGAAACACAGACATAAACTCACTTTCAATATTTCGACAATCGTCGTCATCAGAGAAGAAGTGAATTGACGAAGAGGACGACAGAATGAAGAACTACTGGTGAGTAAGCTGTCTCCTGCAAAGGAGACAAATAAAATAGAACTCGAAGTCGAGATGTCAAAAATAAACATAAAAAAAAGTTTTCTGATGGTTTATGTTAGAAAAGAAATACATAAATGAAAATTTGAACAATTTAATATAATTATAATATAATATATAATATAAACTAACATTTAAATAAGCATTTCACTGAAGCCACAGTGCTCTCAGAACTTTAAATAATTGTCTACATGGATTGTTTAAAACTGACTTAAACAATATTGAAATGTTACGCATTACGGCGATATTGAAAAGTGAGTCTTTGTGTGTTTCTGTGTTATGTGTCACTGCTTATTTTAATTGTTATTTGTCTGCGGACCGTTTATCGTTATCATGGATATATATGTTTTAAATGAGAAAGTGTACTTGTTTTGAGTACTTATCACTTGTATGTACTACACACATATCCTTTCATATAAATCTATAAGTTACAGTTATACATATCCACCGTTAACTTTGAATCAAAACAAATAAAAAAAACACTTTTATTGAAAACACAAATGCAAGAATTAGTAGTGTATACAATAGAAAACAAATAAAATAGATACGTTAGTCAATAATCACAAAATATACACAAACATTAAATCCCTTTCTTGTTTGGTTTTTATGAAAAAAAGTAATAAATGAATGGTTATTTCTGCAACAGTCTTCATGCTTTGTTAATCTCTTGTACTACTGTCTATTAACACCAACATGGTTAAACGAAATACTGAAGACCATCCTGCTCGACTTTATTTTACCAATTTAGTCACCAATAGTTCAATAAACATTTATATATAGATAAAGGGAAATGAATAATTTGACTACATTTTAATCAAAAAGAATTAACCATAGTAACTATGTATTATTTAAGAACAATTTATGAAACAAATCTCTTCATTAATGTTTTAACTGTTGAATAACTTCAGTCAAGTATTCAAGAATATCAATTGAACTTAAATTGTACAGCTTAATACATTTTATCGCCATTAATTAATAAAAAGTATTAATTCTTGCGGTTTATGCATAGAAGAAAGAACCCAATTAGGTATGAATTTAAGAAATCATAACATACGTAAAAAAGACGTTAGTGGAAAATATGAAAAAATTTTCATAAGACCACTTATTTTAAGTGAATGTTTTAGCCACTTTCTATTTTTTTTAACTGTGGTTTAGACGTTGATTTTTTTTTAATGTGAAATAATGTTTTTAGGTGTGTTAAAGTAATCGGGATTCTAATTTTCTAGGTTCAAAATCAAACTCTTGTTGCCGATATTTCAGAATTATTTAAAACCTTTTTGATAGGCAGAAGTAAGAATAAGAAAACTAAATTAACATTATTTAAAGAAATAACAATGTTGACTGTTTTTCAACAGTCTAGCTAGTTGAAGGTTTTGGCCAGTCAACATTGTTAGTTCGTTTAAATAACGATAAATAAATAAAATAATAAATAATATAATATAAACAAACAATTTATAATAATATAATATAACTACGAATATAAATAAAAATAAAATAATAAAACAACAATAAATAAATAAATTTCTTGCTAAAAAATTCTTACTTCTGCCTATGAAAAAGGTTTGAAATAAAACGGAAAAGAGTTTGATTTTCTAACGAGTTAGAAAATTGACCGAATCCCGATTACATTAAACACCTATCCTATCAAACGTTATTATATAATTCAGTTCGTTATCCATATTTGGGTATTTATACATATAATAAACTTATTTAAAGAACACGAAAACAACCTTCTTGGTTACTCAAGGCAAAACTGAAAAAAAAAAAACAGAAAAAGGACAACACTGGAAATTATAAATGAATTTACATAATAAGAGTATAATAATTTTCGTTTAATGAAGAGATTTGGTTTATATATATTAATGTTCTGGTGAATGGAAATAGGGAGTATGAGATTTTGGTTGGATTAACATTTAAGATTCAAAAGCTGTTACCTAGCAACTGGGCACCACTTACACAATAGTCTCAAGAGAAACATATATTTCAGACAGTATTTTTAGCATACCCAATGATCTAAAATAGTGCTCAGTCGAGTATCCATTATAAGCAGAATGTAATTTGGAAAGGTAAATAAAACAGAAAGAGCACTGACATGGTTTAACATTTGTCAGGAGAAAGGGCAACAAGGTCTGTAGTTGAGGTTAGTTGAGTTGAAGTTACCTCAAAACAGAAGTGGGCTATTCAAAAGTGTATGAATATTTAATTCATATAATGTCAACAAATGCGAAAGGATATTGCAGACAGAGGTAAACATGTTCTTTTTGATTCATCTTTCATTAGCAGGATTAAAGTAAACTTATTAAAAAGCTTTATGTAGTGAAAGAACGACTGAGAAGAAACATAAAAATATATTATAAATAAAAAAAATATATGAGTGACTTATTTGAAAGAAATATATATATAAAAAAAACGCAAAACAAGCTTGCTTGCTTTAGATTCACTTAATAACGAAGTATCTTTGAAATCCTAAATTTTGGACTTCAATCCAGAGATTTTAATTTTCTATGGAATTATCAAGCATAGTGTGTGTAAAAAAAGATGATGCTTTTTATTCAACTGTGACCTGAAAAATGGCACATATAAATAAATCGAGTCTTGAATCATCACACATTAAGCAATCGGTGAACGTTGTTTTTGAAAGCATGATCAAAACTACTGTAAATAATATTTGGATATTTCCTTTCACGATTTTTCATACAGTAACTAAAATAATGTATTAAGAATTTAGTTAAGCCTCATTTTTTTATGCATGCCTAACTTTCACTTTCTTCTATTTCATCAAAAGGAAAATGTCATTATGAATACTTCAATAAATTTAGAGGATACAGAGAGTTCAAGAGTAAGTTTATACAATAGTAAAAAAAATGGCTTACTGTGAAACTATAAGTTTTATTAATAGGAAATTTAAATAGTTTTCTGAACTAATAGAGGATTATACTGTGCGGGGGGGGGGGGGGGGGCGATAATAAAAGTCTCCAGACAAAAGAAGTTTTACATTCAAACTACGCGTTTCAAACAATTCGTTTCAAACATCTACAATATAAATCACAAATTAGAAGTTACAAAAATATACCAGAATTATATATAATAAGACATTTAAATATCTTGGGTATAGCAAACAGCGCGACCTGCCAAAAATGTGGGGAAGAAGATGAAACCTCCGTCCACTATGTGGCTGAATGCCCTGCATATAGTCTCCTTAGACTTCATACTTTAGGTTCTAGTACCATAAATAGAGATAAGCTAAGGGAAATGGAATGGAGAAACCTTTTGATCTACATAGAAAGGTCAGGAAGATTCTCCTAGGAGTAGGATCCGGGATACATGGGGAAGGCAAAAAGGGCCCACTTGGCTGGCCTACTTGCCAGATCTTAGATCTACCCGCCTTGCTACTACTATGGGGAACACGAAGTATTTGAACAAAAAACTTGCTTTGTGTGGAGACTTTGTATCATCGTTTTGCTCGGTATAAGTAAATACCACACAATATTTACACAACTAATGAGTTACAATACAGGAATTCATCAATTTTCAATAAAGGATGGATTTAACTGCCTTTCAAATACAACGTCACCAATGTTAAAGCATGAGCACTTAGCAATACATTCAGCTGGGTATTCAACTTTAAGAGTGGTTGTGTAAAAGGTATACTAGTGTACCAAGATGATAAGGGAATCTGATGGAAGTAGAGTATTAAGTAGAAAAGATGAATTCAAACCTGGGAGTCAAGTCGCCTGCGGTATTGGTTTTTTCGTTTGAAGAAGCCTTTGCTTCGTAGGAAATGGTACTCCTTCGGGACACAGAGCCGACTCCGCTGGAGGCTAGGCTCCGGTTACCGCCGCCGCCTCCACCTGTGCCACCGCTCATGGTGTTTGACTTTGTTACTCCTCTTGGCTTAACAGGACTTGCTAAGCCTGGCAAAAGAATATCATTCACGTTTAAACACAACGTATAAAAATAAAAAAAAGTAAAACATTAACATCTTCACTGACATAAATATTTATATTAGAGAAATTCTTGCTCAGAAACATCAAACTGATATATTACACCGATTTAACTACTGGCTTATATAAGGAATTACATAATAGTTTATAGTATAGTAAAAGAATATGAAAATCAATAATGATTTTAGAACAGTGTTTCCAAGCGTAGTGTTATTACATCATTTGACCTGCCTATCAAGTAAAAAACTATTTTCTCTTCTAAGATTTGGTCAATTAACAAAGTGAATGGATGAAAACATTCATATTGCCATAAGCAATACCTGCATCTGTAAATCAACGGAAACGTGTAATCTACATTTTATAACCATGATTTTCCCTGTATATTTCATTAGCCCATTGCGGACAATCATATTAGGTACTAACAATATCCTGTTCACCGAAGTATACTGAAGCCAAATGAAGGCTTCTTCTTCAAGAAATTTAAGTTTTAACAAATTCTTACTGCTTTGGTGAGAAAGACATACTGAAAAATACTCCCTTGTTCTCTCAAATAATTGTTCCACACAATAAATACTGTACCTTATGGAGTTATATAAAGAAACTACAATAATGAAATTACATTAAATATAGCAACAATATATAAAAATGAAAGAAGAAACGGCCCACCAGTACAACATGCCAAATTACAACAGCAAGAACTGATAAAACTTCGAACTCGAACAAATCTGAGTTTAAACAGAGATATCGAGAAATTACCCCCAGAATCGGAACATAATTTTGAAACTCGAACAGCCGCCCAAACTTTTATTAATTTACTTCCTTGTTTTTAAATAAAGTTATCTATAGTATATAAAAGAGTATTACATACATACGTGACAGAACGGGAAAATTAGTTTTGGTTTTCGAACAAATCTGTTGTCAACTAAAATTCTGGAACGAATATTGTCGAGAACCAAGGTGCCAAGATGCCAGTATTTAAAATTTAAAAAAGTTACAAAAAATTAATGACTATTAAAAAGGCTTTCATTCATCGGTATATATAATAATAATCGTGGCGAATATAATAATTTTGTTTTTTTTTTAATTCTTAAAGAACTATTTACTGCCCTAATTGCACGTGGTTTATTCTCTCATAAAATTATTTACCTATATATTCGTTCTAAAATAAAAAAGTACAATTTTAATACTAGAGTTTGTTTCGCGTTATCCGGATAATCTAAAATAAAGCGGTGATAAGTTATTCTCACTTTCTCCCCCGTGATATGTTATTATGTTTAAGCTCAATAATATTTTAAACTATCTTTATTTAATACTAACTTGGAGGTTCTAATGAAGAAGGCAAGGGGGTAGGATTAGAATTCTTGGAAGGCCTGGAATTAAGCCGAGCTGTGTTTTCTTTAATGGTAGCTGTGTCCACTGTGTTCTGCCTTTTGAAGTTCGACCCTTGATGCACACCAATGGAGCCGCCAGTATGATTGTGATTTGCTCCAGAAGTGGGAACATTTACTCCAGTCCCTAAAAAAATGAACACATCACAAGGCCCGGACTTACTAATTGGGTCTGAAAGAGAAATGTAGCAAAACTTACACTCAGGTATCATAACATGAACCTTCAGAAAGATGAAAACAATAAAAGAATTTTTATAAGAAAAAGAAAGAATAACACAATAAAAGAGTATACTGCATACAAAGGTCAGGAAAGCCGTTCACTATTCAAATGTGAAATGAATACTGTTCAAATATTGTGATATATTATTTTGTTCCTTTATTACCGTTAATATATATATATAATATATTTAAGAATTTGTCTTACTTTTTCATTTGATCACATTACTTAATTTTTACTTAATTAAAACGTAGAATGCTTTAAAATATTAAAACATTACGTATGCAAATAAATATCAAAACCGAAACTGAAAGTTTTCAACGAGTGGTTAGTCCACAAAATCTTTTCAAAATGAATTTTGAGCAATCCGTAAAATTTCTTGCTTTAAATTTCATTTATAAATTCTTCATAGAAGTTGATTCTTTAAATATTAATCCATTTCGTATTTGACTAATTCATTAAAGTAAAAATTTTATTGATAGAATATAACAGTGCTTCGGTGTCAATAGGGTTAAACAATTTTTATTTTACATTAATTTTCAAATAAACAAACTATTTCCTTCAATAATTCACTAATAAGAAAAAAAGAGAAAAGTATAAGAGAGTAATGCTTGTGTTTTTGTTGATTTTTTATATTAATACAAAATAATTTTAATGATTGTTTTGAGAATATATATGTATCAAACAAAAAATATATGCATCTCAATATTGATCCTCAAATATTATATGCCTCCTCATGTATGATCCTCATATGCCCAAAATATTGATCCTCAAATATTATATGCCTCCTCATGTATGATCCTCATATGCCCAAAATATTGATCCTCAAATATTATATGCCTCCTCATGTATGATCCTCATATGCCCAAAATATTGATCCTCAAATATTATATGCCTCCTCATGTATGATCCTCATATGCCCAAAATATTGATCCTCAAATATTATATGCATCCTCATGTATGATCCCTATACGCCCAAAATATTGATCCTCAAAATCAATATAAAAAATATTGAGGATCAATATTTTGGACAAAACTTCAACTGAAATGCAATTTATTAAATTAACAAAACTATCAGAATTAATTTATTACTTCAGTAATAGAGCGGTTGAGAATCAATATTTTAATAAATAAATATTTTGTTGTGCAATCTACGTACATATATATAGCTTTTGTGTTGTTCACATTCATATAGTGAACGAGAGACACTTTTATAAGTCGGCACCCATGAGTAATGGACAGCCACATTAAAGCACATATATATTTAAATAAATATAAACACTTCTATTTAAATATAATACATTTTAATAGATAAAAACAAACCATTTATTCTCTTTAAAAAATAAATATATATTTTTTAATCTTATACTGTTATAGCTAACTTTTCATTATAGCTAATCTTAACAGCATGCAAGAAAAAAAAATACGAAGACTCTAGAAACAAAACTTTCCATGATTAATATCCCTCATGCGAGGCAAACCTTTGACCAAAGAAAAAAGAATTATTAAGAAGCATGTTATCTTCAGAAAGCTTTGATTTAATCGAATTTCACGTACAAATGAAGAAATATTAAACAAAAACACATATTGTATTTAAAACATTTTAACCCCATCATTATTTTGAAAAGTCTCGAAGTTTCTACAATTTGATTAAGTCATGTAATTGAAAGTTTCGTTATTTCTTTATTCAATAAGATACTGCAAACTCGATAAAAACTTATAGTAATTTTAAATGGTTCTAAAATAATCTTTAAAAAAAATAAAACCCAACTTATTTTTTTTATAAAACTCTTATCCTTTCCTAAGAAAACTGTTTTTTATGTTATCCAACTGATAAAAATGTTGATATAAGAACAAAAACTTGTATAAAGTTAAATTAAAAATAAGAAACAATCAGTTTAGACAACTTATAAAACGATTACAATAAAAGAACACGTAGAAACAACATAACTCACTTCAATATTTCGACCTCGTCATCATCAGGAGAAGGAGACTCCTTCTGGCCACTTCACAGATTGCTCAAACTCCATTTTGAAAAGATTTTTTGGACTAGCACTTGTTGAAAATTCTCATTTTCTGTTTTGATATTTATTTATCTAATTTATTTGTATACGTAATGTTTACTTTAAAAGCATTCTATGTTCTAAGTAAAACCACCGCTTCTTTATTTTTTTCTCCGGAAGACAACGAGATGAAAATACTGAAGTGAGTTATGCTATTCTTTTTATGTGTTCTTTTCTTGTAATAGTTTGATAAATACTGAATAATTATTATTAGTAGTAGTATTGTTTAAAAGAACCAATTCTAAGAATTTTCAATTATTGACTCTCCAATTTACATAAGAAGCTCTAAATTTAAGATTTCTTTTAAAAAATATAATGAAGAAATGAACATTTAAAATTAGTATGTATTAATTCATAAACATAACAAAGAAGATTTAACTTGATTTAGCCTATCACTTATAAGCATATTAAAAAAGCGTGAACATGGGGTTATATATTATAACACTACAAAAGCATCCAAAACAGATGTTTAACAAGAAATTATTGTTACCTGAGGAGACCAGAAAAAAAACATTAATACAAGGAAAACAGTCAGTGCTAACAGTGACACGAAAAATGAAATGAAAAAGGTTTGGGAAATGAAAGGAAGTGGTAGGTTTGTATTACTACTCACCGAGAGAATCAATACAAAGAATAACGGTCATGAAATATATTACAGAGAAAGAATGGATAGAACTTGAAGAGAGAGAAAATCAGATTTCATCTACAAGAATAAACTACAAACAGAAATAAAACCATGCACAGATTTAAAAAAAAAATAAAAATTATTTAAGATATATTAACAACTAGGAAAGCAATGAAGGAGATATGCTATATCAATACCAGTGCTTAATTCGAAGAGTAACTGACCCTATTGAAAAATAACTCAACTAATAAGTACTTTAATAGTTAACCAAGGATCGGAAACCTGAAATTGACTTTCCACTTTCCCTTAAGTAGAAACATTCATACAATTTGTATAAAGATTTCCCTAATTCAAACAAATCTAATGGACATCAAAACTAAATGTTTAAAATACTTTGAAATACAAATAATATAAAATAGAATATTCATAAAAGGGAATTATATTTATTTTTTGTATGACTTTCAAGACAACGGTTATAAGAAGTTGGATTATTCGCTAAATAGGTCAAGGTACCAGGAGTAAGGCTGAGCTGAAATTATAAAGTTTTATTTATTGGTTTTGAGTCCTGCCGATCAAATTTTATTGATTCAGATTATCCAATAAATGACTTTAATCAAAAACTGTTTTTAGATTCAAACATTTTGAATCAAATTTGTTTTTCATTTCGTATCTAATACGAAGTAACAATAATCGAGGCTATAGATGCAAAAGCAAACGTATTACCCATCGCTGTGTTAAATAGTACTTCTTGAGTAGTTTTGGCACAAATTTCTTCAGTAGTAATGATTCCCTCCTTTAATCTTTTAAATTACAACCTTTCCCTTTCTTCTTCTTCACTGGGAGTCGTAGAACTATATTAATTTCTACCTGACTTCATATAGTTTGTTTCTTTTTCGATAGGATAGCTGTCAGCCGTCTTGTCTTTCCCTCTTTCATTTCAACTACTATCTTAAAGTATGAGTTAGACCAGTGTTTCCCAAACTTTTTCGAGTGACCGCCCCCTTGGATCCATAAACCTATTACTCAACACCCTTGAATAATAATCAGATTCCTAGACTAAATAACCAAATGACTAACATTTTAATAATGTAATTGAAATAATTACTAATCGAATATTTATTTAGAATCCAATAGATGTATTGTTTCATAGCATATTAATGCAAAATAATTAATACACAATAAAATAAACTTAGTTGAGAAGATACTTTTAGCATAAAAATGAATTATCAAAACAAATAAATTTTGTTTTGAAATAATTTTTTAAAAGAAAACGTTTCCTAGAAGTTTACATGTCGTGTTTACACTTAAATTTAGAAATTAAATTGCATAACATTTTCAATTTATGGAAATAGAATTCCCGCTCCTTTTTGCATTACCGCCCCCCGATTTCAATGCACCACCCACTTTGGGAAACACTGAGTTAGACCTTTGAGGATTGCTTATTTTGAAAAGTGGTTCAGCGTTAAAGTTTCATTATCATATAAGATTAGCATACTGGTAACTGCTGATGCAGTAATAATAACTTTAGGACGATGGACGGTTCGATCCAACCATTCCATTTTCTTCCGACTAATGTAAAGTTTTCCTTTGCATTACTAGTAACACTGTGTAAACTGAGAAGCACTGTGGTATGAACTCTTCTAGCGCTGGCTGGGAGAATCTGATTCTACCAAAACTTGAATTGTAAGATAACTCCTTTAAATCTATGAAGTCTTGAGCTTTCAGTTTTCTGAATTTACACGACACCGTTTGTATGACAGGTTCATTTATATGGTGTTGAAACGTAGAAATGCTGCAGCGCTGAGGCAGAACACAAGCCTGTTTTTCAGAATTTTCTGCAGGGGAAAAAACTTCGTCGCGGGTCGCAGTTGGACCACAGGCCTTCTGATCTAGAAAGACAAATAGTTTCATCGTAGTGACAACCAATCTGTATGAAATTTTGTAATTAACTTTCGATCAAGTCGTAGTGGATTACTGGCAAGTTTTAAAAACGGATGAAAAATTTTACCGTTTAACTTTCCATTTTCCTACACTTATGTGACAACTTGCAACTGTGTTTAACATTTTGTAACCACGTCTCAGTGACGGCAGTTATTCTTGAAGGAAAAAAGTTAGAATTAATTTTACTCTATTCACTATTCTGTTAACATATCGCTAATTAACTTTATGTATATTAAATAAAAATATGCAACGGTTAATAGAAATGTTATAAGCGCTTTAGGATATCAAAAAGTTTCAGATAGTTTAATATTTTTAATACTCTATTTTTGGATTACTTGCCGTTGCGTCTGCAACGTGCTTGCTCTCCATTTCGGACTTCAACAAATACCTAACATCATAGAGGCTCGGGACCGACAGTTTAACGTCCTCTCCGAGAGACGGCATGCTCAAATTTATTCATCTCCCCCATGAATAAATCAAGGACCAGAGTGGGTATTGAAACCCTAGAAGTTCAGAGGCAAGTACGTTAACCACTGAACTAACCTGATCCCCTACAGTTTAAACTCATATAACCATTCACATGTGCGGATTTCAGCAAAAGAATCGGACAGCGATGAATTTGGGAAAGTGAACTTCATACTTTTTCTTTGGTTCCTATATACATAGGCGGGGTGGTTTCAAATCCTCTCTCTCACGCTTTCCATTACGAATAACTGACTCTGTCAACAAAGATAATGAAAACTCCAGAAGCTTTAGGATAATTAATTAAGGAAAATAACCTTCATAAAAGATAATTTCAAATAGTTACATTACTTAACTCAAAATCTAGACACAACTCCTTCATTGCTAACCATAAAATATGCTTACCACTTTTTAATCCTCTAAAAATAAAATCAAAATGAAAAAAAAAACACAACAAAAATATATTTGATATCTCATGAAATCTGATAATTTAACTCTGTACTAGTACTACATCCTATCTTATAATATATTCAAAATCACTCTTTATACTGAATCTTTATAAGACTCACATTCGACTGAGTAACTTCAATTCCATATTACTTCCTAATCATATCTTGGGACACTGTCACAATTCTTATCACACAAAAATCGTTTCAACTAAAACGAAGTTTCAAATATACAATTACTTTGACTACACTAAACTTAATTTTAATAATACTTCGTTAAGTTCATGAATGGAATAGTAGGTTTATACTACTTCATTATTTAAAAAAAAAGTGTTAAAAAATAATAATGATACGAGAAAACTTTGCTTTATTATTTTATTTGGTTAATAATTTATCACCAAAAAAAAATTTGTTAGAAAATCATAAAATCTAGATTTAGTATTTTTGTTTTCATTTTCCAGCAGCATCATATATTTTAATGTAATCAGGTAAATGTAATTTTTTTTTTAAAAAAAGCAATATTTGCCAAAAGTAGTTTTCTAATAACTTTTTTTTCCCTAATAAACTGAAAAATAAACAATTTAATTCCATCTCATTTGATCACCTTAGCAATTTCGAAGTGTTTAATACTTGAGAGAAGCTATAATAGAACCTATATGCCGCTTCCATTGGACTTGGTTGATATATATATATATATATATATATATATATATATAACACACTTTTTCTTCTTCTTGGAATTTGGTCAGGGTTAATATACGGAAGCACCTTTTTGCCAACGTTTCGTCTTTACTTTAAGACATCCTCAGGGATATAAACTAACAAAAAAACAATAAACAATGGACATTTGTCATTTCTACTTTAAAAAAGAAATGACAAATGTCCATTGTTTATTGTTTTTTTATATTAGTTTATAGCCCTGAGTACTTCTTAAAACAAAGACGAAACGTTGGCAAAAAGATGATTGCGTATATTAACCCTGACCAAATTCCAAGAAGAAGAAAAAGTGTTTGTTAGTAATTTGTGGTCAAGAAAACAGGACCGTATTATATATATATATATATATATAAATTAATAATCAACAATTATTTTTATATGATATATTAAGTAAATACCACAATAAAAAAATATATATTAATTAAAATACTCTCTAAGGCCTTTCGTTGCAACATCATCAGAGAGTTACTAAATGAAACAAACAAAAAATATAATAACACGTTATTAATAATAACATTCTTGTTATTATATTTTTTGTTTTTTTCATTTAGCTCTCTGATGATGCTGTAACGAAAGGCCTTAGAGCATTTCAATTAATATATATTTGTTTATTGTGGTATTTAATTCATATATATATAAAGATTTCACATAAACACGTGAAATAACAATCAATGATCAAACAGTTGGGTTTTTGACTCTGACGAAGACCACTTCTTACGGTTGAAAGATCTTAATCTTGTTTTCTTATTTCATATTGTGGTTTTATAATTGGTTATATATATATATATATATATATATATATCTTGAAATAAAAAAGTTTTATTCTCAACAACTTTTCAGATAATACAGAAATGTATTGCTAAAATTTTCAATTCAATTACAAAGAACCGTACATAACATTTTCTCAATGTTACTATTCCCTAAAAATATTATTAAAATTAAAAAAAAATGGAGTAATTTATTTGTTATAAGTGGTGAATCTAAATCATATGGATTAGATTAACTGACTTTGCCTGGCTTTTTTTTATTTTAACTTAATAAGAAATAGACGATTTGAAAATATTTAAAAAATTCAAAAACACCGTTTTAATGTTTTATTTGGTTAATAATTTATCATCTAAGAAAAACTGGTTAGATATCAACAATATATAGATTTGTTGAATCATTTCCTATGAAAATTTGTGTAAAACATTTCTTGTTTATTTATAATTTTTTTTAATCAGAATAATTTAGAATTTTTTTTATTATAATTTAGAATTAGATTATTAATGAAACATTTTCGGATACAACCGATCAGGTGATCTGATAAAAATAATAATCATTATGAATTTTCTAGGTAAATAATTAATATTTTCATAAAGAGAGACATAATAGTCTGTTGTTAATTTTCAAAGAGAAATTAAAACACTTGTTGAGAAATTTAATTCATTATATTCTATCAGAACTGTGACAAACTAAATTTAGTTTTTTGTATTATTTATTCATTTTATTTAATTTATACCCACATTTTATAATGAACACCATCAACAATTTCTATCGGTAAAAAAACACTCCATAATTAAATGCAAGCGAGCACCAAATTATTTTTGCTATTAAATTAGTCCGTTTTTATTCAGATATAATGGGTAAAAAAAAAATATATATTAATATTCAAAATGGATTCAGTTTAAAAAAGCAATAACAGCGACAAAAATAATTTAGAAAACTAAGCCATGCAAATTAATTATTATATTGTTTAATAACAATACGTCTGTTTGAAGGTTTTCTTAAATTAACTAAATTTTTTAATCTTTAGAAATCGAATCAGCATTTATATTTCTTAAATTCAAAGAAAAATCGTTCAAATTTACTTTTATTAAACTTTGCTAATATTATTTTTATATTTAAATAATAAAGCAGCTGATTTTTTTTTTGGAAAGAAATAAATAATAACTTTGGTTATTACCGTCTTATTGAAGTTGCTCTACACGAGTTCCCTCTTTGGTTCCAGGTGACGATTATTCAATTTCAATAATACTATGGAATGGAATATAAACTCTATGAAAGTAACTGATGTATGACTTTATAAGCTAGCTTATTCTTTATTTATCGTAAATAAAATTTCCCGAAGTAAAAAAACAAGAAACGACTTGATTAAAAACATAAATTATTTTTGAACAATGTAGTTGTAATAAGAGAGAAATTGCAAGATTTATCAAATTGATTGTACTGAAAATTATTATCATTTTACGAATGTTACCAATTTATGGAAATAGTAACAACAGGGGGAAAAAAAAGTTCATGCATTTTTCTTTGTTTTATTATTAGTTTTAAAGAAATATATGTTTCCCCTGAACTTCTTTAAAGCACTTCTGTAAATATTATTACAACAATGATTTAAAAATATGTTTATTTGTTTTACCCAATGAATTCCAATAATGTAACAAAGTTTTGTTTACCCGTTAATGTCAACTACGCTATAAAATCAGAAAGGATGCAGTGAACAAATGAAGATGGGTTCATTCCAAAATGAAGTTTCGAATTAGATATGATAACGTGCATTTTTTTGTCTTTCTTTTAAAACATAAGCATATCATGAATGAGTCAAAAACCTATGTGTCATTCAACTGCATTCGAGTTCATTCCTCATCAAATATATATATATTAGTTATTTTTTTGGACTAATGCAATAATTCAGAGTAAACAGTTTCCATCTCGAAATTCAGTAAACAGTTTTGTTTTTCTATTTCTAGTATAAAATTAACTCGACTTTAGTTCATATGAAATAGAAAAAAGAAGTTTGATTGAAATGCCATACAAGACAGTGACGCTTCCTTGACGTAACTATGCGCTAAAAATATTAAAAACATTTATTTATGTATATGTACAAAGAATATATTCACGGAAATCGCATAAATTATCTCTTACACTACATGATTTAATAAACTTAGTCAATTCCTTTGATTTGAGTTTCACCTATATAGAACTAGTTTTTTTTTTGTTTCTACTCGTATTTTTTTCACGGTTCAGTCTTACGAACTGCAACTTCATTAAACCTGTGATATGAGTTTCACCTAAATAGAACTGTTTTTATTTTTTTTTCTTAATGCATTAGTTTCTATAATGCAAATCTTAATTTAAACGTGGT
Source organism: Hermatobates lingyangjiaoensis (assembly GCA_026182355.1). Lineage (NCBI taxonomy): Eukaryota > Metazoa > Arthropoda > Insecta > Hemiptera > Hermatobatidae > Hermatobates > Hermatobates lingyangjiaoensis. Next base: position 384,306 of record JAPFBL010000241.1, on the reverse strand, counting down.
TCATATTATTTTGGAACAATCAATGGGGACCAGGCTAGCTCAGTGGTTACGTGCTCGCCTCTGAACTGATAGGACCGGGGTTCGATCCTCACCTGGCCCTCGATTTATACACGCGGGAGGTAAATAAATCTGATTTGAAACTAATAATATTTTTTTTTTTAAATAAACAGCGAATTACGAAAACAAAGTACAATGACTTCTCAGAAGAGTTTTACAATTAAACGTAACTAGACTGTTCAATGTATCGAAATGATGCAGTCTGAATGGAAAATATTTAATATTGTAGCAATATATATATATCAAGTAACTGCTATATATGAATGTTCTGGACGCAACACACACTTCGAAAGTAGATCATACTCGTACTATGACATCGCCGTTGTTAAAATCAATGACTAAACCTGTTTTCTATTTGGATTTTACTGAATCTCGAGACAATAGCAGTTCTAGTGGAAGTAATATTTAAACCTTGAAGAAATGTTTTGTAGTTATGGCAGTGACCCAAGAGAGATTAGTAGAAGCTTTGATTGCTTTGTTATAGATAAGTAAGGGAAGATGTACCGGGGAGTGTGGGGTGGGGGTAGGGTAGGGTGTGAGAGTGAAGGGCGAGAGCGGTGGCATGAGACTCACGGAGGGCGGTGTCTGCGGCCCCAGAGGAGGCCCTGCGCGAGGCAGGCTTACCCTGCGCGGAGACAGACCGGTGGACGCCGCCGCGGGGGCTTGACGCGCCACCGCCGGCGCTGCTGTTGCCCAGGCCTCGCAGTGAGAGCGAGCTGCCTGACCGCGAGCCGTCGCTCTCCGGCTGAAACACAACAGTATCATTAGTATTCCACACATTACCACCAAAACTTACACCAATCCTGTGTCCTTTACAAGTTTTCTCCTTCAAAGTAATGATACTTCAAATATCATACAGTCATTGAATAAGAACGATAAAGATGGTGCTGAAACTACTACATATACATACATGCACTTTCTGACAATGAGTTAAATCAGAGGTCCCCAACCTTTTTGTTGCCGCGGCCCGGGAGTAGATTGTTTACTTGCAACTTACTAGCATCGTACCAACAACATAACATGAAAATAAAAGCTTCGAAATAATAATAAATATATCATTAAAAAGTTTACATTAAACATTCCTTTCAAAATAAAATACAGATACACCAGAAAAACGAATATAAAGTGCATGAACATTTTAACTTACTAGAACACCTAGTCATTGAGAACTTTGAGCTTGTTTCTTTAAAATCAGACGGTCCCATCTGGGAGCAACAGGAGACAATGACACCCGGAGTGTGTTGCTTATGTCTAGTTTATTCCGATAAATGTGTTTATTCCGCACATGTATGCAAACTATATTTCTAAACTGTATTTCTAACGCGGTCTGGTACCAATTGGTCTACGGACCGGCACCGGTCCGCGGCCCACCGGTTGGGGACCACTGAGTTAGATAATCAACTAGGAAAAGAGATACTAAATCGTTTGCATCCAGAGTTGTGACAGGATATCTCACGATTGTTTTGCCACTGCTTTAGAACTGTGCTCAGAGGGGAAAAACTTATAGTACGACAGTTTAGATTTCAAATAAATCAGAAACTTTTCTGATACACCTCATATGTTGGTGTGAGATGTTCAGAAACTAACCCTCACAAGGGGAGATAGATAGAAATGTGCAAAATATAGCTTAAAATTTATCACATTCTTTTTATTTCCATTGAATAAAGTTTAAAATTTATATATGTGATAAACTAAATGCAAACCAGAAGGACTGATTACACTTAAAATAAACTGGGACACAGTCCAAGTGTATATATATACATATATAAGTAATTAGGTGAAACGGTTTAGCGGATTTTTAAATAAAAACCAATTAAAAAGAAGATAGCACACAAATAGGCACAGGAATAACTTACTTCTATATGTCGACCATCGTCATCGAAGGCAGAGCGGTGACTCCTCCTGATGACGACGATGGTCGAAATATAGACGTATGTTATTCCTGTGTCTATCGGTGTGCTATCTTCTTTTTAATTGGTTTATATATATATATATTATATCAAGAACAATAGAAGAACTACAGTGTAACAAATATATCAAAATATTTTACTATACAAAAAAAAATGATCATCATATTATGAAGATCATCTACGTAATCTTTAACAGAATGCCTTCAAATTAATTTAGATATGACAATAGTCTAAAAAGTAATAATTACAATAACATGTAATTATGTTGTTTAAAGTAATTTATGATCGTATTGCAATTAAAAAAACAAACAAAAAACCACCAAGATCAATAATTTGCAAGAGCCTCCATTAGAATAAAAATTAACTGTTAAAGGTAAAAGAGAAGTGTTGGTTGTGGACTTACGTCAGTTGACTTTCTTCCTAATAAGAGGTACGTGGCAAAGACATCGTCGTACTTGGCTTGAGTTAGGCTGTCTTCGATTTCAGTCCTTGTGTAACCCATTCCAACAAGGGCCTCTGTAACAAATAACAGCAAACATAAAACATACATACATTTTACTTCTTTAAATACAGTACTATTTAAATATCTTTATATTTTAAATGATGGTTAGTTAGTTAGAGAAAAGGTAACTTTAGATTATAAAAAAATAATAACGTAATTAGTAAGGCATAGCAACTTGTCTGAAGCAGTTATACAAGAATAAAATTTGTTTTATTGGAAATAACTTACTTCCTATCTTTATTTGACTAAAATAATTTAGAAAATATTGCAATACGAGTATCTTTTAACTCCTCATATTCAATAAATATGATTTTTTAAGCTGATGTAGTGTTGAAAACAAACCAGCTTATTTTTCATTAGTTGTGCAATCCGTAATAGTATCTTATTTATTGATACTTGGATAAAACAATAAAACAAAGCCTAAATACACACAAAAAGAAGTCGTTTTATCCAAGGCGTTTCGAACACTTCGTGTTCATCATCAGGTAAACTTCTAGTAATCGTTAGAATGTTTGGTTCACCACTACTTCCATTGTAAGTTTACCTGTCGATGAACACGAAATGTTAGAGACGTGGTGAATAAAAAGGCTTCTTTTTGTATGTAGAGACTTTGTTTTATCCATTTACCCTAGTATGAGCTTTATTTCTGTTCAGGGAGATAGTCAGTACAAGATTTCCAACTAATAATATAATTTACAATATAAATGCAAACAGAAATTGTTTCTGGAAACAGATGGGTGTCGAGTTTTAAATGACTTTGTTGGATTTCTTACACTGGGTATTCAGTACTTCTTAAAGTCTTATCACTGCTTATTCCTAATCATTAACACAATAGTTAAATAAATAACACCAATGAAGATAACAATGAAACTTCTTAAGCTATACATGAATTCCGGTGACCGAGAATCAATCTTCCTGTGCAGCTCTTGACATTTCACATACTCAATTATGTAAGAGCAATACAACATGTTTATTATACATCCAAAGTGTATAATACAGTGGTACCTCGGTTTTCGACATCCTCACAATTCAAACAGATTTCGGTGTTCGAACACTCAGGCTGGGAACCAAAAATAGCCGAAACGTACGCAACGTCACCCTGTATGTCATCACACCGCTGTTCAAAAGGTATGTAAATGATACAAAATGGCTTATATTTCTTCTTTTTTATGTTTTCTTTATTATGTACACATTTAGGTCTTTAATGTTGTTTAGATACACGTTTTTTTTTAATTTGTTAGGTATTTTTCTTTGGGAAAAACGGATTAAAATACTTACCATTGTTTCTTATGGGAAAAAATGTTTCAGTTCTCGAACAAATCGGTTTTCGACCAACAAACTCGAACGAATTATGGTCGACAACCGAGGTACCACTGTATTTACTATTTCACTTCAATAGTTAGGACAGTTTCATGTTCTTATATCAGCAATTAACTGTGAAAAATAGACTAAAAAGTAGAAGCTGACATTTGATATAATTATTCAGGTAAATTAATCGCAACTAATTTTACCTTACTTTATAGTATTGAATACTAGAAAAAGATTAATCTCCCTAAACACAGACGGGAAGTTAAAGACTATTTTGAACTGCAGTACTAAGTCTGCTAAGTTAGACTAGCAGAAGCGTTCAGAATGGGATTAGAAGGGAGCGTTTGATTCAAGTAAGATTTTAAACAAAATTCAGCCACTGATTTGAACCAAATATTAAAGAGAAAATGACTTGTTTTAAGACATATATACTTTAATGATGAAAAAACGTTCCGAAACGGACAACTAAAGCTCAATATAGATAAATAAACATAGATAAATTCAAAACACATACTTACAGTCACTAATTTTCGATTTGAACAGTCAACACATTGAGATAAGATAGGGAAACAAAGCTCACTGATGCAGAGACGATTGGAGACAAACAATGTGATCGCGTGCGCGCCCGGTGACCAAGAATAAGGTAGACAAAAATCTTTTTTAAATTTAAATATAGAATAGGGAATCAGAAAATAATAAAGAAAATAAAAAAAGATGATTTTAAGATGATCAATAAAAATTTTATGATTTTTTTTTTACAAAGGATGTGATAAATAAATAAAAATTAAAAATAAAATAAATCTTAAAATCATAATAATGTAACAAAAATAAGATAAACGAAGAATAAATACAAAGACCAAGGGAGCATGTGGGAACATCAGGAAAGATGTTTCCAAACATCTCTTTCTGCACCAGTGCGTTGGTTTCCCATTCCCATTTCATTTAACGACTATTAGACCGAATATAACAAACCGAAAATTAAGTACTGTAAATGTGTGTTTTTGATTTATCTATGTTTCTTTATCTATAATATATATATAGTTCAATATAGACAAAGAAACATAGAGATATCAAAAGAACACACTTACAGTCTCTAATTTTCGGTTTGAACCGTCTTCAAGAGAGATAAGAGAGGGAAACCAAGCGCACTGGTTCAGTGGTCTCCAACCGTCTCTGAACCAGTGCGCTTGGTTTCCCTCTCTTATCTCTCCTGAAGACGGTTCAAACCGAAAATTAGAGACTGTAAGTGTGTTCTTTTGATTTCTCTATGTTTCTTTGTCTATATTGAACTATATTTGTCCGTTTTGGATCGTATTTCCAACGAAAAAGTATATATATATATATATATATATATATATATATATGTGGTATATAGGTCACTAACATTTAAGCTAAGGATTAGGGGGGGAAAAATTAAAACCGAGAAAAAAACATTAAATGAAACAGAAATACAACAGAACATTGGAATATTTCATAATTTAAATAAAACATCAAGATATTTCATTCAATCTTAGAAACTAATAGTCGAAACAAATGACATAAACATACACAACAAAGTTTTTATAAACGATGCAAAACTAATGGCACTTTGAGATTAACAATATACAATATATTTCTATGCAAAATAGATACAAAACAAAGATAAAACTGAAAAGCAATAAAAATTCCTCAAAACTCAGACTCAAGTTTTTATTAAATATAAGCTAAAGAGTTACAGTAAACAAGAAATAGTCATTCAATCCAATAACTTGAAAGCAAAGTCTAAATATAAATTATACTAAACACTGACATTCGCTTTGGAAAAAAATGAAGAACTTATATTAGTGTCAGTTATTTATAATATCACTTTTTATTTAGTTTAATTAACTAAAGGGGTTCATTTTGTGAAGAAATCTTAGTTTATTGTATGCAGCATTTGGGAGTAGATCGAAATGAAAAAAAGTTTGACTTAACTATTGAGAAGAGAGGGGCGCGAGAATTTTCTAGCAAACATCATTACATTTAAAGACAAACCACTACCTTGAAAGAAATGAAAAAAAAACGATTAAAGGGTCCTTGCATTTCAATTTTTCCTATCTCTATATTCACCTATAAAATATATATAAATATACACTATTTTTCTTTACTGAGGTTTGCACCAGCATCAAAGACTTCTCAAAAAAAACACCATTAAGTCGAAGTATCATCCATATTTATTTATTGACTTCATTAGGGCTACGAATATAGACAAAACGTTGGCTTAAAGGTGTTTTAACTGTTTGATGAAAGACCAAAAACCTCCATAAAGAAAGAAAAGTAGTATTACATGTATGTTAATTTGTACATAAAAAAAAAACTAAAACCAAAAAATTTACCACACTAATAAATGAAATAAAGAAGAGAGTTTGAAAACTTTCCGAGATTAATTCTTGTTCTCGAAAGGATTAAGAACTTTTTCCTTATTTTGCTAATTTGTTTTATATATATACAAAACTAAAGTTTATCGGGACTAAGTCAGTTCAGTTAATAGGACTATTAGAAATTGTAATGAAAAGGCAAATGAAAAATTACCAGATATTATTGTTAGAAACTATATAGATACAATGGCCAGGCTCAGAGAAAGTACATTTATGAAATCGAAATATAATTTAGAAAAGAAGCTATCTAACCTAAAAGGAAAACAAGGCAAAGGTTTGTTTAATTACTCTGGAGAGTTAGCAATAAAGAACTGACCGAGTCCCGATAAACTTTAGTTTTGTTTCTATTCCACGGTTGATACTTTTATCAATATTTATATATATATATATATATATATATATATATATATATATATATATATATATATTAGCATAGGTTGGCAGCAAATCTTCTTGGAGGCATATTTTGTTGAAATGTACCGCAGCTTCGGCATTAACGACTTTCAAACTAAGCTGTTCCAGTCTCCTGACAGTCTTACGAATACAAGGTGGTAATTCCCAGATAAGTTACTCAAAGGACATTGAGGCACTTTTCTGAAACACTTTAATAAATATGAACAATTTGAAGACAGCTGAATCACTTCGAACTGAATAATATTGAAAACAACATCACAAATAAAGAATCTGACATAACTTACAAAACTTACTTATAAAAACTAGCTTTCGACTATTCTTTAGTAATCATCAGGTTAGTCTTACATTTTCCAAATTCTTAGATTAAAATCACAGAAATCGAATAAAAGAATTTCACAGAAAGTTTACAACTAAACAAGGCTTTGAAGATAGCGGTTATCACTGGACGTACGAAGTGTAATCTAGCGATACTTGGAAGAACTAAGTACAAAGTGCAATCTAGCGATACTTGGAAGAACTAACAAGTTACTAAATATAAAAGCTTTATTATTCATAGTAGGCCAATCAATTAGTGTAAGTTATATCAAATTCTTTATCTGTGATGTTGTTTTCAATATGATTCAGTTGGAAGTGATTCAGCTGTCTTAAAATTGTTCATATTTATTAAACTGTTTCAAAAAAGTGTCTCAATGTCCTTGGGGCAACTTATTTGGGAATTACCACCTTGTATTCGTAAGATTGTCAGGACTGGAACAGCTTAGTTTGAAAGTCGTTAATGCCGAAGCTGCAGTACATTTCAACAATATATATATATATATATATGAAAACAAAATAAGATTGCCTAATTAATTACCATTGAATATGTTTTTTAAGTAATTTAGAAGGAAAAAGTAAAAGGTTAATATACATTACATATTAATCATTCTGTTACCTAGAGAAAACAGGAACTTAATAGTTTGGGTAAGAAAAAGTAATGAGATTTATTAAATATATAGCCATGCGAATTAAGTTAAAAATACCGCTTTCAATAAACAATAAAAAAACTATTAAAATTAAACATTCAATTTTTTTTACAGGAATGCATATTTCTAAGTAAAACGTTAATACTGTAACTGACATCAGTTACGAAGCCAAGACTACTACAATTACTAAATAGGGAGAAATAATGAAAAACAAGTCCCCCCACCCCAAATGTAATTAAATTACTAATTAGTAGGTGTTTGTTATTTAGTTTCTATAGAAATATAACATTTTATCGTTACTGTAGGCAAATTAACAAATTTCTATGTGGAATCTAAATCATACAGAATTATAATTACAGTTATATATAATTTGATAAAAAGATTTCCCATAAACACGTGAAATAACAATCAATTATCAAAACACAATATGAAATATGAAAACAAGATTAAGATCTTTCAAACCGCAACAAGTGGTCTTAGTCAGAGTCAAAAACCCAACTGAGTTGTTGGGTTTTTGACTCTGACGAAGACCACAATGTTACGGTTTGAAAGATCTTAGTCTTGTTTACCCATTTCATTTGTGGTTTGATTACATAATTTTATATGTACTAAGACAAGATCCGCAGAAGACATAAATATTCAATATAGTTTAATAAAAAAAAAAACTAGATTCAAGTTTTATAATTACAAAAAAATTAACATCAGTTAATAAAGAAACAATACTTTTTTTTAAAAAAAAACGGCGTTACATCGTTGTAATTTTCAGGTTAAACAAATATTTTTCCTCCGGCAGTAATTTCCAATATTATTTTTAATTTTATTATTAAATAAATGTGAGCTCACTTATTTTTATTTTCAGGTTTTTTTTTATGTTAACAAAAGTGGAACATGACAGCTAATGAAGACTATGAGAACTTTAATATCCTTCGTAATTTGAGATATTATTTTACTCATTTTAAGTATTTTTAACTCTAAGAGTTTTCTTAAGCAATGTTCATTTTTTTACTTTTTTTTGTGTGTACAGTTAAAAAGTACTGGTTTGTACATTATCACTGTTATTAGCTTTAGCAAACATTAAGTCAGCCTTGCAATTGCAAAATTGTATTTACTAAAAACGAACAGGAAATAAAACCTTTATATCATGACTGTCGGTTAAGTTAAACCAAACCGTATACAATTTTTAAGGAAGATACTAGTATAAATCTACTTCATATTTTAAATTAAATTAATGTTTTCACTATTCTGTTGCAATGGGCTTATTTTTAAAATATGGAAATTATTTTATTTTGTAATGCAGCTCTTCAAAATAAAAATTTTTATCTTAAAATAACGAAAGTGGGATTAAAAATTTTACAACCATTTTAACGAGATCATCGGATTTCTTAAATAGTCTAAATAATTTTGTTAAAATCATTTACTCAAGAATTCTAGCAATAAAAATACTACAAAGCATTCAAAAGTATTTTTTAAAAAAAAAAAAATAAAATAACATTTTATATTGGTTTTCTAATTAAAAATAACCATTATCTACTGAACCAAGTTTTATAGTTTGCAAATAAAATTCAATCTTTTATAAATTTTCGGAAAACAAATACACCTAAAAATATATTTCATTTAAAAAAAAACTGAAATGTAAATTAGGTAGGTAACACAACCGGATAAAATATTTTAACGAAAAGATATACAATATTATATAAGTCTTTGAGTTTGAATAGCAATTTCAAAAAACAATTTTTTAAGAAACTAGCGATTAATTATGATTAAATATGTAATATTACATATACATATTCATTTTTTATAAAGAAGTAACTTGTAAAAACCTATTCACCGAATTTGATCTTTCCCTTAGGGTTAAGAAAATTCAATAAAACGAATACTAATGAAAAAAAAAAACAAAAATCAAAAAATAAAACCCCAAAAGTTAATATATAAATGTGATTAATATAAATCAAATTTATTAAAAGGATAATTTTACTGATAGGGAATACTTAAAAAACCTTTGTTTCTACAATTACAAAAAAATAAAATTTAATCAAGCATAAATCTTGGCATTAAAAAGAATACATATCATACAACTTTTCTTGTATAAACAAATTATACAGCATTTTCCTGGTTTTTTTTATAAAAAAAAAATTTACATCTATGAATAAAATTTAGGGCGCAATTCAGATTGTCATTCCGGCGGATTTGATTAACATGGATATACATGCATAATAAACTGACTGTTTGCATTCTCCAATATGAGCCTAATGTAACATGCTTACCTGTCTTCGCGCCTTCACCACCAGTTTAACAAAGAAAACAACAATTAAACTTCATTACAAGTAGACACAACAACACCAGAGTAGGTTTTTTTTTAGCGGTTGTATGAACAGTAAAAATATTTATATCATGCAGCAGTTTTAGTAATTTAAGTATTAATCAATTGAATTTCAACTGCAGCGGAGGAGGACTTGTCGAATCGACCCACATACAGTTTGCTTCATTATTGCTGGTTACTTGTTATTGTAAGGTATAGATTCTTGGAATCAGAGAAACAGTAACAGGCAACTACAGGAAGACGGAAAACACTACCATAAAAATATTAATACGACTTCTAACAATTTAAATATTATTTTGAGGAGAAAATACAATACTACTAAACTTGAAATTTACTAAAACGACTAATTTTAATACATGTTTATTAAAATTAAATAAAACTATCGACAGGACTTTAGATAAAAATTATAACGAAAATAAGACAAATATGGAGGCAGATATAACTCCACTTCATTATGATTTGTTGACTTGACCCACTATTCTTATGATATAAGATTTTTAAAGGGTTGAGGTCTTATGATTGAAACTACTTCTCTCGGAAGTGCTATATGAGTGCTAATTGTAAAAAAACAATGTAGCTCTGATGAAGACATATGACGAAACGTATACATCGACATATATAGACGATGTCGAAACTGCGAGAAAAGCAGTTTCAATCATACGACCTCATCCATCAAAAATCTTACATCATAACCCACTTCTATATTTCGACAATTGTCGTCTTCAGGAGAGGAAAACTCCCGCACGGAGGAATGGCGGTGACTGTCCAACAACACAACCCCCACCAATCAGCGATACCACCACTACCACCCCACTTTCCCTTGGTAATGGTAATGGTGGACCTCTGAGTATTTAATGGTTGTGCTGATAGACTTCAGTCACTTCCATGCGAACCTCTACCTCTCCTGATGATGACAATTGTCGAAATATAGAATTGATTTACGTCCGTGTCTATCTTTGTGTTACTTTCATTATAATATATACATATATATAAATTCACTTAATAAACGGAAAGACGATCCAAACCGGACACAATACGAGTTCAAACTTGAAGAAGAGTGACACACAGGGTAAAGGAAACACTTACAAACTCAAATTTTTGAGCAATCCATCTTCAGGAGAAAAGAGAAAGGGAGATCAAGCACGTTGTAGACATAACGGCAAGTAACCCACATATATACACATTTTCAATGAAAATACGATCCGAAACGTGCAATCAGACACTAAAACTTGAGGTTACATCGTCATTTCATTTATTGAGGGAATTTCGTTACTCTGTGTTAAATTAAGACACATTCTACGATCTGAAATAATTAAAAAGTGATTGGTTTTTCTCTATGAAAAGTCACCATATTATATACGGATGAATCACATTGCTTTCTAACTACAGAGGAAAATATACGAAGACAAAATTAGACGGAGCAAAGATATATTTCTATAAGGTATAAAGAAAATGTGAAATACCCTGATAATTAGTAACTACTCAGTATTTCTAACGAATAATTGTAATATCATCGCCCTACAGTAAATATTAAGAAATTAAAAAGGTATGCATTCAGTTACTATAAGGACTGACTGACGCTGGTAAAATAATTCATCACAAGCAAATACTTTATAAAAACAAGGCGTTTTGACCATCAGTATTCTTCTTCAGAAGAACTGTTACAATAAATGGACTATTCTTAGCATCCATTACACCAGTTGATGTAATCTCAACAATATTGTGTGCTCGAAACACGGTGTTTCTATAAAACATATGAATGTGGATAATAAAACCATATTATAAATATACAATGAAATTCTAGATACTATATGACAATATAGTCTGTTTAAAAATCTTTCATAATTACTATATTTCACTCATTGTAACTAAAGAAAACAGTTAGTAGGTATTCCTGATAGGAAAACGCGTCGTAAATTGATTCCATCAGCAAATTTAGCGACTTAACTATGAAACAAACAGGTAATAAGACAGAAGGGTATGGACTGTAAGTTATTTAAAAGAATTTAGCAAAAATAAAATAAATTATATACGATCAAGAATCATTCTTCAAGTTAAATTATTCATTGATCAGAAATATGAAAAGAAAACCATAAGAAGACCTATAAAATAATTTTGAAAATTATTCCAATTTTATCAAAGAAATCCATCATCACTGTAGGTAATTCAAATACAGTCATTGTAGTAACGATGCTACAGTTATTGTAACTGTAGAAACCCTTCCTTTAAGGCTTTCAACAAGTTTCAAACCTACTCTAAAGAAACAACTGTTTTCATTATTTTTTGAAGTAAAAATAATTTTAGAAGTTGGAAATTACTAAATATTATCTTTACTGTTTCAAATTACATAATAAAAATATTAACAAAAATGAATAGATTTATCTATTTAAAACAACAATCAAACTAAGATGCATTTATTGTTAAAATATTTATTTATTTATTTAAAAAAAAAAATAATCAGGAATAGTTCCGTGTGCAGAAATATACCAGATGGTGAATTTACGACTTTTAAATACATACTTTGTTGAACACGACAGAGTAGTTCCTGTCTATAAGTTTCTTCTCGGGAAGAAACTTATAGACAGGAACTACTCTGTCGTGTTCAACAAAGCATGCATATCCGAAGGACTGCTACCAAAGTACACTAACTTTTAAATAGTATATATAATTGCAGATAATGAATTCTATTTTTTACTTTGTTGTGTTTGATATAAATAATATGGTATAAAACTTATTGGAATTGAAATTGACAGTAGAATTGGAAACTATCAAAGAAAATAGTATAATTTCTAATAAGAGAATATTATAGAGAATACTATACAATACTATAACATGACATACCAGCCTACAATATGACTTGATTCTTACCAGATAAGAAAACTGGAAAAACGCGGCAACTTGACATACTCGTATAGTACACGAATTTATTTGAGTTGGTTGTAAAAAGTGCTATTATTATGAATTTAGGAGATGAAACAAATTTACATTTTTTTTTTCAATAAAAACACATTATTTTAACTTTTAAGTCTCCTGTCATTCTCTTTCCGGAATTAAGACCAAAATTTGTGCAGATTTATACAAAGAAGGATTAATTAAAAAAAAAACACCAACATGTTAGGAAGAAAAGATTGGTTGTAATATAGAAGTGTACACTGGTTATAGTGATGTTAGAAAAGAGTATTATAATCATAAAAATATCCGTAAAGTTGAGTAATTACTTCAATTTATAAAGTTATAGAGCTTGACTTCAGTTTTTCAAACACTTAATTTGAAAAAGTTCGGATATTTGAAAGTACGGAAACTCGAAGGTATTGTGAAAGTGTCTAAACCTGATGATGACTATATGGCTCGCTCGGCAATATATAACACCTATCAAATTAGAGGCTTGAAACGCAACAATCTTTAGCTCTTGTAAATATGATGTCCCTAAAGTTAAATAACCTTACTAGGGCAAACTTACTATTATGCAATGATAAAAACACGAAAAGAAGAATATCTATGTAATCTAGAATTCAAAACACAAGAAGAAACTCAGAAGTTTTTCCGAAAGGTTCATTAGAATGAAACAAACTAGGACTGTTCTTTATTGAAACCTTAAGTTACTGTTATCATGGCAAATAGGTTATACAAATATGTTTACCTAAAATTATGATGAATCCATTAAAGATAATTGAAATATATTAACAATGTTGCAGGAACTAAATTTGCTTGAAAATTTAAACTATAATTTAACTTTTCTCAAATATTTAACTGTTAAACTGACAACACAGATTAACAGGTTATTAAATATTCAGATAATTATTACGATATAAATTGATAGAATTATAAATCCGTATATCAATAACAACTCACCATATACAAAAACAGAAACTTGTTTTTACCCAACACATACTATAGAAATATGAAAAATGTTTTTCTTCAGTAACTTGTACTATCACTTACAGTACAACAAAGAAAAATCGAATTATTATTAACACACACAAAAAATAACAGTTATTTGTTTCTTATATAAAAAAGTTTTTGTTAAATATAGTTACCTTTTTTTTAGTGATATCACTTTGTGAGTGTTATTTACGGAGAAAGGAAATAAATCAATCACAACTAAATGAAATAAAAATGTCATTATTATAAGAAGTTAAGAAGAGGATTCTTCTATCATAGAAGTATCCTAGAAGTCTACATTTTCCTGGATTGTTTGAACCAATATGAATTCAATGATAAATCTTCACAATCCAAAATTGTGACGATCTAAAATTGTCATTTCTACTAATTCTACTGAAGGTTTTAAACACTGTTTCTAACTTTTCTATATAGAAACACTTATAAAAAAACACATACATGAAGATGAACGTATAAAACACAGTATGAAATTTTAAAATGGAACTTAAGATTTTTGTAAGAATAACAATCCCCCCCCTGGATTATGTTGTAAACATAACGAGAAAGATACTAGTAAAGTGTCTTCGACATTTGAAAATCGCATACTATGCTTTATAGGTTGAAAGAAACATATGTAGACATATGAAACAACATTCCAAAACACCCATATGAATTCTACCTACATCAAAAGCTTGAGAGCAAGCAGACATATATATATGACTACTAGTAGAACATATGATCAGTATAACATGCAAACCTAAAAGCCAATAGATTTCATATGTTCATTGTAAAATTCACTTTTGACATTTCTTTTTCCTTATTAAATACATATATTTTACTGTACAAATAAGCAGTGCGATCATAGTAAAAAATAGTGTGACAAGACATGCACTAATAATAAACGATACTATAAATACAAAAATACAATAAATTAAATACAACCCATGAAATTAAATTTTTCTGAATTCCATTAATAATTCAGGTAAATTACGAGTATTTTAGCGAAAATTTTTTTTTTCCTAAGAAATGTACCCTTTTTTTTGCAATGTAAAAAATAAGCGAACAACTCTTGTAAAATAAAAATTATGATAGAAATTACTGGAAGAATGAGATAATTTAAAAGAGACAACAAACCTGAAAAGACTGACCAAAACTAGGAAATGAAAATTGAGAGAATATTTTTATATATCTTCCAGTCGGAGAAGGTAAGAGTTGTTCAAAGGATACACATAGCACATTGTTTCTCGCTCTATTCATAAATAAAGTGCACTTCCTTTAAGAATAGGAAAGTAAAATACTTACTTCTTTCCTTAAACATTTTTTTTTTTAAATAAACTTTAGTTTTTCTTAAATTTATAAAAAAGTAGTACTTTAAAGACTTAAAATATCCTTCAAACACATTTTTTTGCTAATTAAGTTCTTAATTTCTTTTTCGGTTATAGATAAATTACAGATCTACTTTAATCTATTATTCATAAAAATGTAATACCTCTGTAGGCAATCTAAACAGATTTCAAATCTTCGGTCCAACGATATTTATATAGTTTGAAATGTAATACTGTTTGTTATATCAAGAAATATATATAAACTAAATTAACAGAAAGAACATACACAAAATATATCGCAAACAGTCACTACTATATTTCGACTGCTCCGTCATCATGCATTAAGATGGGAGTGACACTGAAGACATGCATGAGTCCTAACTTGTCTTCGGTGTGACTATCATCTTTCTATCTGATGACGAAGCAGTTTAAATATAGTAGTGAGTGTTTGCGATCTCTTTTAGGTAAGTGCGTTCGTTCTGTGAATTTGGTTTGGTTTATTAATTTAACTGCCTTTCTAAAAAAATATATTTATATGCACAAAAAAAGTTACAATTTCAGGACTTTTATTTCATTAGCTTTTTTACATGCTCTGAAGATGTTTATTAATCATAAAAAAAAAGGACGTATTTTCTAAAACCTTAGGTAATTCAAATAAAATCTATGCTACTCATTACTAGCTATTTCTCGGCACATCAAAAGCAATACTGAAAAAAAAATTCATCGGAGAAGTAACATACGAAAGAAAAAAAAAAAAAAACAAAGTACTCTTTTTTAAATTTGCAATGTGCTTTTGAAAATGTATGAAACTGGCTGAAGCGGTGACACCTGCCCTCCAGTAATCCTGAGCATGCTTAAACAAAAATTTGAAATAACCTTGGCGTAGAAGCGTACCTATCCGTTTTAAATCTCTATAGTCAGGTTCTGGTTCTACATACGGCTTGAGTTCGTCATCTTCATACCCTGTGTTCATCCACTTATCTTTCATTATGGTCTGAAAGTATTAATACAATTAGAAACAGAAATAACTTGCAGGACACATTAAATAATTAAAATCTGAAGGTTCTTTTGTTAAAAGACCATAACTTGAAAACAATCCTATATGAGAGTTGATTTTTCAACTATATTTTTTTCATTATCAACAGAGCTTTACCTAGTTTTGTAAATAATCACACAATCACAAGATGTACAAGATAAGGCAATCACGCTAGTACGAAGAGAAGGTTTTATAGTACAGGGCTTCTTAAACTTCTTTATATAGCGACCCCCTTCAAGCTTAGGAAATTTTAAACGACCCCCTCCTCCAGGTAATGAAATATATATTAACCGTAGATGTAGATGTAATATCGCACTATTTTACAATGTAAATAAAATAAAGATTAAAGAATACGTACCCATTCATTTCATATATATATAATTGGAAATTACAATAGTATTTTGTATGATTTTATTTGTATTTATATTTGTACGTAGTGTGTATACTAATTTTAAAATTTTATTTATAATGATTGAAAAGTATCAGATCTTTGCGACCCCCTTTCAGTAGTCTCGCGACCCCCCTGGCGGTAGCGACCCACAGTTTAAGAAGCCCTGTTATAGCACATAAACAAAAAAAACATTTACAAAATAACAGTGATATAACCCTTATCAAAAAGAAGGGATACTCTTTTAAAGAGAGAGTAAGCAGGAAAGATTGACTTTGATCAATAAATCCTAAATATTTTTATTTAATGCGCATGATACTTGATTTTCATAAAGGGATCTCAAAAGTCAACCATGATTTATAAAAACAATTCTCATCACAATATTTTATAAAACAAAGGAGTTTAAGTAACTTTAAATAAGTAGGACTGTCGATTATTACAAAGTTAGCAACTTTTTGAAGTAAGCAGGTCAAAGACCTACTATGCATAATAATTATATATCTTTACAGATTTAAGAGTACAGGGTCTTGAAGGAAAGGAGAGAGTGAGTGAGTGAATGGGAGGAAAGGAGAAGGTAGACTCTAACTGAAATTTAATAAATTTTACGATTAAGTATCAATGAAGACAAAATGTATTTAACAAAAATATAAATAAATACCTTTCATGGTAAAGACAATTTATAAATATTATATGATTTTGTGTATTTAAAAACCAATATTAATAAATTCTTTTTATTCATCCTTGTATATAAACTTTATCCTTACCTAAAACTAAAAGATAAAAAAAAAATTTCTAAAATTAGTTAAATGAAACGCATACCTCTAAAGAGGCTCTCTTTGGAGGATTTAATACTAGGAACTTCTTGAGAAGGTTCTCACAGTCGGTTGACATATAGAAAGGAATACGGTACTTTCCTCGAAGGACTCTTTCCCTTAACTCTCTCAAAGTGGTGCCGTCGAATGGCAGGGACCCAGACACAAGGGTATATAATATAACACCTAGCGACCATACGTCCACTTCAGGGCCATCGTATTTCTTACCTGTAATAAAAAAAGGCAAAAACATACATTTTAATTTATTTTTTTTTTTTAATTATAACATTGAAATATATCAATAAAAGTGTTATCCATCTGATATTATGCCACAGTAGGTATTGAACCCCTGACCTATCAGTTCAGAGCCGATCACGTTGTCTCGGGGCTAACTTTGCTGCTATATGACTATAATGGTCGAGAATAATTAAAAGTAATTAACTTTATACAGTGGTTTTTGTTTAGTGGGACCTTTTTGCTTTGCTTTTATTAAATTGTTATAAAATTTTTATTTATTTTTTTTTTTTGATGTAGGGTCGTGGAAGCTCGCCTCCGCGTGGTCCACCTCGGGCGTATCTTGGAGGTTTTGTTTGCCTCTATCCTAGGCTAAAGCTTGTAGTTCCCGAGATGCGGCAAAAGAGCTTTCACGTAAAAAAAGGCATCAGTCTGTTTTTTTGTTGTTCTTTTTCAGCGATATGGCTGAATAAGCTGGGAGCGCTAAATAATACCAAAACAGGTAAGTTATTAACAACATTGCCAGTTATGAAACGATAAAAGGAACTGCCACAGCATACCTCAACCCACAATGGAAAACAAACAAGGTCAAATGCGACTGGCATTGCGAATTCAGATCACTCTATACTTTCTCAATCACACCACCACTGCACTTTTAAGTGCTTTCTTATATCAAGTGCCAAAACAGTGAAAAGTTCTGTTTTTAACAATGGATGTCTCCTTGAATTGAAAGCATCTTTCTTTTAACTGATTTTACTATCAGTAAACAAACAATACCTCCTTAAATACATTGCAAATAATCTATTGATCGACAGTTTTAAAACTAGATCGAGATCACAGGCTCTGAAAATGTTTATTTCAATACTCTAAAACACATGCATCCAAGAAGTTAAACCGTATGTTGATATTTTATCTGCTATCTTCTTATTTTCTTAATCTCACTAACTTTTTTTTACTATTTTACGAGTAAAACAAACTACCTTTCTTCGTAAATTCTATCCTTTTTTCGACCAGTTTGAAAACAGAAATTCCGCGATATGAGAGTTCTTACTTTTTTAAATGCCAATCCTCTATGATCCTAACAATATTATTACTTACTTATAATAAATAATAAGTAAAGTTCAAATAAAAATTTAAATCAATTTTTAATTGATTGTTCAAAAACCATTGCACGCTGGTTTTTTTTTTCATATAAAGCAGTTGGTTTCGTGCCTATATGATACCAGGCTTTATAAAGATCTCTACGCTAAAATTTAGAGGGAAGTCAAATTCACTACTCTCGTTAGGTAATCAACCTGGTATGCGGCTGACCTATACTAAACTGGGTGTCAAATATAAAATAAAACACACTTCGAACTCGACAGCAACTAACACTGAAGGTGAAAATCTATAACTGTGGACGTTGAAATAGACAATAGCTTTAACATATTTTATAATACAGAAACAAACAATTAAGAATGTAACGACGTTATATAAAAAACGTTACATAATTCATATTACATACATATTAAGCAAGCTTTCCTTGGCTATATTAGGAAAAACATGTTCAATATGACTTCATAAAAATTAATATTTTAATGCGAATAGGGGGACATACCAGAGAAAAGTCAGGAACATTGATATACTATATAAGATACAAACAACAAACATTTGTAAAAAATCAACTTGTAAGGAATTAGTGCGAGCATTAGTAAGCAATTCTAGTTAACAGAGGAATCAATTATTTTCATAACATTAATTGGATGAAAAGACATATTGTGAAAAAATATGATGTCTCTATTCTCATGATGCTGGGAGGACACAAAGAAGGCTTATAAAATGTTTGAACTGTTATTGATGAATATTCTTATCAAGTGCCGAGTTTTGTAATATGTCTCAAAAAAACTACTAAATATAGAAGTTAAGAAAGGTTAAGGTCATCTTATCTAGTGTATTGCCCTTGGTGAACTGTGACCGGTCCGACTTCAAGAGTAACTGATGAATGGATAATACCCGAAACAGGTTCATTGTGTCCAATAAATCAGTTAAGAGAGTATCAACATTTCTTAATTTAAATTACCAACTACTAACTAGCTGATCAACCCGGCGTTGCCCGAGCGGTAGATTATGCCCCGGCGTTTTGGTTATGGGCGGTAGATTTCAAAAAAAGGACCCTGATCAAAATCAAAATACCGTAGTTAGTTCCCCCAAAAATAGTTATATAAGATCAATATGTTGCCTTGTATCTATTTTTTTTTCTTGTTTAAACCAATCCCCTAGCGAGTGATAACGTCAGTCGTTTACCAGTTTTTTGTTTGATCGGTGGTTCTCCAGATTTTACATTGGGAGTCCTAAATTTTGCCTAACTGAAGTGTATTTCGAGTAGGGATTTTTAACGAGTACCTGACATCGTACAGGCTTAACGTCCTCTCCGAGGGACGACGTACTCAGATTTATTAACCTTTCGCATGAATCTTGGGCCAGGTGGGGATCGAACCCCGGACTAGCAGCCCAGAGGCGAGTACATTAACCACTGAACTGACCTGGTCCCTTTCTTTGTATCTACGAGTAAATGTGTCAAGTTTTATATCGGACGGATATATATTTAGCGGACTAGCAGCCCAGAGGCGAGTACGTTAACCACTGAGCTGACCTGGTCCCTTTCTTTGTATCTACGAGTAAATGTGTCAAGTTTTATAGCGGACGGATATATATTTAGCGGACTAGCAGCCCAGAGGCGAGTACGTTAACCACTGAGCTGACCTGGTCCCTTTCTTTGTATCTACGAGTAAATGTGTCAAGTTTTATAGCGGACGGATATATATTTAGCGGACTAGCAGCCCAGAGGCGAGTACGTTAACCACTGAGCTGACCTGGTCCCTTTCTTTGTATCTAAATGTGTCAAGTTTTATAGCGGACGGATATATATAGACACACTTTGTATTCTATATGATATATTTATTTACATTATTACATGTATGCATCTGTACAAAGATACAATATAAATGAGTCTATCACTGTTAGAGATAGACGTTATATATGTAACTGAGGAGCTAGGGTAGCCTACTGGTTTACGTGTTCTCCTCTCGACTGGTAGATCAGAGGTTCGATACCCACTCTAACTTTAGATTTATTCACGCGTGAGATGAAAAAAATCTAAGCAGAGAGGGACGTCAATCAGTGGACACCAAGACTGTGTGATGTCAGGTACTCGTTAAATATCTCTACTATAAATACACTTGATTTAGGGAAAATTTAGGACTCCCAATGTAGAATGTTCATTGTGTGTTATCACAAAGAGTCAATCTTTGACCTACGTGAGTTCTGTCGTGGGACGGCCACTGCAGCATAACTTACACATGTAATTTCATATGCAATCTGTGACCCGCAATAGACAGACAAACGAACAAAATATAATACAAAGATACGCGGAATATGATCAAACTAGACCTCCGTGGTAAGGAAAAGTTTGCAAGCCGTACCCTGTAGACCTAAGCTGAATGTTTTTACACATTTGTATTATAAAATATGCTGAAATAATTGAATTATAATCAAAAAGATAATTCGAAAATCAACAGTTACCCTGGAATAATTCGGGCGCCGCATAAGGAGGACTTCCACAAAAAGTATCTAATTTATTTCCTGGAGTGAATTCATTGCTGAATCCAAAATCTGCTATTTTAATATTCATTTCAGAGTCTAATAGAAGATTTTCAGCCTGAAACAAATATAAAAAGTTAACCATTTGATTAAACTTTAAACACAATCATAAAAGGAAAAGAAAAAAAAACAAAGATATACCTTTAAATCCCTATGAATAATTTTCTTTTGATGACAGTATTGTACAGCAGATACTATCTAAAAAAAAAAAAATAATTAAATAACAATTAGATAACTCTTCATAGTTATAAAGCAATAGGAAATCTAGAAAGAATAACGACAGGAGCAATCAAGATGAAAGATTATCACGAAGAGATCAAGACTTACATAAATTATACCAGATTATCAATCATGGTATGGTATCAACATGGTATTATCAATCAGATGCGATGGACAACATTTTAAATTACTAACATTCATACATCATACACAAATATTTAAAACTGCTACAATGACAACTTAAACATTAAAAGAATATTACATCGAAAAGAGATCTGATTAAATGAAATTCCCTTTTCAAATAATCTGAAGTGGTAAATATAAATAATTACTTAAAAATTGATAAATCGTTAACGTGAAATAATAATCAGAAGGAACATTTCGGTTAAAACACAAGACCTCGTTTCTCAACAGGAGGGCTGGAATAGAAATAAATATACATCAAGTTTCGACCGGAACGTAATATTATTAAATTTCTATATTTCATACTAATATAAATTAGTATGCAAATGAAAGTAAGTATTAGTAGGCAAATGAAAGTTAAAACAATACACATTTCATATACTTTTTTTTAATGTTTATTTAAATTTAACGGGTAAATTTTAAATAAGATCAATAAAATTTGAAACTCTGAGTATATGAGCCATTTATTTTGAAAGTGGTCTAAGTACATTTATGCTTTAATGAAAAACTGAAGAATTTGGAGTTAATGAAATAAAAATACACGTATGTTTTCTTTAAGTATAATTAAGAGATTTAAGTTACAATTCTTTTTATGACAATTCAAACTGCACAATTTACTATAATGAATAACAAACATTTAACTAATAGAGTTAGTTTGACAACTTTCAAAATAAACACCTCATATCTCTTAGTAGGTAAGATTAGATATTAAAATAATGATATTTAACAATTCAAATCAGAACTGTATGCACATATAGTTCACAATTCTATACTTCAACTATATACGAAGAAACTAACCTGAATATTTAAAATTGAATGAACCAGGATCGGTTCCTTTCACATACTTTTTTAATGATCAAACCACAATAAGAAATGGGAAAACAAGACTAAGATCTTTCAACCGTAACAAGCGGTCTTCGTCAGAGTCAAAAACCCTGACAGAGGGGTTTTTGACTCTGACGAAGACCGCTTGTTACGGTTGAAAGATCTTAGTCTTGTTTTCCCATTTCTTATTGTGGTTTGATCATTGATTGTTATTTTCACGTGTTTATGTGAAATCTTTTTTATACTTTTTTAAAGAACAGACTATCTTTAAACAGTTAGAATATAAACTGTTAGACAAGACACATACCCTGTTTATGCCAAAGCTGTTTGGACCATTTTATTCGAAGATAAGTATGAAAGTCATGTGAATATCACAGGGAATGAGAAGGCTGACTATCTGCCAACAGCCCGAAAAAATTTAACAACCCACAGTAGAAGTTCATCTCTCAACGGACAACGCACTGATCGACAAAACTGCGAAGAAATAGACTTGGGTATCATGTCAGAAAGGAAATGCAGTGAAAACTAGAAAGAGGAGAGTGGAAACTAGAGAGTTAGGCCTTTCAGTCCACCATGACAGGCTCGTCATCCCAGTGACTCTGGTGCTGCGGGGATTCTAAACACCTGTGTATGGACCTTGTGGTCTGTGCAGTGAATGATGTCGCATGTGAAAGGGACCGACTCTCGTCATCCTAATCAGCCGGCAATACCAACAGTGACCTTTAGCTAGCAACAGCAGCAAAACAGAAACAAACAAGTCATTCTTACTTAACATGCCACAATTACTATCATATTTTGCTTGAAAAAATATTAAACCACTTTTTCCAGATTTTTGGATCAATACTTTGAAACAATTTGAAAAAAAAATTTCCATTTTCTATAAAAAAACAGACCCTTCGGTACTAATTGCCTTTTAGTCACCTTGCTCGAACAAACAAAATAACAAATATTAGGATATGAGCCTAAAATACACATTGTATGGCAGTACATGGAGGTTCATTCAATACTTCTTCACTCCGTGTACATTATTTGAAATTTCTAATAACAATATTACTATTACAGTTAAATCCAAGCATCTTTTAGAGGTCCAAGCTTCATTGAATTTTGAAATAAATTTGCAAACAACTTTTTTTTTTTCATTTTTACACGAAACATTTCAGATGTTTGCTGATCCGGACTGAAATCCGATACCAGCGCAGGCATACCAACCCAAGACCACACCTGTTCTAAATCATGCCCTGCTATTATATTTTCAACCGACAGGAGTGAAAGCAAAAAACACTGCAGTCCTTATAAGACCAGTTACCAAGTAAGCAGTTTCCCAATTCCCAATTACCAAAACAAATATTTACTCATGTTAGGAAAAATAATATTTCTTCTACAAACAATAATTTTGATTTATATAGAACATGTTTTATATGAACATTTTGTATATGGGAACTTTCACTATTTTTCCCTCCACATGAGTAAATATCACACAGAAGTTGAAGAATGAAGTAAATACTTTCTACTTCTGGTTATCTACAATGACTTTCAAGGATATTTAGTTTCCTTAGAAAGTTATATTATTTTCACAACTTTAACCTGCTTATGAGTTTTCTTTTTCCCAAATAAGTAACCTCATAATAATAGTGTTCAAGCTTTATGCATGTAAATATCGACTTGAGTTAAGGAGCTGTTGATTTGAATTGATTTTCATCAGCCAGTGACCGCAAGCAGGCCTCTTATGGATCATTTTTAATGATTTTCACTAAATTTCTAACGGTTATTCAATTAATTTATTTTAGTTTATATCAAAATAACAGTTTGTACTAAATATTTAAACATGTGAAACATCATAGTATTGTTTAGTCACCGCCTGTCCTCGTACACACACTGTTGATAACAAGAGGAGTGCCCCAAAAACATGTGTACAGCTTGTAGCAGCTAATAACTCAATTGTTAGTTTTTGGTTATTGGAATGAAAATGCACACTTTTTAACAAGGATATTGTGTTTAGGGATTTGTTCACCACTTTGAAATTAAATGCTTTGCTTAATCATAACTGCACCTATGAGGGACCTGAGAATTCATAGTTATGATCGACCGCAATGTTACTTCATCAGGGAATTACAGTGATACGGATCACCATCAAGAGGGCTAACTAGACAATTTAGTCAACTCCATTGTGACTGGTCGTCTACTTTACTTGAACTTCTTGCAAATATCCTAATCATTGAGAAAACGGACTGTTCTAGAATATAACGTTCCCACTTACAAAGTTTTTACAACCAAAAAACGAACAATTGAGTTCTCAGCGGTGTATGTATACTTTTTTTTTTTGGAACATCCTTCGCATTATCGTCACTATTTGGACCAAAGTGGACAACAGTTTGAGAACAGGCGGTAACCAAACTATAGAATGATGCCTGTAAATTCTTTGACATGTTTAGAATAAAACAAATTACAATAAATACCTAAATCACAATTATTTAAAGTGTGTAAACATTTTTTTTTGAAAACCCTATATATATTTAATCAACGACCAAACTAGAAGAAGAAGTAAGAAAAAAAGCTAAGATCTTTCAACCGTAACACGCGGTATTTGTCACAATCAAATCTCAACGGACTCTGGGATTTTAAGTTGTGATTTGACTCTGACGAAGACTGCTTGTTACGATTGAAAGATCTTAAGTCTTTTTTTTTCATTCTTTCTTGTCGTTCGGACAAAGATTGTTATTTCACGTCTTTATTCATAATCTTGTTATACATATATTTATGGTCTATATACCTTATACTATAGCTAAGGAAGAAACAAGTTTTCTTTAAATTTTTAAAGTCTTGTTCCCATCTTCAAGAGCAACTGACTGTATTTCATTTTTTCTTGCAACCTACCTAAACTTGTTATCAACATTGTGGAATCAGTGTTGTCTGTATAGTTGAATTTTGTTTTGCATGTTTGTTTAATTGTTACATTTAATTCTTTTATTTCTTATTTCAGTATCTATTTACAGTTCTTTGTCTCTTTGTTTGAATGTTAGTAGAGGTTTTGTTGAAATGTCTATTTGATAGTTTATCTGTTCATTTATTATGTTGTCGGTCATTTTAAACAAACATGCAAAACAAAATTTAACTATACAGACAACACTGATTCCACAATGTAGATAAGAAGTTTAGGTTAGGTTGGAAGAAAAAATAAAATACAGTCAATTACTCTTGAAAATGACAACCAGACGGACCCGAAACCTGTCGAACTCTACAGAAACTTTACGAGGTATGACGGATATTATTACTAATAATTGTAATATTACTAACCCAATAACTTAAATAATATTAGAATGGAAGATATTATCATACAATAACTTCAAGTTATATTTGACAATAGATAATTGCTGACGTTGCAAATTGAAATGAGATGTTTGCTTACTTGTCTAAATTTCGCTCGAGCTTCCTTTTCTTTCATTCTACCGTGAAGAACCAAGTAATCGAATACTTCGCCTCCACTTGCATATTCCATAACTAAATAAAGTGTTTTATCAGTCTCTATGACTTGGAACAGTTTTACTGAAACAAAAACAAGAAGAATACATTACAACAGTATATTAAAAGTTACATACACTTTTAAAACAAATATAGAGAAACAAACACCACTTCAATCAATTTTACTGTAAATTCTGTTATATGAAACCAAAAGACTTATGTTACCAACTCAATTTGGCATAAAATTTCAATCACATCTATACCTTTTTCGTTTTTGTTTGGATCAATATATCACTTTAAAAAATTTCTAATTAGGCACAGTTGTATATTTCTAACATAAAAAAAAAGAAAGTTTTTAAGTGTAAAAACTTCTCTTTTTGATAAAAGTTGTATTTAACTACTTGTTTAGCTTAATGCTATTTAAATCCTATTAGAAAGTATTAAATTCTTGACCCTGTCACTTCTTCAGCAGAACCAATACAGCTAACGGTGTTTGAAACACACGAATGCGGAACATTACCTCTTTGTTTAAAGCCTTCGCTTACACTACAGAATACTGTGAGATTATTTCACAGCTATTTGTTTCTCATAAATACGTTAATTGCTGTATCACTAACTCAAACCATTTCAAATGAATTCAATTTTTTCTATTCAGGAATGTGACTACACTGAAATTAACACGTATATTAGCCGTCTTAAAGAGGGGTAAATAAACTATTAATAATGTTTATAAATTATGTATATCCTACATGCAGTTTCAAAATTCTGTCAAAATCTGATATTTGGTCATTCTACTCGGTTTCTTTTCTATGATATTTAGCATTCATATTATTTTAAGATGGCTAACGTCATACTCTTGATTAATGATATCGTTTTTGTATCTCTTTAGAGTTTAGAGTCTCCTCGATAACATCGTAGAACCAATGTAGTTAGTTTTAAGGAACTCACAGTTTCCTATGATGCAATTATAGCTGTAGACTATATAACTATAATTGCTACAACTAAAATAATAATCGTTACGGCTGTTTCTACTAAGTTGTGACTATTTCTATTAGGTTGTGGCTACCTTACTTCTACTAAGTAACCCACTGTAATCATGGTCATAATAAAAATGAAAAAAACATTTGTTTGCAAGAAATGATTTTCTTACCTATATTTGGATGATCCAACATCTTCATTATCCTAACTTCCCTGAATAACTAAAAATAAAATAACAGAATAAAATGCATCGTCATATATGGAAAAAAAAAGTATTAATCATTTAATGAAATCAGCTTACCTTTTGTAGGCTAACGGGATTTAATTGAGTTTTATCGATAATTTTTATTGCAACCTGAAACAAAACACATTTATTGAAATATGTTTAAACTTGAAATCATTTAATTTAAAACATAAAATACAATTTGTTTCCAAATAAAAAAAAGAAAAAGAAATGTTAAATAAATCCTTTAGAAGTAAAAAAAAAACTGTTGGGGTTAATTTATTTTGCTGAATGACCTTCAAAATTGTTATTTCATTTTAAACCGGTATGATAATAAACCAGTTATCTTGACTTTCTTTTAATTGCAAAGGTAAACAAGTGACAAGGCGTTTTCTTATCCTAGTTAGGAATTAGCCTGTCTCCTTTGACATCACCATAGCATTATAGTTAGAATAATAACAATTTAACAATTAAACTTATTTTAATAATAGCACTAATGTGAAAATCATCAACATTAAAATTAACTATTAGAAGTATTTCTTTTTTTTAAACAACATTGAATTCATAAAGTACATCAGTGATAATTTATACATAAAGGAGCACTTTCTAAAAGATTAGTTAATGAAGTTCCTAATTACTAAGGATATGCAATTAGCAAATTTATAAGATCTAAACTAAGTTTTTGGCAAAAGATAATAACACATAATATAAAACTATAACAGAGCAGGAGGTTTCTTTGATAAGCTTAATTGCAAGAATACCTCTCCTTTTGCATAACTCTTGAGTTATGAAACCATTATCTTTACGATTCGATATGGTGAAATAAAAATAAAAAAAAAATGACTGGAAATGGAATAGTTTCGGCATAAAGAAAGGGAATAATACTTAATTAACTTTGAAAAAAAAAAATAAATTAACTTATTGTTTAAATTAAAAATTAATTAAAAATATGAAAAAGGTTTCAATGGAGGTTCACAAATGCTGCTGTAAATTTAATGAAAGATATTTGTTATTGTGAAATCTACCACATTTATTTCATTTTTTTTTCTTTTTTCAACTTAAGCGAATCATAAATTCGAAACAAAAGAAATTAGACTGACGCATGTAAACGGTGATTTTACCTTTGCAAAACAAATCATTGTATGGTCATATATGGAATATTTTTTTTTTTGCATGATGGAATGATAAGTAACTCTTATGAAAGGAACTTATTAAAGAAGTTTTAAGACATTTTCTCTAAATTACCCCAGTCAAAAGATTACACTATTTAATGGTGAAATGACTTGAAAACTTTTCAATATTATATTTGATTTTCTTTAAATCGGCGATTGAGAGCTAAAGGAAAACATTTTTTTTTTTTGCTGATTCACGAACTGGATGACATATCTAAACACAAAACCATTACCATATTTCCCACAATAGGAGTATAGATAATTACTGTATCTATAATAAAAGGGGCCAGGTTAGCTCAGTGGTTAACGTACTCGCCTCTGGGTTTGTAGTCCGGGGTTACGATCCCCACCTGACCCTCGATTTATTCACGTGGGAGGTGACTAAATCTGAGTACATCATCCCTCGGAGAAGTCGTTAAGCCGTCAGTCCCGTTAAAGATCTCTACTCGAAATGCACTTGAGTTATGAAAATTTAGGACTTCTAATGTAGAATCACCGATCAAACAAAAAAACCGGTAGACGGTTGACGTTATCACCCGCTAGGCGGTCGGTTTAAACAATAATCTATAATAAAACAATTAATTGAACAAAACTGACAATTTTATTAAACATTTATCAATAGAACCTGACATATGTTCTTTTTAACAGTGAACTTCACGACTGAGAAATGATTTAAGTACAGTAGTACCTCGAGATACGACTGCTTCTTCTTACGAATTATTCGAGATAAGGCCAAAAATTTTGTGAAAATCCTGTTCTAAATACGACGTAATGTTCATCTTACGACGTAAAATCTGAGGCGCCGAGAAAGAAACATGGCAAACTCTGCACGACAAAATTAAGCACCAGACGTGACCTACACTACCGTACGTTTACGTACGCTAGTGGGAGACACCCGCGTACCAAAATCTTGCACCTGAAAACCACCCACGTACCAAAATCATGCACCTGAAACTCTGTTTTTACATATTAATTCATTATTTATTCAATTCTTTTGTATTTGTATGGTTAAATGCTTGTTTTTTAGTATACTTTTGTTAGTTTTATAACGTAAAATAGGAAATTATATACGGGTTTTGGGCCGTGGAACCAATTAATTTTTTTTCCATTAATTCTTATGGTAATTATATGTTCGTGATACGAATTTTTTAAGATACGACGGGGGTTCTGGAACCAATTAAATTCGTATCTCGAGGTACTACTGTATTTTCGTTTTACAAGATACTTTTCATGGACTGTTACGGTTAGGTTAAAGGACACCATTATACTTAGAATAAGAAACTTAATAGTTTCTAGTAATAGATAATATAATAATATAGTAATAATATCTAGTAATAAGTCTAAATTACTAGAGACAGCTCTGAAGTCTAAATCCATGAATCTCATCATGATGATTATTTACGGGAAATGTGATACATATTTCATTAAACAGTCAGATGACAACTAACAAATACAGGAAAAATATCTCCCGAGTGCTTGCTTTCATCAAAATAAACGATTCACTGTTAGCCAATATTATATATTCGCCAGTTATAGGAATTCGTTTTCTTTTTGAGATTTCTTAAAATAAAATAATATTTAGCCTCCAAAGGTTCATAAATATAGAAAAAAAAGTTAAAATAATATAATTCTAATGTAGTGCAATCAGTTATTATGTGGTATTTACTCATGCCTGAGGAAGAACACTACGTGTTCGAAACGCGTTGTTTATATCATTAAATTTTTATATGTGGAGACCATTTCATTAGATTTTTACCCTACAAACATAATATAAGTTATAAACAACCATGAAGTAATTCATAAAAAAAAACCCAACACTAATAAAGTATCTACTTCTATTGGTTACTTTAAATAAACTTTTATTTTTATTAAAAGGTTTTAATAACTTATTTTTAGTTTTATTTCAATTTGTATTTTTACTGGGTTACTTGTCGTTGCGTCTACAACGTGCTTGGTCTCCCTCTTTCTCTCTCTTTTCTCCTGAAGACGGATTGCTCGAAAATTTGCGTTTTTGTGTTTTTCTTTACTCTCCTTCGATTTTGAACTCGTTTTGTGTCCAGTTTGGACCGTCTTTCCGATTTTGTAAGTGATTTTTTTTTTTTTTATTAAAGAATGTGTAGTACACAAGCTGTGATAGTTAACCTTTGTTGAAGATAAATACAAATCCAGGAAGAAACAATGAAAAATCAATAAAAGAACCGCTTTGAGGAAAAGACTTAAAAAAAAAACAAGGCCTTTCTACTTTTGTAATAGTTAAGATTTTCATAAGTAGTATGCAAAACAGTTGCTTTTAGCTCAAGGCAGGTTATATCTGCATGCAAAATAAAACACGCTTGGCATAATGGACTGTCTTGTCTGACACAAGAAAACCTTTAGAAGAAAGGAAACCATGTCTGTAGATGCATTAAACTTTTCGTACCTGAATATAATAACTTTTAGGTAGTATAAGGTTTAAACTACTAATTATTACCTTAGTTGTTACTTTATTAATAATATTCAAAGTGATATACTCCAAAGATGTTATTTTATAGAAAACAAACATAATATATTAATTGAATTTTTCAGAACTTTTCAATTTTCGTTCACGGTAAGTAGTGATGATTTCTTAATTTATTTGTAATTTTTTAAACCTACAAATGAGTCATATAATTTTGCCTAACCCTATACATATATATATACTATTACTAAATATAAGAAACGGTCTACAAGGACTATAGCACTTTAAATTACACAAAGCACGACACAGAAAAAAGAATAAAAAGAACACTTACAAAATTCAATATTTCGAACTGTTGTTCGTCATCAGGAGTAGATTAGAAGAGAGGACGTGCTTTGTGTAATTTAAAGTTATATATACACTATGCCATATATATATAAACCAAAATATGAAATGGGAAAAAAGACTAAGATCTTTCAACCGTGACAAGCGGTTTTCGTTAGAGTAAAAACCCCATCTCTGACGAAGACCGCTTGTTACGGTTAAAAGATCTAGGTCTCTTTTCCCTTTTCATATTGTGGTTTGATCATTGATTGTTATTTCACGTGTTTATTTGAAATATTTTTATATATATAGATATATAATATTGATAAAATTATCGACCGTGGAATTGAAACAAAACTAAAGTTTATTGGGACTCGGTCAGTTCTTAAAGAACCGACTGAATTATTAATAATAATTGAATATTATTGACAAGATATATACATACATATACAAAACTAAATACATGCATATTGTTAATACCACTGAGGTTAGTATGATTTATATTAGAAATAGGTATGACGGTTTTATCTATTTCTAATATAAATGACAAAACTAAAGTTTAGTTTTGTCATCTATTAGTCAGTTAATTATAAATTTATAATTATAATTAAATTATAATTAAATTATAATTATATTAAAATTATAATTATAATTGTTAGTCATTATATTAGTCAGTTGACCTAAAATGGTAAGTCCCGATAAACTTAAGTTTTGTATATATGTATGTATATATCGATAAAAAGATTTCACATAAAAACGTGAAATAACAATCAATGTTCAAACCACAATAAGAAATTGGAAAACAAGACTAAGATCTTTCAACCGTAACAAGCGGTCTTCGTCAGAGTCAAAATCCCAACTAAACACTAGATGCAGAAAACATCTGGTGAGGAGTCATCATATTGATTGGACAGGAGCTAAATTTATTATCTATGAAAAATCAATGTTGTTAAGAAATATTATTGAATCGTCTCTAATTAAATTTAATAGATCAAATATTATAAACATTAGTAACAGTCTCTTCAAACTTGATACTTTCGTCACGAGGGCAATAGCCTCTTCAAAGAGGGTTGACAGCTAGCGGATAGTTTTTTACTTTTTCTTACTGTACTCCTTTGTTTCCCCAAACATCCCTTTCTGGACATTAGTCCTTTCCTGCGCTTTCACCCTTTTAAAATACCACTCTTCTCAACTCCTCACCAGATGTTTTCTGCATCTAGTGTTTAGTTGGGTTTTTGACTCTGACGAAGACCGCTTGTTACGGTTGAAAGATCTTAAGTCTTGTTTTTCCATTTCTTATTGTGGTTTGATCATTGAATGTATGTATATAAAAAGATTTCACATACACACGTGAAATAACAATCAATGATCAAACCACAATAAGAAATAGGAAAACAAGACTAAGAACTTTCAACAGTAACAAGCGGTCTTCGTTAGTTTTGAGTTGAGTTGGGTTTTTGACTCTGACGAAGACCGCTTGTTACGGTTGAAAGATCTTAGTCTTGTTTCCCCATTTCTTATTGTGGTTTGATCATTGAATGTATGTATATGTATATATCTTGTTAATAATATTCAACGTTTAAATTCAACAAAGAATTCAAGGTTTATAATAGAAGTGTTGAACTTGATAGCCTGTACTGTACTTAGGTCTAAGGGAATGCATGTGGTCTTGCAATGAATTTTAAATGAACTGATATGTTTCTCGGCTCATATATTTCCCACACTTCTGCTGTCAGCCTAGGCCTCCTTTTGAAAACAAACTCCACACATCCCTAATGTTAAAACTTTCTCTTTTGCGTCACTGATGAATTCGTTTCCAGAATTTCTCTTTCAATAATTCTCCCTTGAAGAAGTTGGTTTCATTGGTCTGATTTTTACTTGAATCATTATACATTTAAATTATTTTTTTTTTCTAACTAGGTATGCAGAAAAATTAGGCAAACTATATCCTGGTATATATAAAGTATAAAGAAACACAACTTCGCTGGAAATTTCAAGTTAACGTTCAATTTTTTTTTAACCCATTTTAGAAGTTTTTTCGCTGTGATTTCTCTTAATGGGATGGGTTAACTCATCAGTTAATTACAAAATTTGATTCTTAAATATTAATATTACTAGACCTAAAAGCATTTGAAATTCTCAATTGAAATATACAACCGTCAAATAAGTTTTATCTGAACGGTTCTAAAATTACCCTAAACATACATTCAAACTTGTGGATATGTCACAAGAGTAACAACAGTGTTTTTGTACCTAACCCTAACAACAAACATTATACAGTTGGTTTAGTAAAGACACTAATTATAATGAGTCAATAATAATAATGACTCATATTCGTTTACGAATATATACATATATATATATATATATATATTATATATATATATATATATATATATATATATATATATGTATATACATGCCTTGTTAAACACGACAGAGTAATTCCTGTCAATAAGTTTCTTCTGGAGAACTTCGATTTGCCGAAAAATAGTCTTTTCGTTGTTAGAACAACGGTTGAGGAGGTCTGCAATTGTAGTAGTCAACGCGTTTCGATCACTTTCCGTGGTCATCTTCAGGACATCAATGGTGGTGGGGTGGGTGGGATGAGGGTCTTATACGTTGTGGGGGGTGTAATAGTCGAGCCAATGGGATGATAGTATTGAATATTGTGGTTTTATTGGCCCTGGTTCTGGTTTAGAGTCGGTGATTGGTCCCCGAGTAGGCGGAGGGTCCTCGTAGTACCGGTCTGTTGTCTGTTTATTGCTGCGTTATTCTTCATTATCGCTATCGCTTCGTGTATTTGCAATCTATTGTAGATAATGAAGATAGCTAGATAGATAGATAAGTATAGCGATAATGAAGAATAACGCAGCAATAAACAGACAACAGACCGGTACTACGAGGACCCTCCGCCTACTCGGGGACCAATCACCGACTCTAAACCAGAACCAGGGCCAATAAAACCACAATATTCAATACTATCATCCCATTGGCTCGACTATTACACCCCCCACAACGTATAAGACCCTCATCCCACCCACCCCACCACCATTGATGTCCTGAAGATGACCACGGAAAGTGATCGAAACGCGTTGACTACTACAATTGCAGACCTCCTCAACCGTTGTTCTAACAACGAAAAGACTATTTTTCGGCAAATCGAAGTTCTCCAGAAGAAACTTATTGACAGGAATTACTCTGTCGTGTTTAACAAGGCATGTATATCCGAACGACTGCTGCCAAAGTACACTAATATATGTATATATATACAATAAATTCAAAACGAAGGAAACACACAGAAAGACACAGACATAACTCACATCGATATTTCGACCATCGTCGTCATCAGGGGGTGTGAAGAGCGAAGAGTCCCGCAGGAAGACAGGGCGGTACTCATACATGAGTATTTCACGTGTTATACTCATACATGAGTACCGCCCTGTCTTCCTGCGGGACTCTTCGCTCTTCGCACCTCCTGATGACGACGATGGTCGAAATATCGATGTGAGTTGTCTGTGTCTTTCTGTGTGTTTCCTTCGTTTTGAATTTATTTTATTTTAAAAAAGTCCGCTGGACCGTTTCTTTTAATTGTGTATATACATATATATATATATATATATATATATATATATATATATCAATGATCAAACCACAATATGAAATGGGAAAACAAGACTAAGATCTTTCAATCGTAACAAGCGGACATCGTCAGAGTCAAAAATCCAACAACTGAATTGAGCGAAGACCGCTTGTTACGGTTGAAAGATCTTAGTCTTGTTTTCCCATTTCATATTGTGGTTTGATCATTGATTGTTATTTCACGTGTTTAATTTTGATATATATATATATCTTTTATATATAACGGGTTTATATATACGGGATCCTTGCCGTTGCGTCTACAACGTGCTTGATGATCTCCCTTTCTCTTTTCTCCTGAAGATGGATTACCCGAAAATTTGAGTCTGTAAATGTGTTTCTTTTCTCTGTGTGTTACTCTTCTTGAATTTTGAACTCATGTATATATATACGAGGTGTGTAAATAAAGTAGTGAGACTGATTTTTTTTAAATTTTCTATTCAAATATAATTACAATGTGATATTCTCACCTTCCAAAATAGTTCCCTTCGGAAGCCACACAGCGCTGGAGACGGTCCTTCCAATCATTGTAGCATTGCTGGAACTCGGATTCTGGAATTGCCTTCAGCTGGTCGGTTACAGCAGTTTGTATGTTTTGTAGTGTCTCGAAATGAGTTCCCTTGAGGTGATTTTTCAATCTCGGGAAGAGGAAAAAGTCACAAGGACTTAAGTCTGGTGAATAAGGAGGCTGAGGAGCAACAGGAATGTTTTTACTGGCCAAAAACTCGTTTATTGAGATGGCAGTGTGACAGGGCGCGTTGTCTTGGGAAAGGTTTTTCGGAACCATTTTCGCACAAATTTTTCTCATCTCCAATTCATTGGTCAAAATGTGATGAACGGAGGTGTGATTCAAATTCAACTGTTCCCCGATCATTCTGACTGTCAAGCGTCGATCTGAACGCACAAGGTTCCGTACTCTGTTGACATTTTCATCGGTGTTTGCACTTGAAGGCCTTCCGCTGCGTGGTTCATCTTCAATCGACTCTCTTCCTTCTGAAAATTCCTTAAACCACCGAAAAACCTGTGCCCTTGATAAAACACGTTCTCCATAGGCCTCCTGAAGTTTTTCAAAAGTTTCGGTTGCATTATGTCCAAGTCTGAAGCAAAATTTGATTGCACACCGCTGCTCAACTTTGAGGTCACTCATTTTTAAAACGCTCAAGAAAAAACCATTTCACGAAAACCAACGCTACGGACAAACAAATGACTGTGGCGAGTTCAGATTCATACTGGAGGCGCATCACACGTGCACCTGACGCTACTCAAGGCCACGCGTCTCCAGCGTTGCCAGATCGAAAGCGACGTTGCCAGTCTCACTACTTTATTTACACACCTCGTAGGTAACTCACCACAAATGAATGAAGATAGTCGCTCTGAGGCCTTTCGTTTTCACGTCGTCAGAGAGCAAGTGAATACAAGTTGTAGGCAGGTTATGAATTTTAACTATAAATCGAAATTCATAACCTGCCTACAACTTGTATTCACTTGCTCTCTGACGACGTGAAAACGAAAGGCCTCAGAGCGACTATCTTTATTCATTTGTGGTGAGTTACCTGAATATTTATATCAGGTGTTATTGTGACAATTTTGTATTTATATATATATATATATATATATTATATATATATATATATATATATATATATATATATAATAAAACAAGATTTCATATAAAAATGTGAAATAACAATCAATGATCAAACTACAATATGAAAAGTGAAAAAACTAAGATCTTTTAATAATAATGAGACGCTAATTATATATTACGTTGATAATTTGCACACAACAGTGAACATTTATAAAAATAATTATTATAAGTTTTGGTCATGAACAATAATTTGGTCAAGCGAAAATTATAACGGTTTTTTTTTTCAGATAAAAATATGATTTATTTTAGAATGATTTTGCGAAAGAATAAATAGCTGGTGAGAAGGATAGAGTTGAGTTTCTTGTTAGATTGTTTAGGATTTATGCGTAAGGAAGTTTTTAACTATCAATATTGGAAACAACTTTTCTATAGGAACCTACTACCTGTTGACACGTGAAAACATATATTCCCTGAGTAAAAAAAAAATATTCCCTGAGGACTGACAATAAGAAGTAAGGGATTAAAATATATTCATAGAAAAGTTGGGTGTAATTCACAAATGTTATCAAATGATTTGAATCAACTTTTTTTTGAAGTTAGATAAAGTAGAAGAGAGTTATAAATACTCTTAGATCAAGGGATCAAGGCTACTCGTGGGGTTAGGTTAGGTTAGGTTTGCAGTGGCAGTCTCACAATGCCATGAAAGCTTATACCCCAAGGAAAGTAGTTTTTTTTGTCTGTGCTTAGGATAACAAGTGCTTGCATCCGTGCTCTTGCGTGCCAGAGGTTGCCCGTCCCCATTCCAGCTCCTCCCTTTATATTAGGCGAGGTTGCAGTAGCAGCCTCACAGAAAACACCCATAGTTGTTCTAATTTATGGAATAGAACTAGAAATTCTAGTTGCACAAACAGAATTTATGAAAAAAATTAATATCTTATGATGAATTTTTTAATTTTTCTTTTTTTAAAAAAAAATTGTAATTTATTGTTTTCGGACATATTTTATAATAATAAACCTAAGGCATCGCGATAAGGATTCTTGCAGTTCCCTGTTATTTTAATGAATACGCAATAATTCTATCATAGCAAACAAAGACACTGGACTACACAAAATAAATTTAGAACTTACAAGAGTATTGGTATGATATGTCAATATTTCTATGTTCTGTTAAGCACTTCTAAGAAAGTAAGTTTCAATCCAGAAGACTACAAATAACTATACAATGCAGTTGACTGCAAGTGCTGAATGAGTACCTTGTGTTTTTCACGAAAAAAACACTTTCAGATGTTTCTTTTTTATTAGTTGGTTTTCTATTCAATAGAATATACAATTTGATTTTTCCTTGCAGCTGTATAAAAACATTCTTAGAATAGAACCAGAATGATAATTCAATAATTTATTTTTTTTTAAAAAAATAGTGCCCTAAAAGTGTTTCATAAGAATGTAGACCTATATTGGGGTAACTAGATAACACAATGTCTCTACACAAAAGAAGTTTTATATTATTCAAACACTACGTATTCATCATCAGGTAAGCTTCTACATGGCAAATAACAAGTTACAAAAATATACCAAAATTATAAACAATAAGATGAAATAATGAAAAATGATTGGTATACTGAATGGAAGGACAGACAACTGTTCAAATGGTATTGAAGGAATTTACATCATGTGAATAACTATAAAGAGATTTAAAAAAAAATTTAATATCTCATGGTAGGGTAAAAAAATAATGAAATGGTCTCCACATATAAAAATTTAATGGTATAAAGAACGCGGTTTCGAACACGTAGTGTTTTTCCTCAGGCATTAACTAAAAAATACAATGTCATCAGAGAGTTATATTTGCTTTGTACTATAGATAACTCTCTGGTGTCATTGTATTTTTTAGTTAATGCCTGAGGAAGGACACTACGTGTTCGAAACGCGTTGTTTATACCATTAAATTTTTATATGTGGAGACCATTTCATTAGTTTTTTACTCTACATGAGTAGATACCATATAATAACTGATTGAACTACTTTAGAATTTTAATATCTCTGGCAAAAGGCAGGATTTAAATATTTTAAAAATGTCAATCTCATTCTAAGTAAGAACTATTTGCTAGATCTGGTTTAAAAATCAAAAGGATAGTAGACAGAAAAAAAAACCTTTCGAAACTCCTAACATACCAAGTGAATAAGTTATTGAGAAGTTTTCAAAATATTGAATACACTATACCATAATTCAGAAGGAAACTTTATCTGTTGATGAAAGGTTACTTGCGAAAAGTAGAATAATCCAACTAAAAGAAGAACACAGCATCGCAGAGAATTTCACTTTATTGTTGTTACAGATTGTGACAGATGGAACACTCTATCGTAACTTGAGTTTTTTTTTTTAATACCATATTTATGTGCCCAGAAAAATTTTAATGAAATTTTCGTTTTCACTTGGTGAATTATTTGTTCAGAAAGACAATAAAGTTATAGAAATCAATAAAAAAAGTTATAACTTTAAAAATATATTTGTTTTAATACTCATATAAGGCGTATTAAACATCGAAACCACAATATGAAATGGGAAAACAATGGGAAAAACCCCAACATTAGTTGGTGATATATCAAATCAGTTGGGATTAGACTCTGACGATTTTCAGACAGCTTATTACGGTTGAAAGATTTTAGTCTTTTTTCTCATTTCTTACTGTGGTTTGGACGTTGATTGTTATTTCACGAGTTTAATAATAGATACTATTAGAAACGTGAGATAATAGATACTACTGCACAGTGTGGGAAGTACACCAGAAGGTATAAATGTTTAGATTGATGCTTTAATTTAGTTGAAACGAATATAATTATTAATTATTTACACAATTTTGAAGGATTCAGTAATAAAATTAAATATATATATAAATAATTAATATTGGTATAAATAGGCAGCAGATCTTCTTTTAAACAAGTATCATTATACTTAATGATACTTGTTTAAACTTTCTTTTAAACAAGTATCATTATACTTAATGATACTTGTTTAAAAGAAGATCTGCTGCCTATTTATACAAATAATTAATAGAAAAGGTCTAGCGGACTTTTACATAAAAACCAAAAGAAGATAGCACACAGATAGACAAAGCAATAACTCACTTCTATATTTCGGTCATCGTCGATATCAGGAGGCAAAGAGTCCTACAGGAAGGTAGAGCGGCGACTGAACACGATCAGCAACATCAGTTGACTGACGTTTGTTGGTTAGTCGACTGACTAACCAATGTGCTGTTGCTGATCGTGTTCAGTCACTGGTCTACCCTTCTGAGGGATTCTTCACCTCCTGATGACGACGATGGTCGAAATATAGAAGTGAGTTATTCCTTTTTATATCTGTGTACAACTGTATATATAAATATATACAGTTTTATAATGATACAAATGAAAACCAATTGCAATTAATGACAGAGAAGAAAGATAAAGCAGACAACTTTAATAAGCAGAAGAAAGATAACAAAATTTAATTAATGAAATAAAAAAAAAAGATGAAGTAGAAAACTGACCTCCTTGCCGGTGGGTACGTGTTTGGCCAACTTGACCTTGGCGAAGTTGCCCTTGCCTATGGTCTTGAGCAGCTTGTACTTGCCTATGTGAGGCTCGTCGGCCGCTCTGCTCCTCGACGATGTCACCCTTCCGGCGCAACCTCCTCCTCCGCCTCCAGCATTCTCGCTTCCCTAAACAAAACAAAAAGCATCTTAGTGAAATCAAGCTAAAGAGTGGTTAAAGCAAGTCAGAGTAAGTGGTCACCATCATTAGTCACGCCTACCAAGAGGCATGTCCAGCACAAACACATAAACAGCAATGTAATGATCAAACCACAATATCAAATGGGAAAACAAGACTAAGATCTTTCAACTGTAACAAGCGGTCTTCGTCAGAGTGAAAAACCCAACTGGGTTTGGGTTTTTGGTAGCAAAGTGACCGTTTGCTACGGTTGAAAGATCTTAGTCTTTCAATTTGACTTTGATATGAGTTAGGATTCGACTCTGACGAAGACCGTTTCCTACGGTTGGAAGATCATAGTCTTTTGATTTGACTCTGATATGAATTGGGATTTGACTCTGACGAAGACTGCTTGCTACGGTTGAAAGATCTTAGTCTTTCGATTTGACTCTGATATGAATTGGGATTTGATTCTAACGAAGACTGCTTGCTACGGTTGAAAGATCTTAGACTTTTTTCTCATTTCTTATTGTGGTTTAAACGTTGATTGTTATTACAGGTGTTTATTGTGCACTCTTATTATGGGTAAATATGTATGTATGAGTCAGCAGCCTCAGAAGATTAGGTCAAGTTATAACGAAGTAGTGCCATTTCGAATCACATTCAGCTAATATTTTACTGAAAATAACATTTAATTGTAAAATATGGTTTTGTTATTAAAAATAAAGAAATGAAAATCAAATTAAAAATAAACGATAATAGATATTTTCAGAAACATGAAAATAACAGTATTGTACAGCTATTGCTGGTTATTACTATATTTGACTTTTGAAGTTGTACAATTTCAAGATTATGAGCATGTCATGTCGCTGGACACTTGAGTATTGTTTAATTACCTGAAATAATTGTTCAAGAATGACGTAAACGGAGTTACTACACTAACACGGCGAATAAAAAGGAAGAAGAGAAAGGAGGGGTTTCCGGGAGTCTCTGCAATAACTTGGCGGGCTGTACAGCAAAGTTATTATTAAGCAGAGCGACAGAGGGTGCAGTGTCACTGCCTGCGGTGGGTCGTTAACCATTTTCATGTAACTTGACTAACGGGATGAAGACATGTTCTAACTGTAGTGAACAAACGCAATCACCTTCCTTAAGGCATCAACAAAGAAAAATACAAATCATTCAATTTAGTATAGAATCATATTTTATGATAATCATTGCTTGATTCTGAGTGGCGATGTTATGTGAATCAGATCAAATATACATGAGTTCTCTCCTTTCAAATTAGCGAACCGTAAACTTATCACACCAAGGAATGGACAATTCAATCATTATTCAAGGCTATTTAACGGAGAGAATGTTAAGTCGTTGGTCCCAAATCTATACGGTACTTGTTATAAATCTTTTCTACTCTAAATAGACGTGAGTAGCGATATCTCGCCTAAATAGGTTAGGCAAAATCTAATACTCGCAATATAGAAGAATGTTTATTATGTGATATCACAAAGGGTCAAAGTTCAGCCTACTATATACCTTACGGGACTGCCACTGCAACCTAACCTGCCGTATGGTCAAAATTTATACCATCTGTATCATAACTTACTGGTATCATTTACACTGAGATGCAATGTAGCCTGTAAAAAATTATATATACCATTAGTGTAAAAAATTCTTGATACTACTTTCGTTTGTTATTAAACTTTAGTTATACAAGTATATATTATTAACTATTTAATTAATGTTTGTATACTATACTTACTTAATCTTAATCCTACAATTGTATTATTGTATAAGTTTGTTGTTGTATACAAGTTGTACCCTGTGCGATACGTGAATACTTAAATAAACTCACTCATGACAGGGTTACCGTTGTAAGGAAAAAAAAACCCACACATTAACATTTAATGAAGTACTACTTCACGTTTCCATTTAACCCCAAAAAATGTTCAGTTTTTCTATGATAAAAAGGGTTTTTAAATTTTAAATTACTAATTCGTTAAATGTTGAAACCTTGGAATGTGTCGCTAAAAAACGGTGAAATGCAAGAAAGCACATTGCACCCTGCTACATTATTAATATAATAAAAAGGTTTCACATAAACACGTGAAATAACAATCAATGATCAAACCACAATAAGAAATGGGAAAACAAGACTAAGATCTTTCAACCGTAACAAGCGGTTTTCGTCAGAGTTTTAGTTTTTATTCTGGGTTGGTCAGTTGTGTTTTTGACTCTGACGAAGACCGCTTGTTACGGTTGAAAGATTTTAGTCTTGTTTTCCCATTTCTTATTGTGGTTTGATCATTGATTATTAATATAATATGAAAAAACGATTCCACTAATTTTAAAGTATGAAAAACAGGTTTTTTTCCCATTATTTTCTCTCTTACAAAACAAAAAAAAACAACATATTTCAGTTGTCTGTTTTTAGAAAAAAAAAAAACTTGAAAACTAAGATCTGTATAAGACGGGGAAGTTTTGGCTGTGTCTTCCTCAAACAAGGAAACAAACAAGAAAGTGTCAAAATATTAACTCAAGGATATTATCAAGATATACATACTTCTCAACAAATTAGCATTAAAAATACGCGACCTTTAAAAATCTAATAGTTTACTTTTTTTACCTCTTCTTTTTAAACATAAGACGCAAATACAAATATCACGATGAAATTGTACTGACTCCATCTATAAGTTATTGCATATATTATTAATGAAAGATCAAACCACAATAAGAAATGGGAAAACAATACTAAGATCTTTCAACCGTAACAGGCGGTCTTCGTCAGAGTCAAAAACCCAACTCTGACGAAGACCGCTTGTTACGGTTGAAAGATTTTAGTCTTGTTTTCTCATTTCTTATTGTGGTTTGATCATTGATTGTTATTTCACGTGTTTATGTGAAAGCTTTTTATATTATTAATGAATGGAGTTAATATCTTTCAACATAATACTCAACATGTGTGACATTAACGTAACTGTGTGTAACGTTCGTAACAAACTTGCATACGTGCTTCTCTATAGGGCCAAAAGTGTTACAGGTTTAAGGTAATTTCAAAATTTAAGTAAGGTTGAGAATTGCATATGAAATTATTATGCTAATCACAGTATGCTATCTACCACCCGTTATGGTATCAACCGTAAATAATAAACGTAAAATAATAAATAATAATAAGTTTGTTGGGATGGCTCTATTCCAAGTTATTCACAATTCATTACACAAAAATTTTACAACTTATTCAAAACATAATCAAAATAAGTAACATATACAATATATCCCGTCAAAATTTATTCTAATTACTGTTTGTAAACATATCTTACAACAGTTTAAGATAGCTGGAAATTATAATTGTGTTTTTTCAGAATTTTCCAACAGTAATTGGTTTAAATGAGATTGCAAATGCTGTTGAGGTCTTTTTCTTTTTGAGTATAATCAAAGTAAATGTTGAATTTTCTAAATCAATATTTAGATTTAAAGAATATTTTTTTCTTTTTAGCATGTTTGTGATGAATTCCACGTTGTTTACTATGAAATGATATCGTAAGTGGTAGATAACAAAATCGAATGTAGGTAGCATACTATAGTATGCACCGAAATACTTGATTTGACATATTCAATACAGTACTACTTGTACAATGTACAATGTTTGTAATACAGCTTTTATTCAGATGAGTACATTAGGTGACATTCGAATGCTCTAAAAACACGACAGGCAGACAATAACTTATATCATGTTCTAAAATGAATGTAAACAGGTCGTGGCTGAATTTCCCTTTGATTTCAAGCGTTGTCTTTCACCGACTGAAGGGTGCTGTGAATCAGTTATCTTTCTTTGATTCCAATAAATCTTTGATTACCATAATCAAAGAAAGTATCTTTTAGTAAACAAACCATCATAACTTTCTTGAATTATGCTCAAAGCTAGTCTTATAATTCACTTGTAATAATTTCTACAAGAACAAAAAAAAATATGGGCAAAAACAAGTATATTGTGTATAAAGTTTGAAGTAGAAAAGACTCAGAAATGGAGGAAA
This sequence comes from Hermatobates lingyangjiaoensis, assembly GCA_026182355.1. NCBI lineage: Eukaryota > Metazoa > Arthropoda > Insecta > Hemiptera > Hermatobatidae > Hermatobates > Hermatobates lingyangjiaoensis. The sequence continues at coordinate 340,356 of JAPFBL010000241.1, read as the reverse complement.
AAAAAAACAATGACTAATTGATTAGGGAGGAATGTTTTCACTGGGAGAAAAGAGCGAAGCGCGTTTGTGTAGTCTCACAGAAGGCTTATCGATGGAGAACCATCAAAAGGCGAGTGGAAGCCGTCATAATTGGCAGCCAGCCCTATGTAATCCCACCACTCTGTGCTCCGCAAGGAGAAATCGAATAATCAACACACTTCTACAGCTATTCATTTGAATCAGAGCCCCGATTGAGGGATTAGTCGGAGACTAAATAGCTCCGAGTGATCAGTCGGAGCTATATTACCACATACAGGAGAAACATATTTCACAGAGTCACAGTCATAAAGGAGAGATACTAGGAAAACAAAACATGATTTAACCCTTAGAAAACAGCTGCCAACTGAAATTGGCATCTAATCAATTCATACCTTTATAGTGAGTCACAACTTTCTTTTTCACGTATTTGTAAAGATACAATTAAGCGAAAAAAAAAATGTTCATGTTTGTCTTCGCCAAATCCTCATTAAAGTGGTAAATATAGTGCAGGGAATATACGAGTTTTTTAAAAATTAGCATAATACATAATTAACTTTGATATTCTTCAAATATAAACAAATTTGTTATTCCTAGTTCAAAATTTTTGCAATTTCACAGTGCTTTCGTAAAATCATGAATAAGATTGGTACAACATGATTGAATGACCTTCAGGTCAGCATTCACGTAGTACAGATAAGATTATTACAATATTTTCTGTGTGGCGTGCTCTGACAAGTGTTCTATTCAATGTTGATGTTTATATTCAGAAGAAGGCTACTGACAAAGGTCTGAACTTTTCTTGAATTAATGGCCCGGTTGACAAAGGTCTTTTTTTTTAAGACAGAGAAGGTAGAATCTAGGCCAGAGGAACGGCACCGTTAAGCAGCTGCCGGTCCAGACATCTGTTCTTCTCTCTCCCACTCCAGCCAACTTGATTCCAACAAACTCGCAATTCACTCACTAGTAATGGATCATTTCATATAAGTTGATCAGTCAAAAGGTAATCTTAGACTTGAACTGTTTGTTTTGTGTTCCTACATTCATATTTATCTTCGCCAAATTCTAATTAAAGTGGTAAATATAGTGAAATATTCGAGCTTTTTAAAAATTAGCAAGGTATGGAATGTCCTACTCTTAATAAAGAACATATGCGGTAGAACTTCGTAGTACGAGTGCCTCTTTGTATGAGCAATTCGTTTTAACTATCAGCCATTCGAAAGAATTTTTGTCTCGTATAAAGAATAAAAATTTGCAGAACGAGAGACCGTCTTCCTCACGCCTAGGCTTATCTCCATTTCATGTTTATGTTAGTGTATGATGGCTGCAAGTCGTCTCCGAAACATGTAGTGTTAAACTTTCAACTTTCATCTGAATTCTAGAAAATACATGCATATTGTTAATACCACTGAGGTTAATATGATTTTTATTAGGAATAGGTAAAACCGTCATATCTCGTAAGATGATCATGGAGTTGGAGCGCTTTCGGACGTTGTCCATATTAGATCGCAACAAACCTACTGACCTGTTATTACAGCTCAAATTACGAGGTATGACGGTTTTACCTATTTCTAATAAAAATCTAGAAAATACCTTTGACTCACCGCAAACTACTCAGGAAACTAAAAAACCTCAGCAAAAAAGTGGTCAATGCAGAAGCTGCTGCTTAATTTATCTAACAGTACATTTTAAGTTTAGTAGATTAATAAAACATGATTATTTCTTGTATGCAATTTTATTTTTCATAGCGCATGTACAGTATTGCTTAATTTTTCTAGTTGCACCTTTTCTGTTTAAAAAACAAACTTAAAAACAGGAATTTTGGGGGTTGGAACGTATTATTGATTTTCATATTAATTTCAATGTGGTAAATTGCTTCGTAATACGAGTAAACCGCAATACGAGCTCTGTTTGGGATCGAATTAAACTAGTTCAGTATTAATCCTCATTATTTTAAAAAAAAAATGAAAGAAATACAATATCTAAACACAAAGTTTAAACAAAGTTAGCATAAACTGTTTTGAAAAAGTTCGCCTTCAAGTAAAAGAAATAACAATACCATTTCAATATTATAAGAAATTTAATGAAGTGTAAAGTTAGTCAATGATAATAGATAAGGAAAGAGATGAGCTCTTGTTATAATAAGAAAAAAAAGAGAAATAACAAGAATATTATCCTGGAATACAACTTCTTTGACATGAGAATCCTAAAGTTAAACCCTTAAAGGCAGTGTTTTCAAAGCTCTGGGTCATAATGCAGATATAACGGGGTAGAGGCAGTTTTGTAATACTGTGCCATTACAGTTAATTGGTTTCCGTATTTTAAGTGAGACATATTTTTTTTTTTTAAAAAAAAAATTAAAATTCAACCTATGGGGGAAATTCCAAATAAAAAAAAAATGGTGGAATAATTTTCAAAGTGGTCAAGCCTGTTGAATTCATTCTTTGAAATAGGAGTAAATTCTGTTATACTCCATCTCATGTTTCTGTCCGTGTCAGGAGTAAATTAAATTAACAACACTCAAAATCCACCCAAAAAACCTACTACTTCTACAAAGTATGTCATGGTATTTGATTGGCTTTTTTTTTAAAATAGGGAATATAACACCGCTGAGAAGAACAATCTTGTAAAAAGTTATTATAAGAGAGTGCTATTTAGGAATGAAATCCACGGTCCTAAAATGTTAACGGAGAGGAACACCTACACTATGTAGCAATATTCCAGTTGCGGATATGCGTGAAACCGCAAGTTAAAAAGGTTTTTAGAACAAAATAATATACTGAATACGTGCAAAAATCATATAAGAGGAAACTCCAATATATTATAAAATAATATAATATTCCAATATTATTCCCAAATTTATAGAAATGTGTAACTCAAAGACGCTCACACGTCTAACTAATTAAAGAAAGTTGTGATTTCTTTTCCTTTCTTTGCAGTTTTTCGATACTACATTTTCACTCTAAATTTTAACAACCTGTAAATGTAAAAATTTTACGTTTAACGTTAATATTACTGCAAAGTGTATTTTTTCGAATAAAAATTCAAAACTAAAAGATTTCAATTTTAATATTTCCCACAAGTCATAACACATAAAACAGAATTACTAGCAATTTTAACACAGCGTTCGTTTTGTGAGCATTTTGGGCTTTATAGTTGAGGAGTTTGATTCTCAAATTAGCCCCAGCATTAAGTCTACTTCGGTATTTCGTTCCAATGGCAGTTTAAAGGGAAAATATACCAGTTTCACATAAGTAAGTAGTGGGAAATGGCAGCAATGTGTGAAGTGCTATTTTTGCAATTGCAGGAAATTCGGGAATGAGATAGTTCCAAAAACTGACTAGTGATTCATCCTAAATATGAATAAAATTTTGACCACTTCTACTTGTGAATATATGCAGGTATAAACATTATTCGGTTTCATGATTCACAAGAAATATAGAATAAATCCATACCCACTAAAAAATAATTTTTTTTTAGAAAAATGTTTTTACTAAATGTTTTTCACGGAACCCCAGGCAGTCCGTTTAGGAACCCACTTTGGGAACCTCTGATATACCATAAGGTATTGTAAGTCATGCTTCGGTAAAAGTGACAACACTGTTGGGTTAGAAAATAATAAACAGAGCACATTCGTAGATATACAGAAAAGAATGATTGTTTTGACCACTTTTGTGTTGTTCGTTTTTTTTTGGTTTTACTTCATTTTTATGTGCTTCAACACTGCATAGGTTAATTCTAACTTGTCAAAGACCGATACTGTGGTGGGAAATGCGACAGTTGGTTTACTAAATAGCGGGGAATTAGAGAGAAAAAAAAAAGAGGTTAAGAACCATGAGTGTTTTTCAGTAACTTAGACAAATTCTCATTCTTGAATAAACCTTGAACCCCTACAACGATTCTAAAACTAAAACTCCTCAGATCTTATTCACAGGAAAACACCTCCTGTTAAATGTTCATTGGAAAAATACTTCTCTTCTTATGACGAATAATAAATCAATAATTAAGCAATGATAATTCCAAAGAAACATGACCTAAATAAGGGGGGGGGGGATTTTCGAAGGAAATGACAGTGTGTTGGCTAGCATCATTGACTTCATCGCAAGCCATGGGTCCAGTTTATCTTAATTGACTCACTTAAAGAGGACCAAGGTCACTATGGGGGCTCTCCGAATTGAACATTTCTACGTCACATGCCGGGTCTTTCAAAACTCAAACATTGATGTACTTTATATAACACTGATGGGGGGCGGCAAAACCTTTTGAGTTTGACGTGTCAAAATTTTGAAAATTCTAGACAAAATTTCCATGTTGTGTCATACATCGCAAAAGTAAGACAAAAAAAAAAAAGAATTATATATAATTTTTTTAAAGTTATTTATTTTGTTTTATGCCATTTAAAATACAAAAATCAAAATTAAACAATTTAACAATTAGAATTTAGCAAGTTTTCAGAATTAAGAAGTTTATATGAATATCAACATTAAAACAATATATTTAATTGTTAAATTTTTTTTTAATGTCATTTAAAATACAAGAACCAAAGCTATGAAAGCAGAATTTAGCATGTTTTCAGAATTTAGCGTTTTCATATTAATGTCAATATTAAAACAACATGTTTAAATGTTTTTAATATTCTAATGTAGTGCAATCAGTTATTATGTGGTATTCACTCATTGTAAATTGTTTCGTTCGAAACGCGTTGTTTATATCATTAAAATTTTTATATGTGGAGACCATTTCATTAGATTTTTACCCTACAATGTTTTTAATATGTATATTTGTTACAGAATATTATTGTACTTGTACATAAATGTTTGGTTTCAGAAATAAAATATTCATCATTATTTACAAAAATATTATTATTATTATATTTTATCATACCAGTTATAATATATTATATTATTATAATTATATAACACTATTTTTCTTTTTTAGCGTGGTTTGGTCTAGCTTATTGTTCTTTTTTATCGAAGTTTGGTCTAGCTTATATATATATATATATAGTTCAATATAAACAAAGAAACATAGAGAAATCAGAAGAACACACTTATAGTCTCTAATTTTCGGTTTGAACCGTCTTCAGGAGAGGTAAGAGAGGGAAACCAAGCGCACTGGATCAGAGACGGTTGGAGACCCGTCTCCAACATAGATTTCTCTATGTTTCTTTGTTTATATTGAACTATATTTGTCCGTTTTGGATCGTATTTCCAACGAAAAAAAGTGTATATATATATATATATATATATATATATATGTGTGTGTGTGGTCCAGATAAGAAAAACATTCATATAATTATATAATAGTTATAATTATTATTATACGTACCAATTATAATATTATAATACCAATTATAATTATTATATTACCATTTTATCCGTTATGAAAGAGAAATATTTTTTTTAAAATAAAAAATTGTCAATACTGACACGCGTGTCATAGGTTTGCCATCACTGTTATAGAGCAACTGATAGGAAAATCATTCTAACATTAGCATATACTACTGGGGTAAACAGATAAAACAAAATATCCACACATATAAAAAAAAAGCCTTTTTATATTCTACGCGTTTCAAACACTTTTTGTTCATCGTCAAGTAAACCTCTACAATACAAATTACAAAATAACAGGAATTGTATGCAATAGAATGACAAACCCAATGGAAGTAGCAGAGGATGGAATAGTCTAACGATCATTCTTAGATCTTATAAATACGAAAAGCTCGAAGCGCGTAAAATAAAAAACCTTCTTTTTTGTGTGTGGAAACTTTGTTTTATCTATTATACAGTGGAACCTCTACATACGAGCTACTCTACTTACGAGAAACTCGAGATACGAGAGGTCTTTCGAGCAAAAATCTTGCTCTACATACGAGAGAAAATCCAAGTTACGAGAATTTCCAGATGGTTCCGCTAGGAACCTACTAGTCGTACTAGGAACCTATGTAGCTACTAGTCGTGCTACAGCTCTTTTTAATGACACTTGCCTTACACATTTCCGTAACATTTTGAAAGGGAGGCAGAGACAAACCTCCTTGGATAAGTTTTTCTTCAAAAGACCTATAGAAAGTGAAAGTGTTGCGATTCCAGCTAAAAGGGCAAAAGAAAGCGAAGAAAAGTAAAAACTGATACAGTAATGTTAAAAAGCAAAAAAAAAGCAGAAAAAACTACATAAATAAATTAGTTCCGTAAAAAAATTTAGTTTTTCATAAAGTTAACTTTAATTTTAAGTGGAAGTGCTCATAATAAACTCGCATTTTATTTCGTTAATATCATCTTATTTATCTTATTACCGTATTTGAATGTGTTTTTTAGTAATCAGGAAGATGTGTTCATAGTTATTTAGGGTTAACTTGAATGATTTTGGGAGGCCGGGAACAAATTAATTGGTTTTCAGTTATTTCTTATGGGAAAAATTCGCTCTAGATATGAGAAATTCTAGATACGAGCACGATCCGGGAACGAATTAATTTCGTATGTAGAGGTTCCACTGTACCTCAAAAGAGTAACCTGTTAGTGTGAAATTCGAAATTACTTTACCATACTCTAAAAAAAAAAAGAACATTAACCTCTATCTGAATACAATGCATATATAAATCACAAATAATGTTACTTCTAACAAAAACCACAGGTGTGTACTTCATAAAGTCATAAAAACATGTACTCCATGTTAAATCTAAAGCTATTTATTTTTGATTCCGGTAATATACGTTAAAGTATAAGATTAGTTAAAAGTTTTTTTTTTAAGTAATGTTACTACCGTGTTGAAAAAGTTTAACTGTTTTTAAGTTATTGGTGTTAAAGAAAGTTAAGTAGTGAACGAGCAATGGGTGTTATTTTGGAAACAAGCTTTTAGTTTCAGTGGCTGAGTCATGAGTTAAGCGGAAAGGTTTCAAATGCAAAGGAGGAGGAGGACTTGGGCGGTCCTCCTCTTGGAGCCGGTAATAATTTTGTTGAGAGAGGACCATCAATCTTAAAAGGCAGTTGAAAGCGTTACGGAACAAGTCACGACTCACAGTGGTACAACAACAAGCTTGATTTAAATCATCACCTTGGTGACAAAAAAAAAAGTCAGTGAAAGTATCACAGACCTCGCTATCATTATCAACAAACCGCTCTGTACTGAGTGTGAGGCAACCCCTGAGTTGCAACAATCAGCCCTGTAACGAATGGCTATACGTAACTTACAGAGGAAAAAACACTCTTTAACAAATGAGTCCATGACTTAAAAAAAGAGTCGGGCATCATTAAAACTGTCAATAAAAAAAATAAAATATGAAAAATCAAATACAATCGAGAATTGTAGATTCGTTTCTTACTGTTTGATTGAAAAATTAAGCTCACGCCTTCATTTTATAATTTTTTTTAACGTGGTTTAGTCTAGCTTCTATAAGACATCTTTAAGCCGACGTTTCGTCTATATTTGTAGACATCTCCACGGCTACATCAATACAGAAGTATTATTACATTGTAATATATACATATTACAATAAAAAGATTTCACATAAACAAGTTGGGTTTTTGACTCTGACGAAGACCGCTTGTTACGGTTGAAAGATCTTAGTCTTGTTCTCCCATTTCTTATTGTGGTTTGATCATTGATATTACAATGTATTAATGTATCTATGAATACATTGTATTATTGAAGCTAGACCAAACTTCGATAAAAAAGAAAAATAGTGTTAAATATATGTGATCGAGATAAGGAAAATATTGGATTAATTTTTTTTTTTAAATACAAATTAACGGCTAATTAATATTTTGACTTTTGATATGATCTGTTAAAAATTTTAACCTGAAGCAAACTTTCAAAAATAGTTTGTATTTATAAACACATAACCCACATCGCTATTTAATAATAGACTATTTATAGCCTATGAAGTCATGAGAATAGTGAATGAATACCTGATTCTTGTTCCAGTCTCCGATTAGCCATGAATATTGATGGAACCATGAAACCCTCATGAATTAGATGACAAATGCAACAGTTACTATAATGCATGCCAAAGGTAAATTGGTATTTATAGTTGATCACGAATGACTAGACACCTAAGAAATAGAGGAGTAATTAAACTTTTTCAATCAACAGGGAATTTGTTGAATTTATTATCTGTGAGTCATGTAGTCATGAACAGCAAAGTTCATGCTAAGTTTGTTAACAGAGAACATGGTCTTTTAACAGTACAACTCTAAAGAGTGGAGGATACTCTGAAGCTTTAGGTTTGTCCATGCCAATTCAACAATAAATAATTTTAGATTGTTGGAATGACCAGTAACTATGGAATTCAAATCATGGATAATAGGTTCGCAATAGAAACATACATATTCTACGGTATAAGACACATACCATGAAAAAATTTGCATTCCTGGAACACGCAGTTTCCATTCCTTCATCAAACATTATTACGTGCATCTGAGGAAAGATTAAAATTGTGCGAAATAAGCTTAGACTCATAAGAGAACTACCACGTGGTCCTCCAGAAACCAAAGATACCAATTAATATATTGATCGGGACCAGTTTAGTTCAGTGGTTAAGGATGAGGCTAGCTCAGTGGTTACGTGCTCGCCAATGAACTGATAGGACCGGGGTTCGATCCCCACCTAGCCCTCGATTTATTCACGCTGGAGGTGAGTAAATCTGAGCGCGTCGTCCCTCGGAGAAGGACGTTAAACTGTCGGTCCCGAGCCTGTACGTTGTCAGGTACTCGTTAAAGATCCCTACTCTAAATACACTTGAGTTAGGCACAAATTAGGACTCCCACTGTAGAATCAATCTTCATTTGTGGTATCACAAAGGTCTAATGCTCGGCCTACGTGTGTTCCCTTGTGGGACTGCCACTGCAACCTAACCTAGTTCAGTGGTTAATGTACTCACCTTTGAACTGGTGGGTCAGGGGTTCGATACCCACCTGGCACTCGATTTATTCACAAGGGAAGTGAATAATCTGAGCACGTCGTCCCTCGGAGAGTAAATCCTTACTCTAAATACACTTGAGTAGGCAAAATTAAGGACTCCCAATGTACAATCAATCTTGTGTGTGGTGTCACAAAGGACCTAATGTTTGGCCTGTGGGTTCTCTTGTGGGACTACTACTGCCACCTACAGTGTTGCCTACTAGTACTATATTGATCAAAGAATTGTCAAAAATGAAAAAAAAAATTACCGAATTATTTATGTTGGAAGGTAATCTTAATTAAATGAAATATCAATTATAGAGGGCAGTTTATGGCATGTGTGGGTTCTCTTCTCGTACGACTACTGGAATCTAACCTAACTGGAAGGTCAGCATGACAATCAACTCTAGCATAGCAATTAGGAAACTCGGGAAACGAATAATGAGAAATATGAAAATATAGAATTTCTTATAAATACGGATTCAACAGGAGTGAAATCCGACATTCGTTTTTCATTTGAGTTATGAAAAAACCCAAAAATAACACTTTCCTATTTTGAGATGGCTGAGAGAGAATGAGCAGTACTTACTCATAGTGATACGGATCACTATATTCATATAGTGAATATTCATATATTCATATTCATTCAAAACCTTACTCATAGTGATACGGATCCCGCACGGTGTGCGGGATAATAGTGATTGGTACATGACATCCACCGCATAACAACATCCACAGACTACAATAGGGGCCGTTTTTAAGGACACAGTTTCAAAACATTTTTAAACCAGGTTCCATTTAATTATCAAAAAATTAGAATTACACATGACTTAGAAATGGACCATAATAATATATTATATCGAGCATGGTAAATAAATGTAAAAAAAAAACATGGTTTAGAAATCGATGTTCCCAGGGTTTATTTATACAAGGATTATTACATAATTTTAGTCGATATCACTACAAAAACAAAAAAAAAATTAACCAGGCTTTATGACATTTAAATAAAGTAATAGCCTCCACTTACTCTATATAGATGGTTTATGCAAATTCTGCAAAGTAGAGGAAGAAACACCGTCACACCTGCTGGCTGATTGCCAAGCCACTGTGCTACACAGATGCAAGTGCTTTGGGAAACTGAATAAAACCAAAGAAGAATAGAAGAACCATAGAAGCTGGGTCTTTTAACGTTGGACCCAGCAAAAGTGCTGAACTTGCTGGAGGCGTTGAAGCTAACTGGAGTACTATAGTACAGAAGCGGCAATTACAATAGTTCGTAGAACGCAATATTATAATCACCCTCAATAAAATAAATAAATAAAAAATACTCTATGATCAAACCACAATACCAAAATGGGAAAACAAGACTAAGATCTTTCAACCGTAACAAGCGGTCTTCGTCAGAGTCAAAAACCCTGACGAAGGGTTGTATCAATATACATTGATATAAATCAATGTATATCACCCGCGTTCCGTCCTTCGAAGTGGGGAGTCTCTCTCACGTCGTCCTCTCTTCTAATCTGCTCCTGATGACGGACAACAGTTCGAAATATTGAAGTATACTAGTAAGTAAATATTGACATTTGTATTAGTAAGTGTGCATTTTATCTTTTTTTCTGTTTCGTGTTTTGTGTAATTTAAAGATCTATATAAATAAATTTATTGGCAGGGTGGGGGTTGGGGGCAATCTTCACTTACAAAATCAAGTATTATTAAGTTTGTTTAAAAATATAGAGCCGAATCACTCCAAATACTTAGGATCGACGATGAGAAAGCGATAGGTTTGGGGATTGCGTGATGAATCAGGTCGACGAGGCACGAGAGAGCTACCCTCCCGCAAGCATTGTTTAAGTTGTAAAGTAACACTCGGCGTGAATAACAACAAGAATTAACCTTAAAAAAAGAAAATACGCGTGAAAACACATTTACGCGTGAAGAACTTTTTGTTTTGATTAGAAAACAACTAAGCACTCAGGACTTATTTAAACAAAATAAATATAAATATATACCCAAAGAGAAATAAAACTGAAACAATAAAAAGTTGAATCTAATTAAATAAAGTAAACAAACATACCATGAAACACCAGATCAAGTCATGGTTCTTGGAATCTAGAGTTTAAGCCAAGCATGAGGTGAAGAAACGAAATAGTTCTAGGTACTATTATAGTATGCTACCGACCTTTGATTTTCTACTATAGTATGCTATCCACCACCCATTATGGTATCTACCGCAAAGAATAAACAGTTTGCAGGGATATAATTATTCACAACTCATTACACCATATATATTTAAATTTTTTCAGAACATAATCAAAGTTTACAAAATTAAAAGTAGTAAAATATTCAATATATCCGTTAAGTTTAAAACGAGAAGATTGATAATATCGTAATCTGTTGTTAATCCTCCGTAAAATAGCGGTCAGATTACATTAAGCGAGATCACAGTCAGCAAGTAAGATCAGATATCAAGCTATTTTGTAGTAACGTTCTAGCTGCTCTGTTGAATTTTCTGAATCAATATATGTATTTAAGGACATTTTTTTTTTTAAATTCAAACTGGGTTTTTGATGACTTGGTCCAAAGAATTATAAGCCGACGTTATGCCGAAAAATTGTTTGGCATTTTCAAGGCTAAAAACAATTTATTGAAAATATAATTATTGAAAACAAATATATCCACAGATTATCAACTAACAGAAAAAAAACAAGCAACCATTTTTTTCCTGTTAGTTGATATTTTGTGGACGTATTTGTTTTCACTAATTATATTTTCAATAAATTGTTTTTAGCCTTGAAAATGTCAAACAATTTTTCGGCATAACGTCGGCTTATACTTTGGACCAAAATTTTTAAAAACCCAGAATGAATTGTAACAATAGGTGGCCGAGAAGCTGTATCAATATAAATTATTTTTTTCGTCTTAGCATTACTTTGTGATGGATTTCACGTTTTTTACTATGAAATGATATAGTAAGTGGTAGGTAGCATATTATAGTAGCACCTAGTTCCTTCAACTCCCCTTTGTGATAAACTATCCGATAAACTTATCGCGCAGTTCTTAACGAATAGCACAATTATAAAAAGGAACTTGAAACTTACTCCAGTGGTATGGTTTCTTTAAAAAGTGAAAAATTTCAAAAAAAAATCTTTAAAGGAAATTGGACTGTTATTAAGATTGATTGGCGTGTAATCGATAGGAAGTTGACCACAAGGTCTTGTTACAGCTGACTGAAGCTAATCAAAAACTTGAGCCTGGAACTAAAAGACCAACAAAAGCACTCTCTTCCGCAACTAAAGCCGAGTGGGGGCTCGCATGTGGCAAATGTCTGCTGAGAAAGTGAGTGCTTTCTCCCGCCAACAACCCACTTCTGTCCCCACCCCGCCAAATCAATTTCCTTAATATCTCCTTTCAGATGTTTGGCAATGCAACTAATACACGTCCAAGAAATAAGACTACCAACGGGGTAGTACTATAGTTTACTATAGTCGATTTTCTACTATAGTATGCTATCTACCACTCATTATAGTACTGTATATAATAAACAATTTGTAGGGATGCATTTATTCAAAATTATAAATTACACAAAGCACGACACAGAAAAAGGAAAAAAAAAGCACACTTATAGAATTCTCAATATTTCGAACTGTTGTTGTTCGTCATCAGGAGTAGACTAGAAGAGAGGACGAAGTGAGAGATATCTCCCCACGTCCAAGGACGGAGTGCGAATCATTATATTCAAAATTATTCACAATTCATTACTCACGAAACTTTTACAAATTTAATTTTTTTTTACAAAAATTTTAAATTTATTCAAAATTTAATTATTACAAAAATTTTACTTATTTAAAACATAATCAAAAATTTACAAAATTAAAAGAAGTATAATATATAATATATCCCGTCAAAATTTATTCTATTACTCTTTGTAAACATATCTTACACGTTCAATAAAGCTGGAAATATGTAATCGTGTTTTCTCAGAATTTTCCAACAGTAATGAGATTGGAAATGCTGTTGAGGTATTTTTCTTTTTCTTTTTCAGTATGTCAATCTTTGCGATATATATTACAGTAAAAAGATTTCACATAAACACGTGAAATAACAATCAATGATCAAACCACAATAAGAAATGGGAAAAACAAGACTAAGATCTTTCAACCGTAACAAGCGGTCTTCGTCAAAGTCAAAAACCCAACTGGGTTGGTCAGTTGAAAGATCTTAGTCTTGTTTTCCCATTTCTTATTGTGGTTTGATCATTGAAATCACAGTAAATGTTAAATTTTCTAAATCAATACATTTAAAGAATATTTTTTCTTTTTAGCATCTTTATGATGTATGTTACGTTGTTTGTTATGAAATGATATCGTAAGTGGTAGAGAACAAAATCGAAGGTAGGTAGCGTAGCATATTATAATAGCACCGAGAACTGAACTGAAAAAACTCAAAAAAAAAAAAATTATAATAAAAAAGAAGTGCTTAATAAATTTTCCTAGTACTAATTATTTAATTCAAAAAATTCCTTTTTCTAATTATGGGCAAACCATGTATTATGAAATTTAAGAAGAAAGGTCAGTTAAAAAACTAAAAACTACTAATGTTTAAATATTGTTAGTACTCTTTAACTAATAATAATAATAATACATACTTTTCTTCTTCTGGAGATTTTGTCAGGGTTCGTTATTAAAAATCTCTTCAAGCCAACGGTTTTCTTTATTTCAAGTCATCCTGAGGTCTAAAAACCAAATAGTTTTCCATTATATATAATGATTGTATAGATAATTGTCCACTGTATTTCGTTTTCTTAAGGATGTTTTGAAATAAAGACAAAACGTTGGCAAAGAGGTGGTTTTTAATAACTAACCTTGACCAAATCTCGATAAGAAGAAAAGTAATTCTTATTATTGTTATACTCTCAATTTAATAGAATGATATATTCTTTTATTTGTTTGTTAACTCACACGCTTTCACCTTTAGTATTGTTCTAGGGGGGTAGAAAGTGTAGCTCATTTGTATTTTGGCACCCATTCAAGACACATTGCCGTGGGTTGATTCTAGATAGGAATCCTAAATTTTTGTCCACTTACGTTTACCAAGAGAGGGAGAGGGAGAGGGAGGAGAGAGAGAGAGAGAGAGAGAGAGAGAGAGAGAGAGAAAGAGAGAGAGAGAAAGAGAGAGAGGGAGAGAGAGAGAGGGAGAGAGAGAGAGGGAGAGAAGAGAGAGGGAGAGAGAGAGAGAGGGAGAGAGAGAGGGAGAGAGAGAGAGGGAGAGAGAGAGAGGGAGAGAGAGAGAGAGAGGAGAGAGGAGAGAGAGAGAGAGAGAGAGAGAGAGAGACCTTTAACGAAGTTTGCAGTCAACAGTGTTTCATGCTCTATGAGGGACGGACTGACTGATAAGGTTGCTATAATTCTCATGAAGTCTTCAGAGTCATGACCAGGATTCAAACCTCGAATCACCAGTGCAAGAGGCAGACACACTACCTGTTAGACCACACCTGACCTTATTCGAACACAGATTAGATTAATCAAAGGATATCTTTAAAAATTTCCTTACAAAGAGGATATTTAGTCATATTTATCAAAAAGGCAAATCAAAATTTCACTATATTTCTATTATTCAGAGAGATTTAAGTCTTTATGATTACATCAAGACTACAGCAATTGACAATGGAAACTTGAATTGAAATGTATTCTTTATAACTTTAAAAAAAAATACTGAAAGTTTATAAACAGTTAATTCTGGAGACTTTATACATTCCCAAAGTTTGCTTCCAAGCAGTCGTTATTCATGTCAGAAAGCCTAACAAGTAAATTAATGTATAATAAATTGCACATATATATATATATATATATATATATATATATATATATACAGTTTTTCGTTGGAAATACGATCCAAAACTGACAAATATAGTTCAATATAGACAAAGAAACATAGAGAAATCAAAAGAACACACTTACAGTCTCTAATTTTCGGTTTGAACCGTCTTCAGGAGAGATAAGAGAGGGAAACCAAGTGCACTGGTTCAGAGACGGTTGGAGACCTTGTTCAAGCCGAAAATTAGAGACTGTAAGTGTGTTCTTTTCATTTTTTTTATTTTTCTTTGTCTATATTGAACTATACATATATATATTTCGTTGAACAACTGACCGTATTTCACTGATGTCATTTTCTTCACCAGTTTTTCAAGGTTTCTGAATACTTTCTTCTTTCCTTCATCCAAACGTTGGAGAATGTTAATTAAGTGGGAACCGACATGTTTCGACTGGCTTCCAGTCGATATATATATATATTTTCTCTTTGCTCTCGACTTCTTAGTTCCTTTTTTTTTTTTTTTTTAATTTGTCTCCATTGCGGCAGCACTGCTTTAGCCCTCACCCAGAGTTCTTTAGTTGACTGTCGTCCCTCCGTCAATGCACTTCTTCTCCTGAGGACGACCGCCATTACGGTCGTAATATTGAAAAGTGAGTCTTTGTTGTGTTTCAGTTTATGTGTCACTGCTTATTTGAATTGTTATCTGTCCTGCCGGACAGATAACCGTTTTTCGTTTATCATGGTATATATATACAACCAATTAAATGACTAACGTCGACGAACTAAATAAACTATATTGGCACAAAGTTAAAGAAACTATGTTCCTTTCAACATCTGATATAGAAGAATGGTAACCCTGGCATTCTCCCTTCTTTATATATTGGAACAAAGCATTCTACTCTTCTTGTCTCCTAGCATGAATCTACTATTCATATGCATGAATATATACCATATACAAAAAATAATAAAAAAACAAATAAATGAAATGTTCTAATTGAAAATGCAACCAAAGGTTGTATATCGCTTAACTTAACCTTAATGAAACTACCTGAAGGTAAGCAAGTAGTTCGAGATCCACGCTTGCGCAACTGTCTGTTTAAGGGTAATGAAATGTCACACTACTTGAGTTCCACAACGGAGTTCACCTTGTAGTTTTCGTTGCGGTGAAAGTTAACTGTGTTATTAAACTTCACCTTGATCTGGACCAGTTGAATATATTGAAAAAAAAAAAAAAAATTAAAACGTCCTTAAGACAAAGGATGATTGTTATCGGCAGGCTACACTGAATGCCCTAATGTCCTCCAGTTAATGTGACCCGGAAGGCCTACTTGTTTCACAGAGAGCACAGTTATTTGGAGTTTTACAGTGTTGTTAACAAGTAGATCAGATCCTTGCGTCTCCAAGCACCGTAACTCCGGCATCATTGTTCTCTATTTAACAAAGTTCCAATTTATTTTTTTTTTATTTCGGTTTTTATCCAGCAGATCAAAAACCATATTTTTTTGTTTTTTTTTCTTAGCCGACGTGTTCCTAATCACTTTGCAGAAGGATAGCTACAAAATAAAAATTATGCTTGGATTAGTCAAAACCTTCTTCAGTAGAGTTAGGACTTTTACCTCGAGGTAAGTTTTCACAGTAAACACTGAACAAGCAAGGCCAGATATTTTGTGTTAAACTAGACATTTTGTGTTCTACCATGAAATGTCCAATGTCCTTCTCCAGAGGAAAAAATTCTACTTGGACTAATTAATCATGTTTTATCATTTTATCTCGTTTTCATGTACACAAGTAATAACTAGGTGAGGAGTCGAGTCGGAGTCGACTAATTTCTTCCGACTCCGACTCCACAACCCTGATATAAAGTAGATAATAATTTTATACATACAAGACCACACGAAAGTTTTATTAATGAAAAATTGCAATGGAACATAATATTTTACATTATTCCTTGTTTCTGCTTTCTCACTATTTAAACAAAGATATTACGTATTGGAAACGCTTTGAATCTGACTGAATGAATCAAACTACAGACTGATGTCTAACTTACTAATTTCCAATGACTAAAACTATAGAGTAAATGACTTTCCAACACAAGAAAAGCTTTCTTCATTAAAAACAGAATTCGGTGAAAAGACGGCTTAGGTGAACAAGAACAGCTGTACACAGTCCAATTAGAGGCGTACTTTGAAGCGGTTTAAACAATTAAAAAAAAAAAAAAAAAAAAAAAAAAGGGGGAAAACAAAATCTAGATCAGAAAGTACAAAAGTAAGTCAGATGACATCAAGACAATATCTTTATGTGAAATAATAACAAGAAAATTAGTCACAAAGAAGCCAGTTTAGTTTGGAGTAGAAAGAAGCAAACAACTCTTATCTGCAGAGTTTTCAATGAAGGCCAGGAAATAGATGTTGATGATTTACGACTCAGAGGCAGAGACCCGTCGGTTTCACTTTAAAATGAAATACCCCGGACTGTAAACATTTGTCTACATATATCAGGAAGGTGCTAGGTTAACGTCAAATGTATGGAGGTAGAAAAACAAGCAAGTGCATTAGCCTCTCTCGGTAAACTCATTATATCTCCGGTCAAATATTTACTCCCTTTTTTGTTTTCTGTATACCCTGTCATGATATGAAATTATAACAAACATCCAAGCACCTAATGAAAATAGGGATTATAATTAATTAAAAAAAAAAACTAGACTATAATAATATGGGCCAGGTTAGCTCAGTAGCTTACGTACTCGCTTCTGAACAGCTAGGTTGGGTGTTCTATACCCACCTAACGCGCGATTTATTCACGCGGGAGATGAACCAATTTGAGCCAGTCGTCCCTCGCCGAGGACGTAGAACCGTCGGTCCCAAGCCTGTACGATACTCGTTAAAGTACCTGTATATTATAACTGCATCTCGATTCGAAGGTACAATGATTTTTAAATTCCTTATTTTTATTATTGCATTTAGTCTTCAGTTTTCCTGAATTTTGTTACAGCGGGGTACGAACATGTGATAATTTTTGTTCATATAATTATTATAATATGAAATCTATCATCGATTTCGTTTATTTCTTTTTCTGTAAAATTAAACTCTTATTTCTTGAGCAGTAGTTTTTTTTATATAAAAATCCATAATATATATAAATAAAAATTAAAATACATATTTTTTATAACTTGGATATATTTTATATACTATAAAATCGGAAATACAATCCAAACTGTACAGAATGCAAGTTCAAAATCGAAGAAGAGTAACACACAGAGTACAGAAACACTTATAAACTTAAATTCAGAATACAAATCAACTGAGTCAGTTTGACGGACTCTGATGGTCGGTTGAGAGATCTTAATCTTTTTTCTCATATCTTATTGTGGTTTGAGCGTTGTTTTTATTGTGAATTCTTATCAGTTGAGATTTGACTCTGACGAAGACCGCTTGTTACGGTTGAAAGATCTTAAGTCTTTTTTTCCCATTTCTTATTGTGGTTTGAACATTGATTGTTATTTTACGTGTTTATTGTGAAATTCTGATATTTATGTTTATATTTTTTTTATAGAAAAATCTAGAAAAACTAGCTTGTGGAGCTAGCAGTAACAATGCTAGAGTTATAAATGCAGACTGCCCAAGACTGTGGAGGGAGTTTTAGGGTAGAGGAGTGTAAGAGCTGGCGCACTTACACCCAAGCATTCGGACAAAAGAACAATTGCTTTTAACAGCTTTTCCCACGATCAGTCTTAATCGAAAATGGGCTCCACTATGATAGTGGCTTCCTGAGTGAAGTCGGAATCAGTTTCATATCGTGCACACATAACATCTTCTCCACTGTGCCCACTGAACACTTTCTAAAAGAAAAAAAAAATGTTTTACTCCATCAAACGTACACATGCCACAGAATAAAGCTAATAAAATGTTGGGGGGGATTTCAAATATTACGTCTCCACACAAAAAAAGTTTAATATGAAAACTAACAATGCGTTTCGAACAATTAATTTTCTTCTTCAGGTTTACATCTGCACTCTTGAGAGCCGATCTACGGGAGTGACTTAGCAAAGACTCAATATGAGTCCATACCACACTATAACAGATAGCACAAGTAGTAAGCACAAATACTATTGCCAAGTAATAATAGTCTAAACAACGCGTTTCGAACACATATTGTTCTTTTTCAGGCATAAAACCAAGCTTCAGAGTCTGAAGCACGGTTTTATACCTGAAGACGAACACTATTTGTTTGAAACGCGTGTTTTTTAGACTATTATTAAACTTGTATATGTTCTCTCGACATATTGAAGTTTAATAGTCTAAACAATGCATTTGTTTCGAACATGTGTGTTCTTCTTCAGGTATGAAAGCTGAGTCTGTTGCACAATAACTCCGAAGTTTAGTTTCATGTCTGAAGAAGAACACTACCTGTTCGAAACGCCTTGTTTGGATTATTAAACTTGTATTTGTGCAGATTATTTTATGAGCTTTTTATCCTCCATTAAGTAAATACCACATAATTAACTGACTGAATTATCTTAGAACATATGACAGATTATATAAAAATCATACTGTGGTATTGTATAAAATAAAAATATAAAATTCATATTATCATCTCTTCATCGTAAAATAAGGAAACTCAAGAAAGAAACAAGTTAAAAATGCCACCGTAGTTCAAAATATGTAATTGGAACCACTTTAGGCTTTCTTTCGTGTTCTACGTCTATCTGATGTTAAAAGTAAAAAGATTACTTTTAAATATGAGTAGTGGTTCTACCAGAGTGATTTCGATTATCTTTTAAAAGTTAGTAAAAAGTTCAACCAACTTGTATTTAAATCATTAGTTGTGCAATCCGTAATTGTGTGGTATTTACTCATTCTGGAGCCCTGAGACAGTCCAGCATGTGATTGAGGAGTGCCCCAGATGACTATGAAAGGACAAAGGTCGAGGCGATAGTTGGCAAAGAGGCAAGCGAGCTTTACGAGGTATCGTTCAAACGTAAAAACGTGAAGGCATACCTCGAGTTCATCCACGAGGTGGGCAGGAAAAAGAGAGCCATTGTAACCCAGCGTTAAAATGTTTGGTAGTGAGGTAAATGAGCCACCTTATACCAGGATTATAACTGCCGTTTTTGTTGTTTTCGCCCCCCTGGTATTGCGTGAATTAGTTAATTTAATTCTTGGTCTAATGCGCGACGTAGAATCGTGGTGCCCGCCTCCGCGAGGTTCACCTCGGACACCCCAAGTTTTGGGTGGCAAAACTTGGAGGTGACAAGGGGGCAACACGTTAAATCGTTGGCCTGATTTGATCTTTGGTGTAATGGCTGGAAAGCTAAGGTGCACAGCGATCAAAACAGGTATTTACTCATTCTGAGGTAAAATGGATAACCAAACAAAAGTCTCCATTCATTTGTGTGGAGACTTTTGTTGGTGTTTATCCATTACCTCAGAACAACTTGTATTTGTTTTTATATCATGACAAGAAATCAATAAAAGGAGAAAAAACAAATGACAAAGATTGTGTCAATGGCTGAGTTTCTCCATTATTTTATAATGTGAAATAGTTTAAACCAGTTGGTTTTTGTTGTTGCATAAAGCGATTTATCTAGAATTCATAGGGCGTTACAATTGAGAGTTAGTTATTTCAGCATTATTCTGTGACAGGAATGATTGAAAGATTGCGTTTTTTTGGTTGCGCGGTTAAAAAGAGCAGGAGAAGTGACTGTAACCGGAGCTGAGTCATAGTGGAGCATATTAGAAAAAAAAAAAAAACTTGGACTAGGTAAGAGGTGAGAGAGAGAGAGAGAGAGAGAGAGAGAGAGAGAGAGAGAGAGAGGAGGGGGCACTGGATGTCGTAACCAGAAGGACTAAGGCCTCTCATTACCTGCTACGTCCTGTCCACTAATTCGCTATATCACCTTTTTCTTGACAACTAACTACATTTTAAGAACCAAGTTACCTATACGTCCTAGATATCAACTCAAAACTTCGATTTATTCTCGTAGGAATTAAATATCCATTATTATTTAATGTCATTTATTTATATTATAAAATGTCCTAGAGAAGCTAAAAGAAAAGTGGAAAGTCAAAGAAGAAGATGGGAAGATTAATGCAAAGAAACAGCGGGACCAATGTGGTTCAGAGTCTCTCAAGAAAGAAAAAAAAATGGATGGAGTTGGGAGAGGCCCAGCAGTAGTGGAACTAGTTTGACGATTGAAAAAAAAAATCCTATTCTAACATTTATATACACAATTTTCATCAAATAAAAAAAAGTTATTAATAAGTGTAATTATTTTTTGCGCAATAAAAAGGCTATTATTATTTATATTATAAAACCGAGTAAGTTAAACCCGCTTCAGAACTGGGAGTTCGATACCCACTCTCGCTTTCGGTTTATTCACGTGGGGGCGACAAAACCTGAGCATGTCGTCCCTCGTGACGACACAACCATTTCGTGGAGGGTCACGAAATGTTTGAAATTGTTTATTTCTAAATAGAAAATAATTGATTTATTACTAATGCGGCACAGCAATCTCATTAAATATATTTTCATTTTTCCTTTTTTATTTGTTGTTTATTTTATTTTTGTTCTCACTAAAGAGTGGCGAATATATTTTGGCATAAAAAATGGGTCGCTATGTAAAAAAGGTTGAAGATCCCTGTTCTAAAGCTACCTATATATTTCTTTTCATATCGAATACATCAATTCAAACTTATTTGGAAATACAGTGGTACCTCGGGATACGAGTGTCCCAACATACGAGTTATTTGAGATACGAGCTGTCAAATGAGCAAAATTTTGTTTTGAAATACGAGTGAAATTTGAGATACGACGAACAGCCAATTATAGTATCAGGTCATTTATAAATATGTACATTTCTTTTTTCTACGATGCGGCATACGGCCCACTCAGTTCTCAGTTTACCTTTGAAAATTGGAAGATCAATTTAATTGGAAGATTTTGGGAATGTGGGAGAGAGTTTCACAGATCGTGGCAAAGAATCACCCCGAAAAAGTAGCAACTGGTCGTGAATCGGATCTATTTGATGAAACTTTCTGAAAGGGAGGAAGAACAAACCTCCTTGGACAGTTTTTTTTTTGTAATCCTGCGAAAAAGACAAAGACCAGTGAAGAGAAAAGCAGTAACTAAAATTAAGCATAGAGTAGTATTCAAGTTATGTCTAAGTTAAATTTAAATAACCAAAATACTAATTACATATGTACGTAAACTTAATAAAACCAGTTTTTTAACCAGTTTTTCTAACCACCTCTAAATTCTCTTTTATTAGGTTCTTATACAATATTTGTCATTAATAAATACATTTTTCTTATTCATAATCACGTAACAAAAACAATTAGGGGTAAGTATTTTTGGGGCTGGAACGGATTAATGACATTTCAATTGATTTCAATGGGGAAAATTGCTTTGAGATACGAGTAAATTGACATACGAGCAAGGTTACGGAACGAATTAAACTCGTATACCGAGGTACCACTGTACATCACACCTAAGAGTTATTAATTATTCAAAAATAAATATGTTAATTTCACTTTTAATATAATTGGTGAAATATATAAATTCATTAAGTCTATCTGATGAAGTATTGACTTACAGTAATATGCAAGTGCTGCGCAATTAAAAGTATTATTGCTAAAACATGATAAAATAATAAATGAATACGAGTTTTGTTTGTTGCAGTAAATGCAAGCAAGCGTCTGATTCAGAAGCATGAGTCAGAGTTGTGCAGGTCTCGACCAAACCGGTCCCCCTAACGAGATACAAGTTAAGCCACCAAGCCCTCACATCTCGGCTACTACTCCTTTTGTTTTCACCGACCAAGGCAAAGGGGGGAAAGGCCTTCTATAAACCGTACAACTCCAAAGTTGTCTTCTGTAATCAGTTTTCTATTTGGTAATTTTTTTTTTTAGGAGATAAAAAGGAGAAAGTTTGCAATAAAGAAAAAAAAAGTTCTTAACTATAAGATGAATCAAAACCAATAATTATAATTATTGACTCAGGTATTGAATTCTTTTCTTTCTTCATTCTGGATTTCATTTTGGAATAATTTAAATCTAAGTGAGCTTTTGGTTTTGGTATAACAGATAAGGCAGGTTTAGTAGGACTTTTCGAGAGTTTTTAAAACACTGTCAGTACGACAGGGTCGAGTTAAGTCTAAGCCGGGTTTTCTTTAGGTTCTCCGTTCTTCCCTACTGATGCTGTAGTTAGTTCGACACATTCGCGGTTGACTTGAAAGTGGAACTCACTTTAAGTTCCGGTCCCGGGTTAAAGGGCACATTGCCTTCGAGAGGACTACAGAATCCTTATGAACACTAAGGTAGTCCTAACACTGATGACTTTTAAAAGGCGACCACATGTGTGTATTAATAGGCGGCAACCCTTTACGTTGCAGTCAGTGGCTGTCCCACAAGGAAACACACAAAGGTCGAAGATTCGGCCTTTTATGATACCACACAATGAAGATTTTACATAAGGAGTTCTAAATATTGTCTAACTCAAGTCACTAACTAGACCACATGACCACGAATACGACATCATTACTGTACAGACTAACTTAATATCCGACATGAATTACTGACATTCCAAGTTATAGTAGCACAGTAATCAAGCAGTAGAAGGCCTCTGGTCTGGAACTGCTAGTTACGACGTGCACTATAGTACGCGGTTATATTCGTTGGTCGTAACTCAAGTGTATTTAGAGTAGTGATCTTTAAAGAGTACCTGGCATCGTACAGGCTCGGGACCGACGGCTTAACATCATCTCCGAGTGACGACATGCTGATTTATTCATTTCGAGGGCCAGAGTAAGTACTGAACCTCGGACCCACCAGTACATAGGAGAGCACGCTAACCATAAACTAACCTCCCCCCCACCACATGTTACTCAAGATGAAGAGATCTGAAGGTAATTAATCCAACCTGAGGCAACATTACTTATTAGGAAACTCGTTATTTTTATAAAATTTTATTAACTGAAAACTTTTTCTATTTCTCCTATTTTTCGATTTTAATGCAAGCGATAAATCAAACTTTTATTTACTTGTCGCATTTTATTTCTATTATTTAGCAAGTTTAATTGCTACTAATACTAATACTAATACTTAGTACTACCAATACTAATACCACTATAAACTTTACGTACTCTGAAATTTTTCGATCAAATCTCAAGACTTTTAACAATAAAATGCATCAACACACATTAGTGAGGTTGACTCCAGTAATTCATCATAAAAGTACTAGTAACTGTTCTTACTTTCCACAGAAAAACAAGTTTTACTACTAAACACTAGATATTTCCTACGATTAAAATACATAAAGAAACGAATAAACAGATGTATTTAAAATAAAACCATACAATAAATTCGTATGATGGACAATTTAACAATAATGACCTATTAAAAACGTTCACTTTTTAACTTAGGGAGGAAAAAAAGGGATATTATGTTAATTATAGACTAAACAAAAAATAATTTTACCCTAATTTTGAGTAAAATTGTTGGTTTATAATGAAAGGCTACCCTTATATTCATGTGTCTGAAATACCTAACTTTTCAGTAGTGATTTTACGATTTCATTTGGTTCAGTTTGACTAAAGTTAAGGCAATTAATCTAACGGATAATTCTTGTACCATTTCACAATCTCTTCCGCAGAAAAAAAAAAAAAAAAGGGGGAACAGAACACCACAATAATAATGAATTCCTTTAAAAATTCACCAGAGCTAACTGATGATTTGAGCATGCAATAAAGATTTAATGACTCTATTAAAACATCTGAAATGCTCCCTAATCTGTCAAACTAAGCATTAAAAGAAGAGGCTGTGTATTTTTTTGTACTATCTCAACGGTCAGCTTTAATGTCCCCTCTCTTATCGAGAAGGTCGATGCCCATAACATCTACTTCCATTAAATACTTCACATTTACCATTCTCAACGGGTCACAGATTCTGCTAGTTCCATAGCCAACTGAACTTCAGCACTTTTGAGTAATTCATTACTTGTGCAATTTCTTATAGTTTTTTTTTTTATTTTTTCCTCCCGGGTAGAAACTCTACCATGAGGGACTTTATTTCTGTAACCTGTTTTCCCTTTTTAAATACAGGTTTACTCCTACTTTTATACACTTGCACTACATTAAAATATGTATAATATATATATATATATATATATATATATATATATATATACTTTTTCGTTGGAAATACGATCCAAAACAGTCAAATATAGTTCAATATAGACAAAGAAACATAGAGAAATCAAATGAGACTGTGTGTTCTTTTGATTTCCCTATGTTTCTTTGTCTATATTGAACTATATATATATAAAGATTTCACATAAACACGCGAAATAACAATCAATGATCAAACCACTACATGAAATGGGAAAATAAGACTAAGATCTTTCAACCGTAACAAGTAGTCTTCGTCAGAGTTAAAAACCCAACTGTTTTTGACTGTCAGTTGGGTTTTTGGCTCTGACGAAGACCGCTTGTTACGGTTGAAAGATCTTAGTCTTGTTTTTCCATTTCATATTGTGGTTTGATCATTTATATATATGTAGCCGCTCTTCCTTCCTTCGGGACTCTTCGCCTCCTGATGACGACGATGGTCAAAATATAGAAGTGAGTTATTCCTGTGTCTATCTGTGTGCTATCTTTTTAATTGGTTTATATATATATACCATGATAAACGAAAAACGGTCCAGCAGGACAAATAACAATTAAAATAAGCAGTGACACATAAACAGAAACACAACAAAGACTCACTTTTCAATATTTCGACCGTAATGGCGGTCGAAATATTGAAAAGTGAGTCTTTGTTGTGTTTCTGTATATATATATATAAATATATATATTTTATATATGTAATACATATATACAATCTAATACATAAATACATATATAATATATACAATCTAATTTACATAACCTAATTATAATTCATTAAAATCTGTTATAGTGTGTTATTTACTGATTGATATTGGGGGATTTCAAAAATTACGTATCCAGACAAAAAAAAAATGTTGATATAAAACCAAACAAAGCGTTTAGAAATAAATTGTTTCTTATAAATTAGTTCATATTTCAGTATGTTGCCATGTTTTATTAAGATTTACGATTGATTAAGTAATTTTGCAAACTAATTCCCTTGTTCAAAACCTCAATAGTACAATTCAACATTCATATATTGTTTTCAATTTCAAACAACTCACTCTGTCGCTCGCTTACGGATATGTATATTTTTTTAGTGTTCGAAACGCGTCGGTACTTTTCATAATAAACTTTTTTTCCCCTTATTTATATATAGACGTAATATTTGAAATCCCCCAATATTTTAGAGTAAATTGAAAATTTTAGGGCAAGAGAGGCTCTACTATTAATACTAAGTTGTAGCTTTATTTTTCAAAATTATTGTTTTTTTTTATATACAAACTCTAAAGATGCCCAACCCTCGTTCAAAACTTAGGTGTTTACAAATAGAATTCAACATAAAGAAGAGATGTTATAAAAACAGTTCTTATTTCATATATTCTATATTACGTTCTATTCCCGATGGTATTACTATAAGAAATAACCAAATTGAATTACGTTTAACTTTGATGTTGCAGAATTAATATTTTGTATTACTACAAGTAGTAACTAGATTCAATTATATTTAACTTTGATATTGTAGTATTACCACTTTGTATTACTACAAGAGGTAAGCAAATTCAATTTTGTTTAACTTTGATGTTGTAGTAGAAGTTTGTGTACTCAGCGACAGCAGTAACAAATATATTACTTTAAAATGTATGCAGTTTCAAATAGTTAATACAAGTTATTTAAATTAAAAAATGACGCTTCGATAAATGGATGGTAACAATTTGTTATAAATACCGAGGTTGAGAGAAACATTAACTCATTAACCAGTGTTGTTTTGTGTCTTGAAGGCTGTTCTAGACACAAAGAGATATCCGATGTAAGAGGACACCCTAACGAAAATGATGAACCAACACGTTTCTCATTCTTCGAAGTCTAAAAAGAGTATTGCTTGAAACAATAAATGTCAATTACCTAATATCATTTGGAATGATTTTATGAAAAACTAATATATATATATATATATATAATATATATATATATATATAAACTAGAATTTAAAAAGAACACATAGAAAGGAAATCACTGAACTCACTACTATATTTCGATGTCCTCGTCTTCAGGAAAAGAAGTGAATCGCTCCAAAGGCTGATAACGACTGACTTGGCGTTCGAACTGAAGCACTCAAACAGTGTAGCCAACTTTCGGAGGAAAGGTAGTCAGGGAAGATAAAGAGATAAAAGACAAATAAAAATTAAAAAATGAAAACATTTAACTAAAATAAAATTAAAAGCTGATAACAACTTTAAAAAAAAAAAATAAATAAAAAATAATAAAAAAAAAAATCAGGAGCCGATCTACCGCCCAGAAGACTAATAAGTGCTTCTTCTGAAGCTCTCAGAGTAACTTTCGAATTATATATATATAAATTATTTTTTTTTTTTTTTTTTTTTTCTTCATTCGCGCTCCGTTCTTCGACGTGGGGAGATCTCTCTCACTTCGTCCTCTCTACTAGTCTACTCTCCTGATGACGAACAACAGTTCGAAATATTGAATTCTGTAAGTTTTCTTTGTATTCTCTTTTCTGTGTCGTGCTTTGTGTAATTTAAATTTATATATATATATATATATATAAACGTCTAAACCACAATAAAAAATGAGAAAAAAAGACAAGATCATTCAACCATAACAGGTGGTTTTCGTCAGAGTTAAATCTGAACTGAGAGTCAACAATGATAACGATTCCTCGGATCAGTTTCTTTTGAACATGGTTAACGCCCAAAACCAATACGAGGTTAAGGTCGGTCTATTTTTTTTTTTCTAATATTAATTAAACTAACCTCAGTGGCATTAACAATATGCATGAATCTTGAAATGTACTTTAAATGATAAGCCTGAGGACATTACGTGTTTATAGCGCAGTTTATTTGCTTTAAACGGTTTTTTCTTCCATGATAGACTCTTTCTTGCGGAAAGGTCAATGCTAAATGTTAATGAAATATGTTTATACTTACCTTTTTGCAGTGATGGGCCATTAAACAGCAGTCTCAATGGAGATAACGATACATAACCAAAGGCTGTTTATACTTAGTTTACTTCATGATAATGTTGAAGGCAATAATTACTACCATTGGTAATATGAAATCTAAAAACCTGTAGAGAGATGTGTTGAGCATTACAGGTCAGTAGCGTAACAGAGGGGGAGGGGGGAGTGCCCCGGGGCTGGGCATTTTTAAAAAAATAGAAAACAAATTAAAATAATACAAGCTAAAAAATCTAAAATGTTATACCAAAATGAGTTTTTAAGGTCATAATTTTTGTATTTTTCACCTTTTGTAATACTGTTGTTAAAACAAATTTTCAACTGTAATATTTGCAAATTAAAAATAAATGTATTATAAATTGTTCAATGGGGTTGAAAAATTTATTATTATTTGTTTTATTTACGTAGGCGATTAATTTTTTAATTTTAAAAAAAAATATGATTTGAATTCAATCAAAACAGTTTTGTTTTGAAAAATCTTTGGTTTTCTTTTTTGAAAAAATACACGTACAATTTACGAGTATTGTAATATGATGTAAGCCTAGGGCAAATAACAGCAGTCTAAAATTACATTGTTGATTGAAATTTCATGAAAGTAAATATTTTCAGGATGTTCTGGAGTTTTGAATGTTTAAAGTGTTGAAATAGTTGGTACGCCACTGTTACAGGTTAACAGACACAAGTAACTGTTTTGATGAAGACTATGACTAAAGTATGGTGTTAGGGAATACTTACAAGAAGGGTGGGCAGGAAGTGACGATGGTGTATGGGCGACGGAATGTGTGTGGCGAGAGGCGGGTGGGCGGTGTGCGACACCCAGGCCATGTAGCTGACCATGCCAGCAGTCATAGTGCTCGCCGACACAATAACTGTTTTGATGAAGACTATGACTAAAGTATGGTGTTAGGGAATACTTACAAGAAGGGTGGGCAGGAAGTGACGATGGTGTATGGGCGACGGAATGTGTGTGGCGAGAGGCGGGTGGGCGGTGTGCGACACCCAGGCCATGTAGCTGACCATGCCAGCAGTCATAGTGCTCGCCGACACAATAACTGTTTTGATGAAGACTATGACTAAAGGATGGTGTTAGGGAATACTTACAAGAAGGGTGGGCAGGAAGTGACGATGGTGTATGGGCGACGGAATGTGTGTGGCGAGAGGCGGGTGGGCGGTGTGCGACACCCAGGCCATGTAGCTGACCATGCCAGCAGTCATAGTGCTCGCCGACACAATAACTGTTTTGATGAAGACTATGACTAAAGGATGGTGTTAGGGAATACTTACAAGAAGGGTGGGCAGGAAGTGACGATGGTGTATGGGCGACGGAATGTGTGTGGCGAGAGGCGGGTGGGCGGTGTGCGACACCCAGGCCATGTAGCTGACCATGCCAGCAGTCATAGTGCTCGCCGACACAATAACTGTTTTGATGAAGACTATGACTAAAGGATGGTGTTAGGGAATACTTACAAGAAGGGTGGGCAGGAAGTGACGATGGTGTATGGGCGACGGAATGTGTGTGGCGAGAGGCGGGTGGGCGGTGTGCGACACCCAGGCCATGTAGCTGACCATGCCAGCAGTCATAGTGCTCGCCGCTCCTCCAGCACGCCACCCTGATCATTACAATCACAAACCTACAGAACCACTCTTTGCAAATCATTGTGTTCACACGCCAACGCTCCCATCGCAAGCTCCGTCAACACTAGCAATCTTAACAATCCCCGAACAAAGTCAAATTCTTCTTTGCTATTCCTTAGATTAGGGTATCTCAATCCTTCTTTACTTCTGGACTCCCTGAAGCTGTATTATTATTTGTGGACACCCTGAAAGCTATATTTACCATCTGTGGCCTCCTGAAAGCTAGATTTCATCTATGGACCCACTGAAATCTATTTTACTCTTTGTGAAGCCACTGAAAGCTATATTACCATATGTGGACTCCTGAAATATATATTGCCATCTCTGAACACCCTAAGAACTATATTACCATCTGTGGCCTCCTGAAAGTTAAATTTCATCTATGGACCCACTGAAATCTATTTTACTATTTGTGAAGCTACTGAAAGCTATATTACCATATGTGAAGCCCCTACAAGCTAGATTTCATCTATGGACCCACTGAAATCTATTTTACTATTTCTGAAGCTACTGAAAGCTATATTACCATATGTGAAGCCCCTACAAGCTAGATTTCATCTATGGACCCCCTGAAAGCTATATTACCACATTCAGGAGCTATATGGACTCCTGAAATCTATATTACCGTCTGTTGAGCCCCTGAATGCTATATTACCATCTGTTGATCCCCTGAAATGTAAACCCCCCCCCCCCCCCCCCACTCCAACCAACCGGCGCTTAAAAAACAGAATTCGCAGTACAATTTTCAAACAAATATTTGTTTTTAGGTGAATGAAAAGTGTGACAATGAATAATTTCATTACATTTACAACATGATGTTGAAATACAAAAATCTTTTTAAAACGATAACAAAATATTACTTTATTAACATTTTATAAATATAATGAAATAAATTATAAAAGAATCAGTTTTGAATATGAGAAAACAGAATGTAATAGAATATTGAAATATTATAAGAAACTGACCAGGGTCCAATGTTTGAATATTCTAACGGTCAGTTCGCTATGCTTTGATGCATTTTTAGTTTTGTTATCTAGATATACGGATGTTAGATGTAGCATATAAACTTAATATGGAGCGCTAAATGCGTGTCATGGACTCTAAAATACTAGTTTTCCTCATGGGACACTGGGGGTCCATGTCGACCACTTTGGGAGCCACTGCCTTAGATGGTCCACCTTTAGAAAATCAAATCACGTTGTACCCAAAAATTAACCGTTATTACATCAACTAATAGCAAATGCTATTGGATTAATACATTTATTCAGATTGGTTTGGTTTACTATAAAAGCCAACGGACATGTTATGCACAACACCGAAGTTAAGCAACATTAGGTGTGGCACAGTTGGGTGAGTAACAGAAATCATGTGCCGTTGACGCTCCCAGCTGCATGTCTATTGTTTACAAATGGGTACCGAATAATGAATGAAGCCGTCCCACCGATTTGTAAAGCACAAAAGGTTTAAAGGTACTACTAAGAGGTGGGCGCTGGAAAAAAGTAAAGACTTTATCAATAAAAATCCTATTAAACATGAAAGTAAATAAAAATATGCTACAATCACACATACAGTTGTGATTCTTGCAAATACAAGGGCAAAAGTGCATTATTAACACTGTTGGTTTCACAATATTAATCAACTTTGATAACTACTAACGAACTAATCAATTGGACAGAGGCATGATAAGCGCAAATCACTGGTCTATTCCACGAGAACTTTCAAGTTTAAATTGCAACTTTCTATGGTGGCGTAAACGGGACTTCTTCCTGTTTTACTTCCTTAATAAGGTTGAAATTCAATTATCCTAAATAATAGGGTAAGATATACAAATAATTTTTAATAAAAGAAGTCAGTTACCTTACCCTACTTTGAATGAATCCAGTTTGATGGATAATATTATGCCTTCAACCAATGAAGGAAATAGTTCACTTAACTGTAAGTAAAGCGTAAATTAGTTATTTTGACTTTAAAGACAAAAATAATTACTTTTGAGAAAATTATTTAGGGTTATTCACTTTAGGGTGGTATTTCTGGGAAAAGTGCAGATTAAACTATAGTTAAAAAGGAGATTTACAAAGGAGTTAGCACCTATCTGTTTAAAGATACAAGCAAGAAAGTGTTTTAAATGGAAAAGAATAGAAGGTAGATAGGATAAATGGTGTGAAACAGAAGGGTGGGATAATAGAGGAGAAGGAAAGAAGATGGTTGTGCGAAGCACTAGCTAATGACGGAGGCAGCTCTTAAGAAGAGAGTACAGTGACCCCAGACAGTATTGTCCGTCCGTCTCAGCTCCCTGTCAGACGGCGATCTGACAGTCAGGTGACACAAACCAGTCGATAGCCTCAACTAAGCCTCATTGCTCTTAATTTATCACAATTAAGAAACTACCAAGTTTCATAATGCATCAGTGCAGTTTAGAATATGTTAGTTATAATATATACGAGGTAATCCAGCTGTTAGTTCAAAGCTAGAGGCTGAGCGACCTATCTGAGCCTGGTCAACATGTTGAAAGTAGGAAGTATGTTATCTACTTTAGATACAATAACAATACTTTATTCACAAAGAAAGAGAAACTTAACAAGAAGCAAATTTTTGCAAATTATAGCTACATTTTCAATAATATATACTCGTTAACAAAAAAGAAAATCACTACTACAAAACTCAATTCAATATTTCGACATCAGTGTCATCATCAGGAAGAAGTATGATGTATATGAGTCAAGTCTGGACTCGGCGCACGTATATCTTACTTTTTCCTGATGACGACTGATGTCGAAATAGTGAAGTTAGTTTTGTAGTGATATTCTGTGTTCTTTTCTTTGTCTTAAAGAGTTTATTGTCCTAACAGAACTTTCATTTTATTCGATTTAATTATATATATATATACTTTAACACAGAAAAGAAACAGAGATAGAATATATATATATATATATATATATATATATATAGTTCAATGTACATAAAGAAACGTAGAGAAATTAAAAACTCACACTTACAGTCTCTAATTTTCGGTTGAACCGATTTTGAACTGTATTTCAAACCGATTGAACTGTATTTGACCGTTTCGGATCGTATTTTCATCAAAAAAGTATATATATATATATATAGGAAAAATAAACACTTTTCTTCTAATGACGACGACTGTCGAAATATATACCTGAGTAATGCTAGTGTTTATTTTTGCGTTGCTTTACTATCCGTAAGCAATTAAATAAACTAGTTTGACGAATTAAATAAACAAAATTCCTCAAAAAAGTAAACACATTTAATAGATCACAAAAAAAAGCACAACTATATTTCGACTCCGCTATCAATCATCAGTTAGAAAAAATGTAAGCCACTCAGAAGGCAAGCTAAAGCGAGCACTGTTAGAAATATAATAGCGAGTATTTGCTGTCCCTTTAATGTGTTTCCCTTCTGTGAATTTATTTCATTTATTAATTAAAAATAAAAAAGATGGATGGACTTGGAATTCGCAAAAATAATGTATTTTATTCTATTAGAATTGGTTAGTGTAGAAATTAAGTGTATTTGATCTGTTAAGAATGGGTCATCGATTACTTATCATTCTTCCAATGCCCACAACCCCTCTTCTATGTTGAAATATGTAACCAGTGAGACTTTGTTTTCAACATTATGGTAAAGCAGTTTGTAACTTTTTGAATTAGAAGTTGCTTGATAGATGGCTTTTAATTATAAACCAGAGGCTCTCAATCTTTACTTGTGAACTCCCCTGAGAGCTAGCTAGTTTACCATCTGTAGTAATTAAATTAGTCATTGTTTTCTCATTTCTTATTGTGATTTGATCATTGATTGTTATTTCACGTGTTCATTGTGAAATGTTGTTATATATATATATATATATATATATATATATATATAACAAGATTATTATATATATATATATATATTATTGAAAATGATTGCAGTTTCTGCATTCACGACCTTTTTGTTAACAGATTCTAACCTCCTGGCTATTTTCCTTATTGTAGTAGGTAAACTTTGAATCAGGTTCATATATAAACTATAAAACTTAAATTATAAATCAGGATAATAGCCAGGAGGTTAGAATCTGTTAACAAAAAGGCCGTAAACGCAGAAACTGCGATCATTTTCAATAAAATATGCTTGAGAGAAGATCTGCTGCCAATATATACCAATATACATATAGATTATAGACTTCCTATAGATACATATAGACTTCCAATATACATATATATATATATTTCATTCTATTTAATGAAATATGTTTAAAAGAAGGCCTGCTCCCTAAGTACATGTATATATATATATATATAAACTAGAATTTAAAAAAGAACACATAGAAAGGAAACCACTGAACTCACTACTATATTTCGATGTCCTCGTCTTCAGGAAAAGAAGTGAATCGCTCCAAAGGCTGATAACGACTCATATATAATATACAATATATATATATATATTTGTATAAGTTGGCAGCAGGTCTTCATCCAAGCATACATTGTCATTGTCAAAGTTTCTGGGAAGTCGGTATAACAAACATTTCACTGTATTGTAAGTTAATCTCCGAGCATTCCCCTTTCTGTAGATGGCTTCTAGGATTTGTAAATGAAGAGGGTTTCTATTAAAGTTTAAAATAGACGTTCCCTCTACACTCACGCGTAAGATGGTTGTTGATAGAATCAGTTGGGTTTTTGACTTTGACAGCTTGTTACGGTTGATAGATCCTTAGTATTGTTTTCCCATTTCCTTTTTTGTGGTTTGATCATTGATTGTTATTTCAAGTGTTTATGTGAAATCTTTATATATATATATATTTTGAAACCACAATAAGAAATGAGAAGTAACACTAAGATCTTTCAACCGTTACAAGTAGTCTTCGTTAGAGTCAAATCCCAACTGAACATTGGTTTAAACATTGATTGTTATTTCATATATCCATTGTGAAATCTAATTATATATATTTTTTTCCTAATACAAAACTTAATAAGTAATAAACAAAAAAAAGTTCTATAACATTTGGAAGAAGCTTGAAAAGAAAAAAAAACTAAATCCCACAAAAACAACTTGGCAAGGTCCTTAAACTTGTTATCTTTCTTTTTTTTATTATTATTTTTGTGGTGAATTCATTAACTGTAGTTAAAGTATGCCTTTTACTTTTTTTTAAATATATGAAATAACAACTGTGACATTTGATAAAGAAATTAGAGAAATAACTTGTAATAATAATAAAAAAAAAAGACTAAATTTATATATTTTGATTTTTATTTTACAAAAAATAAAATAAAATAAAAATCATGTAGATTTCAAATAGGAGGATATAATTTTTTTTCCCTGCTCTCACATTACTAAGAGGGGGGGCAGGCAGGCAGCATGAAGGTTTTTGATAAGGGTAGTTAGTTAGGGAGACGGTGACCTTGTTTCGTCTTCTCGATTAATTGATTCCATCGTTTATGACAACCCTATCAGTATCCAGTTTGTCATACTCAGAGAAGATTGATCGGCACCACTTTAATCAACTAAATTGATTCTCTACTCCCATATTATAACTAATAAATTAATTTAGTAAATGGTTGAAATATAACAGAGCTATCAAAACTTCCAGGTGTATTAATCAAATGTATGGAACATATTGACAGCGAATTTAAAAAAAAAACTGATAATGTATCATTAAACTTGAAAGATAATTTATAAAGTCAATTGAACTTATAAAAGTCAAAATATCAGTATATACATCTGTATATATATATATATATATATTATATATATATATATATTATATATATAGAAAATTGTCACAATAACACGTGATATAAATATTCAGGTAACTCACCACAAATTAGAGAAGATAGTCGCTCTAAGGCCTTTCGTTTTCACGTCGTCAGAGAGCAAGTGAATACAAGTTGTAAGCAGGTTATGAATTTTGATTTAAAGAAGGAGTAAGATTGGCATCATTGACAGTATTTTTCCCTATAACTGTTGAAATATCAAACAAATCAAGACTATTTCAACAGTTATAGGGAAAAATACTGTCAATGATGCCAATCTTACTCCTTCTTTAAATCAAAATTCATAACCTGCTTACAACTTGTATTCACTTGCTCTCTGACGACGTGAAAACGAAAGGCCTTAGAGCGACTATCTTCTCTAATTTGTGGTGAGTTACCTGAATATATATATATATATATATATACAATAAAATAAAAAACGAAGGAAACACACAGAAAGACACAGACATAACTCACATCGATATTTCGACAATCGTCGTCATCAGGAGGTGCGAAGAGCGAAGAGCGAAGAGTCCCGCAGGAAGACAGGGCGGTACTGTACTGTAGAGTACCGCCCTGTCTTCCTGCGGGACTCTTCGCTCTTCGCACCTCCTGATGACGACGATTGTCGAAATATCGATGTGAGTTATGTCTGTGTCTTTCTGTGTGTTTCCTTCGTTTTTTATTTTATTGTAAAAAAGTCCGCTGGACCGTTTCTTTTAATTGTGTATATATATATATATATATATATAGTTCACACAGGAAAGAGAAAACACAAATAAAGACACACACAAAAGACTCACAACGATATTTCGACAGTCGTCGTCATCGGGTAGAAGTAGTCCCTTTGAGTAGCTGAAGCTAACTGAGTGGTATATATATAAATATCTATATCATATATAAATATCATATATATATAAATATATATATGAGCTCAAAACTTCTCGATCACTGATTTATAAAGTTCAAAGAAGGGGTTCTTAAGGTACTTGTCTTTAGACCAAAATCCTCAAGATCCCTTCTTTAAACTTTATATATCTATATATCTATACCTATATCTATATATATCAATGATCAAACCACAATAAGAAATAAGAAAACAAAACTAAGATCTTTCAACCGTAACAAGCGGTCTTCGTCAGAGTCAAAAACCCAAAAACCCCAGTCTTGTTTTCCCATTTCTTATTGTGGTTTGATCATTGATTGTTATTTGACGTGTTTATGTGAAATCTTTTTATTGACTATATATATATATATATATATATATATATATATATGGATTAATTTACCACAATGAAAAAAATTTTTTAAAACAATGCTCTAAGGCCTTTCGTTAACACATCTTCGGAGAGCAAGTGAACTAAAAAAACAATAAATACTTGTTAACTTGGCTGATTGAAATTTCCAGAATTGATGGCAACCCAAGTTAACAAGTATTTATTGTTTTTTTAGTTCACTTGCTCTCCGAAGATGTGTTAACGAAAGGCCTTAGAGCATTGTTTTAAAAAATTGTTTTCATTGTGGTAAATTAATCCATCTATTATATCAAGTGTTATTTTGATTATTATTCATATATATATATATATATATATATATATATATATATATATATATATATATATATATATTGTATGTTTGTTATTGAGGGCTAGGTCATATAAAAGAAAATAAACTCCTTCCTAGGCCAACGTTTCGATGTATTTGTAGATTATCTTCAGGGCTTGGAAAGTGTGCTAATGGTTATTTAAGGTACATGAAAATCAGTTGGTTATAGGTACGAAAAACACTACTTTGTTATAGTCATCATATAGTAAGTGCAACTTACTTTATAGTGCGACCAGCAATATAGACGAAACTTTGGCTTAAATAAACCTGTTTTATTTAAAGTTCAATTTGGTTGTATAGTAGTGTACCGGTACTCACGCAAAGAGATCAGGTTATCAGAAATAACGTTTTACTGGCAGGAGTTATTCCACTTTCTGCTTGGATAATTGAAAGAAGTCAATGACTTACCTTAATGTTTCAGTTATGCTTTCTAATTTTTTTTATACGTATTTTAAATAAATACTAAATAAGATAAATATGTTTTTACTTTTTAACTTTTACCTACGTTTCGAATAACACAGCTGTCTTCCTCTTAATATAGTTCAAGTTCATTTCCATCCTCTCTGGTACAAGATATATATACTATATCTGGACACTTGAAATAAACTGTTTCTTTCTATATTCCACAGTTTATTTTAAGTGTAACCTGTACTGCCGGACCTCTTTTCGTTTATCAGGTATATATAAATATATATATATATATATGAGTTAGCTTCAGCTACTCAAAGGGACTACTTCTACCCGATGACGACGACTGTCGAAATATCGTTGTGAGTCTTTTGTGTGTATCTTTATTTGTTTTTTCTCTTTCATGTGTTAACTATATATATATAATATATATATATAATATATATATATATATATACGGTACTGTTTTCTTGACCACAAAATATTCACAAAACACTTTTTCTTTTTCTCGGAGTTTGGTCAGGGTAAATATATGGAATCACCTTTTTGCCAAAATTATGGATATAGAAAATGAGCAAGTAACAGGAAGCATCAACAGTGGATTTTTTGGACGTCTACACAATGAATTTGGAAATGTAGCAGTCAACATGGCGAAGCAACTATTGAAGCTTAATAAGTAAGACGAAACGTTGGCAAAAAGGTGATTCCATATATTTACCCTGACCAAACTCCGAGAAAAAGAAAAAGTG
This sequence comes from Hermatobates lingyangjiaoensis, assembly GCA_026182355.1. Classification (NCBI taxonomy): domain Eukaryota; kingdom Metazoa; phylum Arthropoda; class Insecta; order Hemiptera; family Hermatobatidae; genus Hermatobates; species Hermatobates lingyangjiaoensis. The sequence continues at coordinate 302,376 of JAPFBL010000241.1, read as the reverse complement.
TTTTGTATATATATATATATATATATATATATATATATTATATATATTATATTATATGGTGTGTGTATTTTTAAATAGCTGAGCAGATTTTGCATTCACGATTTTTTCAAGATTTCAAAAAAAAAAAAAAGAAATCGTGAATACAGAATCTGCTCTGCTATTTAACTATACATGCTTAGATCAAGACCTCCTGCCAGTTTATACAAAATACATATTTATATATATTAAATATCAGTGGAAGTATTCTCCTTCCCTAGCGTAAAATTTGTCATAACAAGACATGTGAACCAAACCATGTCTTGGTTTATATATATATATATATATATTCTATGGGTTGTCCGCGGAAAGGATACATGATTCGTTATGGTGACAAATAGAAGAGTATAGAGTTTGCAATCGCACTCATTGGATCTACAAACTCTACTCTCCTAATGGTCATCAACGTAATGAATTATATACAATATATATATATATATATATATATATATATATATATATATATATATATATATATATATATATTGATATACTTCTCAACCTCTGATTTATAAAGTTCAAAGAAGGGGTTCTTGAGGTTCTTGTCTTTAGACCAAAATCAAGTCAAGTCTTGTTATATATATATATATATCAAGACTTGACAAGAGACACGTAAAATAACAATCAATGATGAAACCACAATATTAAAGATCTTAGTCATTCTTTCCCTCCATTTCATATTGTGGTTTGATCATATATAATATATATTATACAATCAATGATCAAACCACAATAAGAAATGGGAAAACAAGACTAAGATCTTTCAACCGTAACAAGCGGTCTTCGTCAGAGTCAAAAACGGGTTTTTGACTCTGACGAAGACCGCTTGTTACGGTTGAAAGATCTTAGTCTTGTTTTCCCATTTCTTATTGTGGTTTGATCATTGATTGTTATTTCACGTGCTTATGTGAAAGCTTTTTATATTATACAATATATAAAACTCCTTGAATAAGTTCTTTTGGAAGACGGGTAATGCCCGAAACCGGTCGGTTAGCTCCAGTAGCAGTATACAAGGTAAGACGGTTTATTCTGTTTCTAATATTAATTACTCTATAGTTAAAATTATGTTGGTATGTGGTAAAAGTTTGTTTTAGATAATAAGTTAAGAAATATTAGAAACTAATGGAATTATCAACATATTTGAATTTAAAATGATCAAAGTTAAAGCAATAATCTTTATATATAAAAAAGAAATCATTTCAATAACTGTTTTATGTTCCTATTCAATTTTTATGCTGTGTGGAGACTCTATAAAAGATTTATTAGCCTCCTAATTTAAGGCTTATTTAATACTCTTTAGTCTTATACCATATAGTCCTTAAACACCAAAAGCCAATTTACTCCTATAGGATATTTTATATCCAATCAAAACTTAAGAACTTGTTATAAAAACAATCAGCAGAAAGATTAGGGTTAAATTTTTCAAATCGAAGAAAGAAAGTTAAAACATGGAGCGTAACGAAGTTTCCTCTTTGATTCGTTTACAATCGATCAGTAACGGGTAGGGGAAAAAAAAAAAAAAAAAAAAAGGAGATACAGGCAGAAAAAACCCAACTCTATCCTGCTACTGTAAATTAGCTGTCTTTTCTCTAGCCTGAGCCTGCCTCCGGTACTGTTAGATATTTCTTTCAAGAAAGTGGCGACTGACGCACAGGCACTGTGCAACTCTACAGCTTATTAACGAATGAATTAAATAAATAGTCTACAATTTAGAGGGCTTTTTGTTTTAGAAAAAAAAAACAACAAATATATTTGTAAAGTGTAAATTCCCATAGCAATTATAATAGCCATTTCCGCGAGTTTATTAAAAAATAGAGACACGTTGTATAAACCTGGGAACTTAATAGTAACAAGATTAGCGCGGTGTTAAAAGTGGCGTAATAAGGGGGAGGAGGGGGGGTACATGTCAGGGGGCGACATTTACAGGGTATAAAAATAGAAAAAAAAAAATTAAAATCATAAAAATCTGAAATTTTTTTTCAGATTTTTAACTTACTTAACAAATTTAGTCAATGTTTGGAGAAAAATAAACATTTATAGAAGTATATATATTATTTATAAACAATAATCTGTGTGTATATACATTTTTAAACTATTTTCCTTTATAAAGGTTTTGTCCTGTGTCAAGGAATTCTCAAAAAAAAAAAAAAAATCTTTATTAAAGCTGAAAGGTTGAAAGGTCTTAGTTTTGTTTTCCCATTTCTTATTGTGGTTTGATCATTGATTGTTATTTCACGTGTTTATGTGAAATCTTTATATATATATAAATTAAATTAACTGGCTACACAAACAAATATAATAAACGTTTAACCACTTTAAATGTATTACATTTCAAACCACAATATGAAATGGAAAACCAATTGCGGTTTTGACTCTGACGAAGACCGCTTGTTACGGTTGAAAGATCTTGCTTTCCCATTTCATATTGTGTAAATATATATATGAGTAAAACTGTTAGTGTGTGTACTAAGAATAAAATGATATTTTGTAGGGTATACTACTTAAACAGTAGTATCAGACATTCTTGGTCTGAAGTTATTAAACATCAATCCATCCTGTGTTTATAAATATTGAATATAATTTATAAGATTCCAGAAACTAGAATACTATATTCAAATTGGTAAAAATTCCTTGGAATTGCATGGAATACAATAAATTAAAGAGTGAAGTCGAGAAATGTTAATGGGTATCTGGTTAAAGGCTTTTTGGTTTGAAACGTGGAACATGATACTGAAAGGTCTAACAGACAAGGGCAAACGACTGGTAAAAGACAGCCTGCATCAACCCTTATCAGTCCTACAAGGGAGGTAAAATGGTTAATCTGTCAAGAAGACGAGTGATAAGGGACTTGAACCCTCATCACATGAGAAGGGCCGGTTACGAGCCCTGACGATGTCAAAGCCATGAGCAGCACGCGTCCCATCACCAGCTCTTCGGCTGACCCCCCACCCCTACAATCATAACAATCAGACTTATCATTCAACTCTTCACAACAGTGAATCCTTCATTTCAAATTAGTTCAACGTAGATTAAGAAACATAGACAAATTCAACGCACTCTGACAGTTTCTGATTTTCAGTCTTCAGGAGAGATAAGAGAGGGAAGCCAGAGACCAACCGTTTCTTTACGAGTGCGCTTGGTTTTCCTCTCGTAACCCTCCTGAAGATGGTTCAAACTCAAAATTAGAAACTGTAAGCCTCTCAGTGTTTTAATTTCTCTTTGTTTCTTAATCTACATTAAACTTTATTAGTCCGCTTCGGATTGTATTTCATCAAAAAAGTGTTATTTAAAACTAGTAAATTCAAGATACTTGAATTAATTAAATCTTCTTGCAATTCATGACACATATATATAAAGATTTCACATATATAACAAGCGGTAATATGTTTATATATGTGTATATATGTATATGTTTACATATATGTAACAAGCGGTCTTCGTCAGTTGGGTTTTTGACTCTGATGAAGACCGCTTCTTACAGTTCAAAGATCTTAGCTTTGTTTTACCATTTCATATAGTGGTTTGATCATAATATATATATATATATATAAAGGTAACGATTTTACATAAATTATTATACGTCGAAGTTGATGGTGGAATTGAAATGCGTGATTGCTGATATATTGAAATGCGGAATCATTTTATGAGGTAAAGCATTTGACGATGCGAGCAATTCTACGATAGGGCTCTGACACCTAAACAAACGTCTCGAGGTCACGGCAATTACTGAAGAAATCACAATATGTCAGTAGCGTCGGTATAGTCGTGAAGAAATAAAGACCAAGTACATACCTTATTGTAAATACATAAACATATATGAAATAATAATCCGCAGAATAAAAACATACAATTATTTTGACACATATGGAAAGTTTCTGCATGGAGTTTTACAAGCAGGACAGATAATTTAACACTGATTTTATGCAAAAATGCACAGGAAAGGGAAAATGTCCCCTACAGAACTTACAGTCAGTAAATTTGTATAGATCAGTTTTTAAGAGACAGGAAGATGAGTTACTGAAGTGATGATTGGAAACCAAACGAACTATTCATCAAAAAATAACTGGCTATCATTACTTCATCAAGGTACGAAACTATAACTGCATGTACTACTATGCATTCTGTGGCATTAGCTAAGGAAAAATAGTACTTCTTTACTACTCGTAAATCACTCTTTTTGTTAACTAACCACAGGTATATTTTAAAATAAGAATAACAAGGACAATGAACCAAATGAAAAAAAAAACGTACAAAATCATCTCTATATTTGAGTCATAATTCACCTATATATTACTGAAGAGCGGCTGAGATCAGTACCGTAGTACTGGTCATATTTTCAGTCAAATACTACCTAGTGTAGTATTTTAATTTTTTAAAATCTTGAAATTAATAAACAATAAACAAGACTGATTGCTTACATTGACTGATTGCTTAAAAGAGAAAAAGAAAAAGAATGTAGTGTATGTAATGAGCTTCTTGACTGATATATGTTTTTTTAAAAAAAAACGTTCAAAATCATCTCTACATTTGAGCTATATATTGTCGTTTAACGACAATAATTCGGACCAACCATGTCGTCCTAAAGCGAGATCGTCGTTAAACGAATGTATATACATGTATCAGTCAAGAAGCTCATTACATACCCTAGAGTATTTTTTTTTCTCTTTTAAACAATCAGTCAATGTATATCAGTCTTGTTTATTAATTTCAAGATTTTAAAAAATTAAAATACTACACTAGGTAGTATTTGACTGAAAATATGACCAGTACACGGTACTGATCTCAGCCGCTCTTCAGTAATATATAAGAGTATTACGATTCGATGCGAGAGCAAGGTCCTAGGTCTGAAAACTAGGGTCTGAAAAGCTCATCTTATCGTACTCCATATCGACGAATATCGTTTCACTTGCGTCTTCTTAACTCCAAGAGAATTACGATAAACGAACATTGGGCCAGTTGTTATCCCAAGTTGTCGTTCAACGAGGAATATATGTATAATTCATTATGGTTTAGTAGATCTCAAAAAAGGGACCTATTTTTTTTAATAATTTATTTTTTCCTATAATAGGGTATAATATACCCTCTGCATTGCCATTGTGGATACGTCATCTGTGGATGTTATGTAATAAATAGTAAAATTTTATTTTTTTTAAAAAAATACCATAGTTAGCTAGCTCCCCCGAAAAAAGTTATATAAGATCTATATGTTTTATTTCTATAGCAGATAGACAAAAGAACAAGTTTTCCCTGTCAGCCTCCCAAGGTAATAATATTATTCTCCTGATAAGAAGAGTGTCCAAATATAAAACATATATACGTTTATTACTCAGAATCAGAAGAAAAAAAAAATTAAAGAAAAGTACTGAAGAAAGCGGAAGGAAAATTGAAGGAAATGATGAAACTGACATGATCAAAACAGTTTCCAAATTTGGCTTCAAAGAGTGAAGCAGTTCAGAGGAGATATGAAGTTTCTACATTGTTAGCGACTCTTACAAAACAGGAAGCCTTTCGAAAGCAGCAAGACAGAGTTGTATCAAAGATAAGGATACTGTGTCAGCTGTTGTTCAGACAGCCAATCTGTTCAGCACTAATTCAAAACAATATTAACATTGCTTATCCCATGTTTAGAGACCGGAGGACGTGGATTACACAGACCTTAGATTAGCAAAGACTCAGTGTGAGAGAGTGAGTGAGTGAATGTGTATCACATCAACCAGATGCATGTTCTATTTCTTAAGTTGTATAAATATTTATATTAGAAAATGGAAAATGTGGTCCAACTGATTTAGAATATTCAAATTGCATATAACACGGAACAGAACACAGAACTTACTATGATCGATATTCCAACGACCAATTCATCACCAGGAGACAAAGAAACAGTAGAAACGTGGTTAAAGTTACAACTGAAGAACACATAACAGAGGACCAACATCACTTTTCTCGATCGTTTCGACTGTCTTGCCGTCTTCAGGAGAGGAGGAAAAGGAGAAGGAACTAAGGAGCGGGGACGTGAATGCGATACAAACACTGATCATATGTACACATAGAAGATTTCACATAAACATGTGAAATGACAATGATCAAACCACAAGTTGGGTTTTTGACTCTGACGAAGACCGCTTGTTACGGTTGAAAGATCTTAGTCTTTTTCCGGTTTCATATTGTGGTTTGATCATATATATAGATATATATATCCTTTCACTTCATCGCCCTTCTGTTTTTTCTTCTTTTTCCAGTGAAGTCGGCATCAAGCCCGAATGATCATAAATCGTGATCATTTGTTTTATTTTTCTTTTGCTTATTTATATATATTATCTAAACTTGACATTTAAGCACATGAAAGTAGACAACACATACTATCCTCAAAAAATTTCAACAATTCGCTATCCTTAGGTGAAATGAAGAATGAAAAAAAGATGAAGAATCGAATTTAATAAAAACACATAAAGAATAACAAAAATTACCACAATATTTCGACATTCATCTTTATAAGGAGAATGAAGTGACCCAACGAGAAATAAAACACCACTGAAGTTCTGTATCAGAAGGACTCTGTGTTGCCACCTTACGAAGGGAAGGAAGGGAAATACATGCTTTATTATTTAATAAATAAATAATAATAAAAATATTAGTTTCAGTTGGGTGTTTGACTCTGACGAAGAACGGTTGTTACGGTTGAAAGATCTTAGTTTTGTTTTCCCATTTCTTATTGTGGTTTGATCATTGATTGTTATTTCACGTGTTTATGTGAAATCTTTTTATATTAGAAAAGAAAAAAGAACTAAAAATAAATAAATACTAAATAAAATAAATAATAATAAGAAATATAAATTATACATATATAAATAAGTAAGAAGCCATTAAATAAAGAAACATATCGTAAATAGTAGATAAACAGAACAGTTACGATTAGTTAACGGTAGTAGTTGCGCCAAGGTGCAGATCTACCTACGAAGAGACAAATATGTGCTTCCTGTGAAACTCTCAAAGTGGCATTGGAGTTAGAGTCAGGGATGTTTAAAAATTCTGCTCATGGTGCAGTAATTAGACCTGAGTTCACGATAATTTGCATCAATGACAATGGGGAAGCAAGGTCGTTGCGTTTGCTTATGAAAGACGTGCATATTCTTTATATGCAAGCTCAAGCTTTATCGATATATACTAAACCCACACAAAGGACCAGGGTAGCTCAGTGGTTAACGTACTCGTTTCTGGGCTGGCAGTCTGGGGTTCAATCCCCACCTGGCCCTTGATTTATTCAAACCAGTCCCTCAGAGAGAGAGAGAGAGAGAACGTTAAGCCGTCGGTCCCGAATATGTACGATATCAGCTACTCGTTAAAGATCCCTACTCGAAATGCACTTGAGTTAGGCAAAATTTAGGACTCCCAATGTAGAATCATTGATCAAACAAAAAGCCGGCTGATGTTATCACCCGATAGGATATCGGCTTAAAAAAAAAAAAAAAAAAAAAAAAGCCCACACAGAAATCATTTCATATTGGGTGCAGTTCTAACGGAGCAGTATAATTTCTATTTTAATCCTTTAAGAAGTTCTTGTTGACTTTACATTTTAATATGATTATCGTGAATTTCATAGTTGACATGCCAATTAAGACATTACGAAAGCTTTTGTAATGTAATACTAAAGATCTGTTTAAGTAAATCTGACTGAAGCAATACATTTTAAGAAACTTAAGGAATATATTTTCTTATGATAACCAGGTAGATATTTTGAAATTATAATTCCAGAATCATTAAAGAAGAAAGGTGTGAGATTAAGGAAGAGAAAGAGAGGTAAACTGTTAGAACCAACCTTGAGTTGTTCTTATAAGGGAGGGGAGTGAGAGAGAGAGAGAGAGAGATAGGTTTATACCAGTATGATTTATTCACTCTCTAATTATTTCCCTTCAAAATCTTTTAATCCGTTTTCTTTACCTTAAGCTTCTTATTTAAATTAAGTAATTTAAAATTATCTAGAAATTGTATAAATTTAAACAAAAGAATAATAAAAGATAAAAAAAAGGAGGGGCTTTTCTTTCCTAACGTGTGAAGAAGGAAGGGAAAGAAATAGCGACAGACAGGGAGTATATTTCCTGGAGTGGTTGACAAAAGGCTTTCTCTCGGAAAAAAGCGCTGACGGGGCAAAAGCAGTGTTTCATCGTTAAGGAGGCTCTCGGGCGATCAATAAACAAAGCAATCACTTGGCTTTTGTTTTCGCAAACCGCTTACACTATTATAGCTAAATGTAGCAACGCAAAGAACAAATTGAGTTTAAATAAAAACTCTTCCCAAGTCTGTATTAACTAGGTTTAATGCATAATGATATATTAAAACTAATAAAGAGAAAATGATATACGTCTGACACAAAATTATTTCGCAAGGCAGTCCTGCCTGCGTCTAAAGGTTCAAATGCTCACTATTCAAACGGGCCAGGTTAACTCAGTGGTTGGTTAACGTGCTCGTCTCTCAACTGATAGGATCGAGATACAATACCGACTCTGACTCTCGATTCATTAACGTGAAAGGTGAATAAATTTGAGCACGTTATACCTCGGAGAGGATTTTAAACCGTCGGTCCCGAGCCTATACGATGTTAGCTACTCGAGTTTAAATAAAAACTTGTCCCAAGTATATATTAACTACGGTTAATGCAATAATGATATATTACTACTAATCAAGAGAAAATGATACACGTATTGCCCAAAATTAATGCTTTATTTCGCAATAACTGCGACTGAAGGTTCATCATATGCAAACTATTGAGGGGCCACGTTAGCTCAATGGTTATCGTGCTCGCCTCTGAACTGGTAGGATCGAGATTCAAAACCGACTCTGACGCTCGATTCATTCACGTGAAAGATGAATAAATCTGAGCACGTTATCCCTCAGAGAGGATGTTAAACCGTCGGTTCCGAGCCTATACGATGTCTAGCACTCGTTGAAGACTCACAACTTTAAATACATTTGAGTCAGGCAAAATTTAGGACAACCAATGGTAGAATCAATGGGAGTTGGAATATTCTCTCGAGGAATCAGCACCATCGGACTGACTTTTTGGCAGTCTCTCAGCCTTATAAAAAAAAAATCGACCCATCCTTGGATGTAAAGCTCTATTATTCGTTATCTCCGGGTTTCAATAAAACAGTAATCCCTTAGTCATGATGTTTAAAAGGTGAAACGATAACTATATAAAGTTATATGATGCATGACAAGAAGTAATGGAGGAGGAAGTGCACAAGTTACGGTCAGATATCACATCAATCATAGGCGAATATCAAGGAAAACGTTTTAAGTTTTATATTTTATCAACAACGGTAAAGCATCGAAGTAATTTTAAATGTTTTCATTTTTAATAATTAAATCAGCAGTAATAAATATAAAGGGATGACGGTTTGGAGATCGATAAGAGAGAAGGGTGGGGTAGGAGGAGGAGGTGGCGGAAAGGTCGAGCCACATGATGTGGTGTCCTTGGAGGAGCCCCAGGAGGGGCGGCGGCACAGGCAGGGGAAGGCTATGGAAAGTCGAAAGCGTGTCCAGGCCTGCATAAAGATAAGAACGCAACGGGCTTTCACAACAACAAACCTTCTTCCAGTCTACTCAAAGTTAATCTTCCAGCCAAATGTCCATAACAACCAAAGATAAACAATCCTCATCAAATTTCCATCTTATGGTTAAAGATTAGAAGCAAAGCTAAGCTTTTTCTCCGGTTTTTTTTTTTTTCAAGAGGCCTTGGAAATATTTACCAGTTTAGATTAACAGGGTAGATGGTAGGACATTTCAATTCCAAGTAAACTACACTAAAAGGTCATTCCAGCTTACGTAATCACTTTCTCTTCAGACCCAACTCATTTCGTACTTGTGCTGTTTTCTCATCACAAAGAACCTTAATTTTCTAAAATGTTATTTGAACATTTATATTATTTAATGGAGACCAAAAAATATTAATAATCGCGAAGAAGTACATTTTAACAATTTTTAAAAATCTGGAGTGGTCTAAACTCAACTGTACTGTAAGTACACCCATTTTAAGTACTTAAGTACATTTTACCTATTCTGATAAATACGGTACTCTGCCAAAATCTTTGTACCACCCAACTTCAATTTACTTCTACATTTATTACTTCAGATTTTATCATTACAAATGAGAACCTGCAAATTATTTTGATGTTTCACCACACAGATAAACTTTAACGTTTCCTTGAAATCGACCTATGATTTCTGTGAGATATATATATATATATATATATATATATATACACTTTAACACATAGAAAAGAACACAGAAAGACACTACAGAACTCACTTCGATATTTCGACATCCGTCGTCATCGGGAAGAAGTGCGAAATACTCGCGTTGAGAAGCAAACTGCTTCTGTATCCATCTATATATATATACGTAGAACCTTTGCACTTCCTTTACTTTTTGTAATGCATCATATAACCTTTGACTATAAAATATGATATAGTGAAGTTATTAAACGATTGTGATTCAATAACGATATGAACATTGATGATAGTAACATTAGTTTAGTTTATATTTAATTATTTTTTTTTAAATATATTTAATTCAGTTTAAATTAATCAATATTTCAGCAAATGGAATTCCAATCATAAAATCGTAAAAGAAAGGATATCTAATACGCCAGATTTGCAATCACTGAAAGATATTATAATGAAAGTGAAACAAATTAGCCTTGTCATGGTGGATTATCAATGGAAGAAGAGTTGAGGTAGTTAATTATTAATTGGTTATTATTTGGTAATTAAAAACAGTTAATTTTTATTGATTATTTGAGAAAGATAATGAGAAATTATAAATTAAAAGCAAATAAATAGAAATTATTTCGTTTTGATTTAAAATGTTGTATAATAAAGTTTATTAGGATATAAAGAAAAATGAATTCAATATCTAATATTGAAGATTGAGAAATAGTTGTTTTCAGACAAGAGATGGAAAATAAGATCAGTAGGGGATGCAGGGTGGGAGGGAGAAGAGAGAGAGATAGAAAGAGAGTGGAGACAGACGAGAGAGATAGAAAGAGTGAGTGAAAGAGAAAAAGAGAGATGGAGAGGAGACAGAAGAGAGAGAGAGAGAGGGAAAGAGAGAGACAGATGGAGAGGAAACAGAAGAGAGAGAAAGAGAGATGGAGGAGACAGAAGACTAAGAGAGAGAGAGAGAGAGATAAACTGAGAGAGGGAGAGAGATGGAGGAGACAGAAGACGAACAGAGAGAGAAAGAGAGAGACAGATGGAGAGGAAACAGAAGAGAGAGGGAGGAGACAGAAGACTAAGAGAGAGAGAAGAGAGAGAGAGAGAGAGAGAGAGAGAGAGAGAGAGAGAGAGGAGGGGGTGAAAGAGAAAGAGAGAGAGACAGATGGAGAGGAAACAGAAGAGAGAGAAAGAGAGAGAGTGAGTGAAAGAGAGAGAGAGAGATATGGAGGAGACAGAAGACTGAGAGAGAGAGAGAGATGGAGAGGAGACAGAAGAGAGAGAGTGAAAGAGAAAGAGAGACTGATAGTGAGAGAGATGGGGGTTGGTTTTCGTTACGAGAGGTTGACCTGTTGTGGAAAGCGTGGACCATCATCATGGCCTCTGAGAGAAATTAGCATTAATGACTTGAAGACAGTAGGCAGCTAGCCTAGCAAAGGCAGGCGATGACTATCTGGCGTAAAGAGAGTGAGAGAGCCCTGGCAGTGTCCTTGGACTGGTGAAGGAACAAGCGTGTAGACCTTGTGTCGCAACGCCTCCGTGCTCTATCGCTTCCATCATATCGCTTGCAACACACCACGCCTAGCGCCATTTCATTCAAACTGCCTCAACACTCCAAAAACCTCCATTCATTCCTCAAACTAGTTCTTTTTTTTTTTTTTTAAATTTTACGGTTTATTCAACGGCTTTTCGAACCACTATATGCGTAACTGCATAAATTAGGTGACAGTCCTAATATGGAGCTATCGTCAGCAGGATATGAGATGTTGCTCTTATAGTATGCTACCTACCTTCAAGTTTGTTATCTACCACTTACGATATCATTTCATAGTAAACGACGAAAAATTTATCACAAGTTTACTAATACGAAAAAATATCCTTTAAATGTCATATATTTAAATATCAACCGTTACTTTAAGTAACCTTGATATTTGATCTCACTTACTGACTGTAATCTCATTTAGACCATTACTGTTGAAAAATTCTGAGAAAACACCATGATATATTTCCAGCTTTCTTGAACGATGTAAGATGATAAGTTTACAAACAGTAATAGAATCAATGTTGACGGGATACATTATATATTTTACTACTTTTAATTTTGTAAACTTTATGTTTTGAATAAGTTGAAACATTTTTGTGTAATGAATTGTGAATAATTTCGAATAAATGTATCCTTATAAACTGTTTACTATTTACGGTAGATACCATACTATAGTATGCTGTCAAACTCATATAGCATAGTATCATAGTGTTTGTGAGATCACTAGTCCAAGTGTCACACTTGGTATTCCAAAGCATTACAGTTGTCCCAAGTCTATACAAAGACTATGCAAAGAGGCAAGTAAGTCTATGCAAAATATATTCAGAATAGAACAAGAAGGGAGATGCAAGCGATGAATCCTTACCAGAAACATGCTGTATCGAGCAAAATAAAAAAAACAAACTGATTCGGCGTTATCCTAAAACAGTTTCTTATTCAGTTAGTTTCTCCAAAGATAGGACATGCAAATACTACCAGCTGTTAGGAGTCAGCCTTTTAGTCCTTTTAATGTTTTGTTTGTTTGTTTTAAAACAATTAATATATTAGTAGTTCTCAAACTGTCGTTGCTTCACATTCTGCCATGTTTGAAAACAAAAAAAAACTTATGACCAACGAAGACACTCTGGTATTTTCAAGTAAAAAAAGGTTAAAAACTGCTTCCATCCCCGGTTGCTTACTCCAAAGAACCAATCGGGCAGACGGAAAATCAAAATATTGGGGAATTTCAAAAATTATTTCAGCACATAAAATTTTAACGCGTTTCAAACACTTAGTGTTTTTCTTCAGGTTTACATCTGCACTCCTGAAATGTAAACCTGAAGAAGAGCACTAAGGGTTCGAAACGCGATGTCAGTTTTCATATTAAACTTTTTTTTGTTGTGTCTAGACGTAATTTTTGAAATTCCTCAATATAAATGAAAATAAACACACTATAAAACAGACTGCACAAGTATTGAAACTCAAAATATTTGTTTGGTTTCATCATTCTACCTACACAGACCATGACAATAAGTAAATAAATGATGCTAAAAAGTAACAGAGAAAGGAAATAAGACAATAAGACCACTCCAACTATAAATTGAGCGAAGATATATTTCACTGCAACTCAATGGGAATAGAATAATTATTCAAATGAGAAATCAGCCACTGAGATGAATAAGCCGCAATCTAACACCACGCTTTTATGAAAAAGAAGCTCTGATTTCCATAAAACAACTGATAAGAAATAAATAAAACCATAGAACCAAACCTGATTTTGCAGTAAACAGAGCTTTATCTTTCTATACATTTTAATCAATTCTACAGAATTACAACAATGAAATATAATATTCCTTCGGAATAAAGTTCTTACTATCATGTTTGTAATACTAAGAACGATATCCTATGTATCCTTTCGCCTTGAGACCGATTTAGGCGAAAATCTACGTAAATAAGAAACAACGATGTTATTCTCTACCTTTACCATTCGAGACCTAAAGAAATACCTTATTTAATTCTTTAGGATTGATTACTTGGAGCAATATCTTATAGTGTATTGACTCATATTGAAGGAATTCAAAAATTACGTCTGCACACAAAGTAAGTTTAAGTAAAAACGCGTTTGGACCACTTAGTGTACTTCTTCAGTTTTATATCTGCACTTTTGATATGTAAACCTGAAGAAGAACATAAGGGTTCGAAAAGCTTTGTTAGTTTTCATATTAATTTTTTTTTTTATGTGGAATTTCCCAACATATTTAGGATTGATTACACTGACTGTTTCAATATTACTAATACATTATTGTTAATATATCATCAACAGAAAAGTAAATATCAATTGGTTTCAAAAACATTTACAGAAGATTTAATGGACTTTATGGGGGGGGGTTTAATTTAAAATTCGACCGAGATTGTGTTTTTGCGCTTCGAAGGCCATTGATCTAAAAGTTAACTGGAGTGAAAACAAAAACATAGGAAGTTTTACAATGGGCAACTTTCCCTCCTCCTTGCACGATTCCAGAAGGATTCTGTTTACTTTTCTTAGGCCAGACCAAGCCAGCAGTATCCGCCAACCCTCCAACTAACCTCAATCTGTTATCTCAAGCTAGACTAATTTCAAAACAATCAACAACTTAACACCTACCATGTTATTTACATACAACTTTGTTTTTTTTTTTTTAAATTTCAATTCAACCAACTTTATAATACTTTCTACTTTCTGTTATAAGAATAACAATTTCATACGAATTCACAGAGTGAATTCTATCTGTACATTTAAGTAAAGTACCAGTTTACTGAAGTTACAAAATAAGTCAAGCAGATGACATGAATTTTTTGAATTGATGCATCTGTTATTGCCCCACTTATAAATTATTCAACATATATATACTTAAAATAAACTGTGACACATAGACAGAAACATAACAAAGACTCACTTTCCAATATTTCGACCGTAATGACGGTCATCCTCAGGAGAAGTGAATTGACGGAGGGACGATAGTCAACTAAAGAACTCACTGCGTGAGGGCTAAAGCAGTGCTGCCGCGAAGGAGAAAAATAAAAAAGGAACTAAGGAGTCGAGATCAAAGAAAAAAAGTCAATTCACTTCTTCTCATGAGGACGACCGCTATTACGGTTGAAATATTGAAAAGTGAGTCTTTGTTATGTTTCTGTCTGTGTCACAGTTTATTTTAAGTGTAATCAGTCCTGCGGGACTGTTTTTCGTTTATCATGATATCATGATATAATATATATAATATATATATATATATATATATAATATATATATATATATAAAGATTTCACATAAACACGTGAAATTAGTTTATTTTAAGTGTAATCAGTCCTGCGGGACTGACTGTTTTTCGTTTATCATGATATTTATTTATATATATATATATAAAAAGATTTCACATAAACACGTGAAATAACAATCAATGATCAAACCACAATAAGAAATGTGAAAACAAGACTAAGATCTTTCAACCGTAACAAGCGGTCTTCGTCAGAGTCAAAATCATATATATATATATATATATATATATATATACCAATTAAAAGAAACGGTCCAGCGGACTTTTTTACAATAAAATAAAAAACGAAGGAAACACACAGAAAGACACAGACAGAAAGATGTGAGTTATGTCTGTGTCTTTCTGTGTGTTTCCTTCGTTTTTTATTTTATTATATATATATATATATATATATATATATATAATATATATATATATATATATAGTTATCAATCCTTTATTAGGAGGAATGATTACCTGACTGCGGACAGTGTAAACATATTGCACTTGCGTACTAAGAGACAATTAGGTCCATTGATTTGAATAAACACAAGAGTTACAGAGTTAGCGATATCGTATCGCTTCGCGACACACATCACCATTAATTGACATTGTCATGCAGCATATGTAATTATAGTTAAAACCGTTTTTAACAAATATGTTACTACGATATATACATATCGAAGGACGGTTCATCATCAGAAAAGAAAATCAAATGGGATATGTATTCATTATTAGTACATCTCTCCCATTAGTGCTTTATTTCTTTGATCTTCTGGTGGGCAGAGATAATAAGAAATTATTTCTTACTATCATCAGAAATATCTACCATAGTCAGTTTTATTCTATTTAAAGTCATTAGAAAGTCTGGTTAATCTCCATTTCTTATTTTGAAATATATACATCTATAACAAGATTTCATATAAACACGTGAAATAATCCACGTCCAAACCATAATAAGAAATGACAAAAAAAGACGTCTCAACCGTAACAAGCGGCCTTCAGCGAAGTCAAATCCCAAATGATTTGGGGTTTCACTCTGACGAAGACTGCTTGTTACGGATGAAAGATGTTAAGTTTTTTTTTCCTCATTTCTTATAGGTTTAGACGTTGGTATACATCTAAATATCAAACAAAACCACCATTAAATTAATAAAAAAAAAATTAAACATATCTAAGGTCTTTGAATGTAGTTAACGCTAAAAGAACTGAATAAAGCAGGAAGAAATGAAGTAGAAGGGAGGGTTGGCTTGAATCAATTGGAAAACGACTGGACTGGTAAAAATACATGTGGAAAGGCGAGCTGAAAAGGGGATTCCTTGTATGAAGAGGCCTTGTGAAGAAGGCTTGAAGGGCAAAGGTGTCTGCTAAAACAGACGACAAGGCTGAGACGACGGTGGAGGGTGTGGCTGAAGCAGCCTCGCTCTGACCCCGGCATAACCTCAAGGGCGGAAGTCACTCATCACCCACTTTCAACCTGTTCCCTTCCCCGCTGCTTCAACACAACCATCCTCTACGAATACAGGCTAATCCTCATACTGACTGATTTCTTTTAGATTATAAAGGTTTTAAAAGAAATACGCATGGAACCCATCAAACTTTGCCCACTGCTGATATATTCATCATTTCAAATCATATGGATTATAACGGCAGACCATAGATTTACCGCATTTTCTACACGACTAATTCTGAACAACAGTGAACTAAGCATATGCTAGAGTTAGAAGTTATACGATCAGTAACACGTGGTATTTACTCAAGTTGAAAAACTGAGTCTAACACCCGCATACAAATGTTTCACTCATTACTTTTCGAATCCATAAGTGCGTGGTATTTACTCATACTGGGGTAAAAAGATTTCACATAAACACGTGAATCAACAATCAATGATTAAACCACAATAAGAATGGGAAAACAAGACTAAGATCTTTCAACCGTAACAAGCGGTCTTCGTCTTCGTCAGTTGGGTTTTTGACTCTGACGAAGACCGCTTGTTACGGTTGAAAGATCTTAGTCTTGTTTTCCCATTCTTATTGTGGTTTAATCATTGACTGGAGTAAATGGATATTACAAAGTCGTAACACAAAAAAAAAGTTTTTTTATTAAAAACAAAAAAATTGAGTGAAAGTTCGACAGTTGTATGTCTTCCAATCCTTCCATTGGTAATTATTGTAATTATCCTTCCATTCAGTTCTTTAATGGATGTTACCTGATGATGAACACAAAGTGTTCGAAAAGCGTAGTTTGAATGAAAAAAAAAACTTTGTATGGAGACTTGGTATTATCCATTTACCACAAATGTTTCATATAAATAATGTTTTTTTTTTTCTTTTCAGTTATGCCAACTGTTGGTTGAAATGACTCAACAAGGTCCATTTCATCCATCACAATTATTGAGCATGTTCAAACCTGCACAATTATTGTGTATTCTTGTAAAAAAAAAACGATAGTACTACAATTCTTCATTTATTAATGGCTAAATCCACAAGTCATAAACCAGAACACTTCTAAATATTTCATATTTAATATATCAAAAAAAAATAAAATAAACGTTTGGTTTTACAAGATATCAGTGCCAACCAACTTCAAAATTAAAGTTAAATAAGGAAATTTATATTCTTTAGTAAAAGGGTATAATTAATTAAGCCGTTGATTAATTAGATTTCACTTTAAATTAATCTGCAGGATCTTTCCAAGAGAATTGGCAGTGAATAAATTAACAAAGGACGTTTAATTACATACAGGGTTTTCATTACCTTTCATTAGTCCAGAAAGCTCTCGTGAAAACATGGATTCTTTCTAAACAGCCATGATATAAATTGAATTCATTAAACAATTATTATAGATTCAGAGTCAACGAAATGATTTCATGGGCATTCTGGTATGTTCATCATGTTCAATATACCAATCCCAAAAAAACTAGATTATCAATGCTAAATAACAGCATGGTTTAAACCAGGGGTGGGAAACCTTTCTTGGAGTAAAGGCCATTTTAGGGACCGTCCACTTCCCCAAAAGGTCACCAAGAATAGATAAGCAAATTCTTATACAGTGGGACTTCTACATACGAGATTAATTCGTTCCCGGATCGTGCTCGTATCTAGAATTTCTCGTATCTAGAGCCAATTTTTCCCATAAGAAATAACTGAAAACCAATTAATTTGTTCCCGGCCTCCCAAAATCATTCAAGTTAACCTTAAATAACTATGAACACATCTTCCTGATTTCTAAACACATTCAAATAGTGACTGAACATAAAAATACAGTAATAAGATAAATAAGATGATATTAACGAAATAAAATGCGAGTTTATTATGAACACTTCCACTTAAAATTAAAGTTAACTTTATGAAAAACTAAATTTTTTTACGGCACTAATTTATTTATTCACTTTTTTCTGCTTTTTTTTGGTTTTTAACATTACTGTATCAGTTTCGTAACTGATTCTCGTAACTTGGCCACCTAGTGGAACCATCTGGAAATTCTCGTAACTTGGATTTTCTCTCGTATATAGAGCAAGATTTTTGCTCGAAAGACCTCTCGTATCTCGAGTTTCTCGTAAGTAGAGGTTCCACTGTATAATAGTTATATTGTAAAATACTTGATCTATCATTATATTACTAGATCAAGTACATCTAAATCTGTTTTGCATCTTTCAAAAGATTCAGTAGTGTCCTTACTGCCTTTGTTTATTACATTTGTTAACCCAGGAAAATTATTTTCCATAAGCTTAAGACTTTTCAAGCAATGATTAATGAATATTCTTCTTTCTAAATGCCAGAATTTTTTTAGTCTTTATTACCATAATTGTAATTCTTTATATTTTAAAACATTTTTCCCAACAAACTGTAGAAGGTCACATTTCACGGTTCAAAAGGCCACATGCGGCATTAAGGCCGCGGATTCCCCACGCCTGCTTTAAACTATGCTAAAATAAACCATTGAGCATGGGTTTCTCTAGGACAGATGACACCATGTACTGTTGGATCCAACAAGTATTATGGACGCCCATGGGTCATGGGTTCCGAATCATGAATGCCCTCTCATATGGTCGCCAATCTCTAGAACTTCATGGACCACTAAATGGTATTTTTTTTTATTTCACAGACCACTAATATGGATTTGAAAAAAAAAATAGGTGAAAGGCTTCGTTTTCAAATATATAATAATAATAAACGTAGCTTTAAAATTTTTAATCAATAAGTTTCGTTAATTTTTATATTTCATGTGGTCCCTTTTCTTCGCCGACCATCTAAATATTCTCACTGACCACAGATTGGCGCCCGTTGGCGTTTAGGACAGTATAAAAGATGCAAAAACCAACAGCGTATGTGGCAGCAATGTTGGTCTCCAACCGTCACTGTACCAGTGCGCTTGGTTTCCCTTCTTTATCTCTCCTGAAGACGGTTTAGCCGAAAATTAGAGACTGTAAGTTTGTGTTTTTTATTTCTCTATGTTTCTTTATGTACATTGAACTATATATATATATCAGCTCAAAAACGAAGAAAAGCAACACACAGAGAAAGAGACACACTTACAAACTCAAATTTTCGGATGATCCGTCTTCAGGAGAAAATTTGAGTTTGTAAGTGTGTCTCTTTCTCTGTGTGTTGCTTTTCTTTGTTTTTGAGCTGATTTCCGTCCAGTTGGATAGTTTTTTTCGAATTTTGAGTAATATATATATATATATAAATTTTACATGTAATATATAACCACAATAAGAAACGAAAAAAATATACCGCTTATTACGGTTGAAAGATCTTAGAATTTTTCTTATAGTGGTTTAAACATTAATTGTTATTTCAATTAATTGTTATTAAAAGATATTTTTATAAATATAACGGAGTTTGAAATTTTTTTAAAAAATGAAATAAAGTTAGGTTGGGTGAAGTTGAAATGTAAAAAAGGTTTTAGGAATAGAAATTGATTGGAGGATGTTCTCCTTTTACGGGAGGGAAGTCGAGGAAAAAGGAAAGCAGTCTCTACGGAGGAGAGTGTGAGTCAGCATGCTACAATCTCGCCTAACCTATTAGCTGTTAAACCTTCCCAGAACAATATCCAAGGCCTCTCTGCCTAATCAAACTTCCTTCATTAACACAAGTCCTCCACCCTACCCACTCTTTTTTTTCATTTCAAAACAGTTTCTAATATTAATAAACACTTTTTTTTAGGTCAAAGTTCATACTTGCTTTATCATTTATATTTGGCAAATTATACGTTTAATTTTATGATATGAAAAAGTTTTATTATAATAAAAGAAATTATATAATGTAACTGAATTCGATTTTTAAGTAATACAGCTTAGTTTAAATTTCTTATGAAGACGTCAAATATTTAATTGATAAACTTGAGAGTATACAATCTTTAAGATACGAGTGAATACCAAGTCATTGTAAGTTGTTAACATAAATTTTATGAAGACGTAAATGATTGTAATTTCTGCACTATAGACAAGTCAGAGAGATAAGAATTACATAAGTCTATAGAGGATTCGGCAGTGTAATCTTACGCACTAAGCTCATAGCTGTAAGTACCTTATCCATAAATAGCTTCTGATAAAGCTGTATATGCATTGTAATCATTCATGCACCTATGGACATGAGTCATGTATAAGTTTCTTATCCATAAATAGCTTCTGGTAAAGCTATATATGCATTATTACCATTTATGCAGCTATGGACTAGTATGTAAGTATGATAAGTACGCTTATCCATAAATAGCTTCTGATAAAGCTGTATATGCATTATTACCATTTATGCAGCTATGGACTAGTCATGTAAATATGGTAAGTACACTTATCCATAAATAGCTTCTGGTAAAGCAATGTAATGATTATTAACATTCATGCAGTATGGACTAGCCGATACATGTAATAAGTATTGCTTATCCATAAATAGCTTCTGATAAAGCTATATATGCATTATTACCATTTATGCAGCTATGGACTAGTCATGTAAATATGATAAGTACACTTATCCATAAATAGCTTCTGATAAAGCTGTATATGCATTATTACCATTTATGCAGCTATGGACTAGTCATGTAAGTATGATAAGTACACTTATCCATAAATAGCTTCTGATAAAGCTGTATATGCATTATTACCATTTATGCAGCTATGGACTAGTCATGTAAATATGATAAGTACACTTATCCATAAATAGCTTCTGATAAAGCTATATATGCATTATTATAATTTATGCAGCTATGGACTAGTCATGTAAGTATGATAAGTACGCTTATCCATAAATAGCTTCTGATAAAGCAATGCAAGATTATAATCATTCATGCACCTATGGACTAGTCATGTATAAGTTTGCTTATCCATAAATAGCTTCTGATAAAGCAATGCAAGATTATAATCATTCATGCACCTATGGACTGGTCATGTATAAGTTTAATTATCCATAAATAGCTTGTGCAAAGCAGTACATGCGCTATAATCACTCATGTAGCTTTTTGACAAGTCATCGTCAATGCCTATTTGTTAGTATGATCATGGCTTAAGGCCAGGAATGGCACGAAGGTGCGTGACAGGCTTATGGTAAGACGTTGCCATCGTAGATAAGACAGTAGGCAGTAAGAGGTAATGAGGAGAACACCTCCTTGCATATATTGAGACTCTTGTCTACTCCCCTTTATCGTGCTGTATCCTGAGCTTCCCATTGCACATTCCAAGGAATGCCTTCAAGAAAAAGCAATATTCTGTTTCAACTTTTTAGATTTGTCTGTTAATAGTATACGGTATTTTAGTTTTTACCATTTAAAAAAAAAAAGAAATTTGTTTGAACTTCAACTAAATCAGAAATCATTCAGAGAAACAAAAAAAAAACTACCTTTTAACACAACTGCAGTAACTCATCTAGTGGAAGGCATTCATTGCTACTCCAAAAGAACGAATACTGCTTGAAATGGTGTCGAACAGCCTCGTGCTCCTGAAGTGCACTGTGATTTCTGAGCAGGTAACTTAAACCCAAGTGACGCTTATGTCAAGTACCTTGAAACATCTTAATCACTTTTGAGTGAGAAATGTATATGAAACCCCAACACTCTTAAAGAATTTGATTACCGTATTCAGGAGAAATAAGAGGGGAAACTAACACAGTAAGAGACCGACTATGTGTCCAACATCACACACAGAACCACATACATATGTATATATATATATATATGATCAAACCTACAATATGAAATGGGAAAACAAGACTAAGGCCTTCAACCGTAACAAGAGGTTTTTCTTTCCCCATTTCATATTGTGGTTTTGATCAATGATTGTTATTTAAAGTGTTTATTTGAAATTTTTTTGATTGGAAATACGATCCGAAAAGAACAAATATAGATCATACGAGTAGTTGAAGACGGTTCAAACCAAAAATTAAAGACTGTAAGTGTGTGCTTTTAATTTCTCTTGTTTCTACATTGAACTCTCATCATCTCTCTCTTATATATATATATCCACTCAAATTCGAAAAACGATCATATGGACAAATCAGTTCAAAAACTGAAGAAAAGCAACACACAAAGAAGAAAGAGACACACTTACAAACTCAAATTTTCGGATGATCCTTCTTCAGGAGAAAATAAAATGGGCGACCAAACACGCCGGAAACACAACGGCAGGAAAACCCTTTCTTCGTTTTTGACCTGATTTCCGTCCAGTTTGGATAGTTTTTTTCGAATTTTGAGTGATATATATAGATATATATTAGATCAAGTCTTGTCTTATCAATGTCTATTTTTCCATTTGTTATTGTGGTTTGATAATTGATTGTTATTTCACGTGTTTATGCGAATTCTTTTATATATATAATATATATATATATATTTATATACACATATAATATGATCAAACCAGGAATAGAGAAAAACAATGAAAGACAACACTAAGATACTTTCAACAACGATATTTCGACAGTCGTCGTCTTCGGGTCAGAAGTCCTTGATACTGAAGCAACTCAAATATCATATAGTATGGGTATATATTAGTTGACTGTCGTCCCTACGTCAATGTCACTTGTTACGGTCCTGAGGACAGCAGCCATTACGGTCTGTTTATCATTTATTATTGTGAGTCTTTGATCATGTGTTCAGTTTATGTGTCACTGCTATGTTTAATTGTGATATATCTTTTATATACACATATAAGTAAAACATATATATATTAGTCCTCCGGGATCGTTTTTCAAGTTTCCTATTCATCACTTTATATATAATGAATCAGCTAAAACAATGAAAGAAAATTAAAAAAGTTTAAAAGCTTTCAAGATCAATCTCTGACAAAGAACCGACTTTGTTTGTCCTTGCAGAGAGACCTATTTGATAAATTGATGTAGATTGATTTATTGCATTATAAGATGTCTTTTGATAGATTATGAAGCTGGAGAGATTATTCATCTCAGATAATATCAAACTTCATCCACTTCACATGTGCCTTTAGCAACTTTCACTCTAATTATAAGAGTGATACAAAAAAAAAAAAAGTAACCGAGTGAGCTCGATAAGAAAAAGGAATAAGCGCTTACAGCATAACAGTGTGACGACGCTTGGACAATTGAGGTCACGGTAGATAACACAACCCTAAGGCTGTCAGCGTGCAACGCTCAGGAGCTTCGGGTCTTTCTCAATCCTAAACCTATTGAGTCTAAATAATACATTCGGTAACACTTTTCCACAGCACAATCCATACCTAAAAATCATTTTTTTATATATATTTTTTGCTATTTTAATGATTAATTTTTTAGAATCTTTACTAAAAAAAAAAATTTAAAATTTAAACTGTTTTTTTTTTCAGAAATTGGTTCAAAGAATTAACTACAACTGATTATAAGCCGACGTTTTGCCCAAAAGTTATTTGGCATTTTCCAGGTAAAACTACTTTAGTTAGATGCATTTATCTAACAGCAGCACATGAGAGACTGCTGTTAGATAAATGCAGTCAGCTTAAGTAGTTTTCCTTAAAAAAAAAAGCCTTGAAAATGCCAAACAATTTTTGACGAAACGTTGGCTTATAATCAGGAGTGATTAATTCTTTGGTCCAAATCCGCAAAAACCCAGTTTGAATTTCAAGAATAAGTGGTCAAGAAGCTATATCAATATGAAAAAATTGAAAAAAATCATAATTCATAGAATAAAATGAATAATAGTACAATTTAATCTGATTACCGCCTTCTTGTAAAAGTACAGTATAAAACTAGACTGTAATATATAAATAAAGATATTAATAAACAATGAAATTTAAGTGAAAAACTGCAGTCACACTCATAACTAGCGACGGGAGTGGAAAAAATATAGTGGTACCACTGCAGAAAATCATTAGCCCTGCCGCAGTTTTGCGTATAAAACGTGTGAGTAATAAAATGTAACATAAACTTGATTAAGTCCTAACCGGTAACAATCCACAACACTTTTACACTTAAACTATAAATTTGAAATGATGTTTTTAAACGATTTTATGAAACACAAATCAAGAAGAGTGAAAAAAATAAATACCTTCCACTAGAAAACGAGGATTGGCACTTGGCACTGCATTAGTAACAGTGCTGTATTTTCCCTAGTGTGTAAATAGCCAACATTGCCGGAACTGTACGTGCACTCCGTAAAAGGATATTTGTGCTTTGTTCATAAACTAAGGAAAGGCTACTGAAGTTTCTAAGGATGATAACATTTACAAGTATAAAGAAAAAATGTACTAACTACGTAAACCATTTGATGATATTTACTGGAATAAGACCATTGGCTACAGATCTGCAGTGCTTATGAACGAGCCACGACTTTTTATTAATTTAACTGTTTTTTTTTTTAAAGAAATGGAAGCGTAAGAGAATTTTGAACTAACATATTAAATATGATGAAGGTCAAGATCCAGTTGAGTCATACACTTGTGATTAATCCATCTACTGAAAGATATAATACTAATCCCCTTACAAATATGAGTAACATATTACTCACATACAATTGTTACAATTTTCAATATTCAATGTACGGTTAGGTTAGTTTGGTTACAGTGGCAAGTCTCACAAAAGAACGAACTTAGTCCTAACTTTGTAATACCACAATAATCTACATTGGGTGTCCTAAATTTTGCCTAACTGAAGTGTATTCAGAGTTAACGAGTACGAGCAGGTCTCCGAAGGACAACATGATCAGATCTATTCACTTCCCGCATGAACAAATCGAAGGGCAGAGTGGGTATTGAACCCCGGATCTACCATTCCAGAGGTGAGCACGTTGTCACTACCCTGGTCCCTAATCACAATACAAATAAATCAGGATTCGGAAATACTTCAATTGATTCTTTAATACAGTGGTACATTGAGATACGAATTTTTCGAAATCTGAGTTCAAATTCGAGTTGAATGTTTGCCTGAAACAGGAACTTGGCTTGAGAGGTTGTTTGTGGAAAAACAGACGGGAGGAGCTTTTGGTTCAGAATTTCGGTGAAGGAGTCTCCCCCTAACTAGAGTACTAGTCTTGAAGGTATAGTACCCATTTTTGCTTGTATTAATAACTTATTTCTTTTATTTATAATAGAAATAGGGAGAACCATCATACCTCATAAAATGTTCTGGGACTCGTTGGAGCGCTTTCAGACGTTGTCCATCTTCGATCGCAACTAATGGACAACGTCCGAAAGAGCTCCAACGACTCCAAGAACATCTTACGAAGTATGTTTTCCTATTTCTAATATACATCATATAACCTCAGTGGTAATAACAATATGCATCTATTTATTTCGTTTATTTCAGATTTTTAGTTATAAGGGTGTTTCATATTCAAATATAGCGGGAGTTATTACGGGGTGGGTTAGGGGTGTTTTAAAGGGTTGAAACAGATTAAATCTATTTCCTTTATTTTAAAAAGGAAACGGGGATACGAGTTTCTTTGGAATCGGAGCTCAGGTCTGGAACATATTAAAAGTCGTATCTCAAGGCACCACTGTAATACTAAATACATATGAAGCAACAATATTAAGAAATATATTTAAAAATATTACTGAATTTATTGATACTTGCAGAATCCAGGTCACTCGCACTCTAGTCATGAACACCTCATTATATTTCGTAACTGCTCAGCACAGAGCATGTACTAGTTAAGTCACTTTAACTTAGTTGTGAAACCGCATGAAAGAATTACCGAGAAATAACTGAATGAGCCAAAAAAAAAAAGAATTCATTAAAGTAATTTCAGTTTTCTTTTTCTTAGCAGCAGTTATTAAGTCAGTAAAAACCTGATTTATAAATATATTCGCAGTAAATGTCAGTAACTGAATACAAATTTCCTTGAGGTAACCTCTAGGTTAATAGGAACATTAGCAAACCCCTTTTCCTAATGATTTCACTATTGAAGCTTCTATAAACAATTCAGTCAAATACAAATATATTTTACTCATTTAAAGATTTCTGTGTGTAACTGATTGTACGTTATCAATACAGAAAGAAATTTACGAAATACTAATTGAAACTAAGCACAATAAAATACTTATTACAATTTGAAGGAATAATTTAGTAGCAGTTTCGGATTGCGGTGCGTTGAGAGTGTTACTCACTTTCAAGGAAGGGACTTTTACTTTCTTTGCAGAACAGTGATACCGCCTTATCTGAAGACAATATTATAAAGGACAACAAGAGAATGGAGTTCAAATGAGTTATTCGATGGTAAAGGTCAATTCTACTTTTAGCAATTTCTGTAGAAAACTTTTATTTTCTCTTTGAAAGAATCAACAACTGGCTCTAAATTATAGTAGGCAGCCAGCAACATGTTTTGCAGTGGCGCTGAGGACAGGGTTTGACACCTGTGGCTTTTTCTTCATAAACAGAGAAATAAAACCTGATAGCTCATAGCGGAGTATGGATCATACGATATAAATAATCGAGTCAAATGAATTAGATGAAGTCTACCTCAACATAAAAGGCGTTACTTTCACGATAGGAAAGCATTCTATCGGAAAGTGGACATCACTATAATTATTATTACATAATTAACGATCAAATAACAACAATGTTGAATTAAAGCCGATATTCTAATTCTCTAATTTCTGATGAAATTTGTAATTATTTAGGAAGTCTTAAAAAATTTAAAATGCAGGCAAAAAGAAATTTAACAAGATTCCAAAACCCAATGTCCTTATAGTCACCCAATTATTTTGAACCGTAAAGCTGAAGAATACTGTTAATGATTAATGGAGATGACTCAGAAGGCGTGTGTTTTATCATAAGAATCGTAACATGAAACCAGCCCAAACAAATCAAAACTCATCTTTATTCAACACCAGTGACATACATACTGAGTTGATTTATATAAAACCAACGACTCTTAGTAGTTTAAGAGGCAAATACAATTCGTTAATCACATGGGACGATATGTCCCTTGATCACAAGTGGTAATACCGAAAACTAAAATCAACTAAAATACTTCAACTACAGCTTTACGTTAATGGAAGTGATTATTAAAATAATAAATGTTAAATAATAAACTAAAGATTTTACAAACCTCTTATCAAATCAGAATGATTATATGCTAAAAGTCTTTTGATTGTATAGCATATGCACTAATTCTAGAGTAACTGAAGAGGTGATGGATAGATAACGTCTTTATAGTTGAAGTATTAGTAGTAGGAAATAGTTTTTTTATATCAATAAAAGTTAAAACATTAGTTATATAACTATAAAAATTACATCCTATTTTAGTTAAAAAAAAAATGAAGATAATTATTACAAGAGGAAAAGAAATGACTTGTCTAAATCGGAGCTTGCGAAAGGAGCGGACAATAGACAGGGGCAGAAAGATAATTGAAGTGAGGGTGTGAACACAATGGGGCGATTAGTCTCGGATGAGCATGGTGATAAGGGAGAAACACTTACACTCGCGAGCTGCAGCTCACCTAGCGACAGACCGTCGGACACTGCGGCCTCCGCGGGATCAGGCCCCCCTCCACCACACCTGTGCCCCACAGCTGCTTCCTCCGGCCCTGCCACGCACCTTGAGTATCGGTCCTCCGTCTTCAACCATCCAACAATCCATGTTCACACATTTGAAAAATACTCAGCAGTATCAGCCAAATCTATAATTTTATATTATTCGTCGAAACGTCGGCGAGAGAAGTAGTTTCAATCATAAGAAACAGAAAAGTTAAAAAACATGCTTACAGTTTCAAATGTTCGATTTGAACCATCTTCAGGGGAGATGAGAGATTCAACTCCCAAAAATCTTATATCATACATTGATATAGCTTCTCAACCACTGATTATAACAATTCAAATTACGTTTCCTGAGGATTAGGTACAAAGATTTACTACCATTGATTATAAGCCAACGTTTCGCCAAAGATGCCAAACAATCTTCGCAGAAACGTCGCCATATAATCAGGAGCAGTTAATCTTTGGACCTAATCCTCAAGAAACCTATTTTGAATTTACTTATTTATATAGATGAAGAAAAATGACGCAGCACCACACTTGATACGATGGGTATTTCTATCCTGAAGACACAGTGGAAGAGACGTATGTATAAATAAGACAAACGACGTCAATCATTACCAACTGTATCTACCGTTGGTTTAAACCAAAAGAATTATATTGAAAATAGTTGTTTTGAAATCTGTTAACGATTGAGTTTCCAACCATCTCATTTATCAGTGCGCTTGGTTTCTCTCTCCCATCTCCTCTGAAGATGGTTCAAACCGAACATTTGAGACTATAAGCATGCGTTTTTAATTTTTCTGTTTCTTACCTACCATTGTTGAAGTATTGATTGCTATAGTACAAGTGTGCGATTTGGTGGACAATTCTGGCCAGGAGAAATCATTGCTTTAGAAAACAAGATTTAAACAATGTAAGACTAGAAACAAATAATTTGATTAAGCATCAGTTGAAGAGAGAGGTTTGGAAAGGGTTCCATGGAGTTGGATTCGCAGTAGAGAGAAAGAGAAAGAGAGAGAGAGAAAGAGCGAGAGTGAGAGAGAAAGAAAGAGAGAGAGAGAAAGAAAGAAGAGAGAGAGAAGAAGAGAGAGAGAGAGAGAGAGAGAGAGAGAGAGAGAGAGAGAGAGAGAGAGAGAGAGAAATAAGGCAGACATGATACTTGCAGTGATCATTAAAGGCGGGACACTTTTGTGAAGTCAGCGATAAACTAAAGAATTCTTCTCTCCTTACACAACGTATCTGTTGAAATCAGCTCATTGTTGTTAAACCACCCTTGATATGTGATAATGAAATCCTATAACTAACACCCAAATATCCATTTCAAAACCTTCAAATTTAGTTCATACTTCTTTTATTCTTCCTATTATAAACAAAAACCACAATACTACCACACCTAAACGACCATGAAAAAAAAAAGCAATGTCTGTTCAGGAAATAATTCATCGTAATGTTTACTTAATATTTTCTTTCGTTTCAGGAGAGAAGGACTCAGCGAAAGCTGAGATCGTTAAGTGTAGGAAACCGGTTCAGTTAATGTTTATAGGCTCTTCTATCCACTAGCCCCTAGATTTCAATTTTATTATCTTTGACAAAGATTTTTTTTTTCTTTTAGGAAATCTCAAACTTAAAAATAAGCTATTAGTATAAATAAATAAACATAAATATGTTAGTATTACTGCTATAAACAGTGTGGAAGGTTTCTTGATTATTTTATTAGATTTCCATCATCAGGGGTTCAGTTCGAATGAAAAAGGGATCAACAGATATTAAGCCCTGATGATGGCCTTTTAACGAATCAGTACACTATTATGTTGTATTTGCATAGATAAAAAAAATTTAGGACAATGCAATGTTATTTGTGATCAAAATCTGGTTTATTTCTATAAAAGTACCTATCTCAACATTGACCAGGGCACTCACCAACTCCAAAAATTATAAAAAAAAAATAAAATTAAAATTAGTATAAATGAAAAAAAATACATAAACATGAATTAGAACTAAAATAAATTCTAATATTCAATTGGGAGTCAGATTAGCCCAGTTGCAACATATTCGCTTCTAGACTGGTAGGTCCGGGGTTCAATACCGTATGCGGTCCTCGATTTATTTGAACAAATCTAAGCACGTCATTAAAAAAGTTCGGTGTCCTGACCCTGTAAGATGTCAGGTACTCGTTAAAGATACATACTCTTAATAAATATATTTTAGGTAAAATTTAGAACTCTGAACAGTAGAATCAAATCTTCATTTTGTAATATCACAAAGATATGTGTATTCCCATGTGGGCCTACTACTGCAACCAAAAACTAACATTCAAATACAATGCACATTTAACAACATCATTTTTAAATCAATAAACCAACGTTTGATTCGTTAAGTTGGCTATTATCAGGAAAACATTTCCTGATTTTCTTTACTGTGGTTTAGACTATGCAAAAGACCGTTACAAACGATTCCACAGTAAACTGTCAACTCATCCAAACGCATTTACTGAAAAGCTCTCGTACTAGTAATCTCCAAAAACGACTAAAACGGCAATGGCCACGTGACCTTCTATTGTCATAAAGATCAAAGTAGTTACGGAGTGCCAGCAATGGGTGTCCACCAGATTTCCGCTATAAAATCAAAAAGCTAAAGGAGTAACCCTGAACAAAATTACTTCTAAATACATGAAATTGTAGTCGAAGTATCCAATAATACAAAAAAAAAATATGTGAAATCTTGTTATACTTTAAGTAGTATGCAAATAGATCAGAATTTCTATTTTGAAAATATGCTTAATATCAAGATTGTAATTTTACCTGCGTTTCAAATAAATTTGTGCAAGGTATTGGCAATAATACTGTTATTATAAAAAAGAGTAAGAACTATTTTAGTGATATAAAAAAAAAAATTCTAATTACTTTGTATTTACATTGCAAATTTTCATCAGTATGAACAAGTTTTAAAAGAAAAATGAAATGTAGAAAATAAAAGTTGATGGAAGAGAAGGCAAAGTAAAGA
The DNA here is from genome assembly GCA_026182355.1 of Hermatobates lingyangjiaoensis. Taxonomy (NCBI): domain Eukaryota; kingdom Metazoa; phylum Arthropoda; class Insecta; order Hemiptera; family Hermatobatidae; genus Hermatobates; species Hermatobates lingyangjiaoensis. The sequence goes on along the minus strand of JAPFBL010000241.1, from coordinate 271,393 downwards.
TTTAAAGAACAGAGTTGAAGGATAACCGGTTGTTACGGGAGAGGCGTGTGGAAAATAAAACAAGCCTGAGACAGGTCCAGTTTCATGGGCACGGCTAACGTCATCACGGCTGATGTTGAACGTGTGTCTGTTGTAACGATCAAGGAAGCTGTCAGTGACACAATAGGCAATAACCAAAGAGTTGCAGGCTTTGCTAACCGAACCCTCTCTCACATATAGTAAGAGATGGAGAGAGTCTGTGGTGGTGTGGGGCAATGAATGCTCTCTCGCCTCCAAGTCATGTCTGAGTCACCCAGTCGTCAAATCACGACAGTCGTCTATCACAGGGCTGGTCAACGTCGTCGCTGTTACGTCTCCACCAGTGTTAATAAAGCCAAGAATCAATCAGTCCCCCCCTGGATGGTGCAATGGACTAAGGTTTGGAGGATGAGTATTAATCCATCCAAATGCACCTTCACTGTCCACGAACAACACATACCCGTAACAAATTCCTTTAGGTACCTTGGCGTTACCATTGACCAAAAACTGTCCCTAAAAAACCATGTGAGCTGCACACTTGGCAAGGCCTACGGCGCCAGGAGTGGCATCTACTATCTACTAGGAGTGGATCCATCACCGCATTGACCAATCCTCAGAGCACTTATTACCAAACTCTGGTATCATCATCAGATCGCTACTGAACAACCATTCTGACCAGTGACCTACCATATGTCAATGGCACGTAGTACCAGAGGGCGGCATTTCGAGAAAATAAAAAAAAAATTAAAATCATAAAAAGGTAACAAAAGATCAAAATGAGTTTTTAACGTCGTAATTGCTTGTAATATTTTTAAACGGATTTTTCAACTATAATATTTGAAAATTAAAAATAAATGTATTTTAAATTTGTCAAAACTATTTCTTTAATGCGTTTCAAAGTTTATTATATTTATTTGCGTATAACAAGGGACAAGTACGTGCCGTACAGCAGGCATTTTGCCACTAAACAACAAATAAAAAAAAAGGGTAAATTAAAATAAATTTTATCAATAGTAACTTTAATGAGATTGCTGACCCGCATTAATAATAAATAAATTATTTATTTAGTTTAGTCCTTTATTTTCTAATTAAAAATGAACAATTTTTCAAACATTTCGTGACTATCGTTTAACCCCCCAAGGGGGTCGCGACCCACCGGTTGAAGATCCTTGATCTAAAATTAGATCCTTGATTGTTAATCCATGAAAATAAAATATTTTGAGGACTTTCTGGAATTTTGAAGGTTAACAGATTATCAACAGCATGCGGAGTTGCAACTAATAAATCAAAAAAGGTCTGATTTATTAGATTTTTAGATCGAGCGCAATATGGGGGGGGGGGGGGGGGTCTCTCTACTACGCTCGAAACAATTAAAAACTGGTGAATCACCTTAAGATGTGATAATGACCACACAAACATTGGCACAGTAACAATTTCTAATAAAAGAAACTTACTAACTCTAGAATGGAAATAGATTTCCCCTGTAATAGCACTTGAGGAAGTTACTAAGAAAAAAACCTTAGTTCTGTTTGACTTCAGTGGTAAATACATTCATGATACATTCATTTTGTCATAACGCAGAATAATAATCCTTGAATATATTTCCATTTAATTTCAAATAAATTCTTAAACCTGTTGTATGATTCATACACAACATTACCATTTACTTTTAAACTAAAAGAACACTTAATCCCCTCCATTTTTTTTTGTAATAAATAAGTAATTTTGACTTATTTGTTGCAAACTCTTTATTTTCTGTTTCATTAAATTTTCTTACTCTTTATTTATTTTTGTTACTTCAAAAAGTTCAGACAAGTATTTATCTTTAAAAACAGCACGTATCGGTTTTCTTTTGAAAACAACAAATGCTTATGCCAGACTGAATACATTTCTACTTACATTTCATATAGCTATTTACTTATTACGGATCCTAATATTTAGCTACTATATATATATATATATATATATATATATATATAACTTTAAATTACACAAAGCACGACACAGAAAAGAGAATAAAAAGAACACTTACAGAATTCAATATTTCGAACTGTTGTTCGTCATCAGGAGAGTAGACTAGAAGAGAGGACGAAGTGAAAGAGATCTCCCCACGTCGAAGAACGGAGCGCGAATATATATATATATAACTTTAACACGTAGGAAAGAACACAGAAAGACACTACAGAACTCACTTCGATGGTTCGACATCCGTCGTCATCGAGAAGAAGTGCGAAGTACTCGCGTTGAGAAGCAAACTGCTACAGTAGCACAGTAGCTTCTAAGTTCACGACTTTTTTCCTGGTTTGCTCTAGTCTTTTAACGACTTTACGGTGGGCTGGTGTTAGCTCTAAAATCATCTATCCAACCGATATTACAAAAGTTTACTAGAGGTGACAAAAAGAAAATGACTTTATACAAACGAAGAAATTTTGTAGGGTAAAAAGCTAATGAAATGGTCTCCAAATATTAAAATTTAATCGTATAAACAACGCGTTTCGAACACGTAGTATTCTTCCTCAGGCATTAACTAAAAAAAAAATGTGTTAGAAATGCGTTGTTTATACGATAAATTTTTATATGTGGAGACCATCATTTCATTAGCTTTTTACCCTACAATGAGTAAATACCACATAATAACTGATTGCATTACATTAGAAGAAATTTTGTTGTTTAACTAAAAACCCAACAACAGAATAACGTACACACAAACTTTCAAACATCAACATACGTCATCTTCAGAGAAATAACCATAACAACAAAAAAAAAGTAAAAATAAAATAAAATATTGATTTCTTTAGAGTTAAAAGTAAAATTATTAAAAAAATAGACAAAAAACTTCATTAAAAAGATACAGGTTATATTTTTTACGCAGGTTATAATTACACGTTGAAGGCAATAATAATGCCCTACAATGGCAGCAACATATGGGAACTGAATGTGTTATGTTGCAACTCCTTTCCTGAGTTCTCACACATGAAACCGTCAATTACTGAGTAATTGCTAACCATTGTTACAACATAAGTCACATCACAACACAAAAACTCCCGTCCATATGGACGGCCTATGTGTCCACTACCTGCAAATAGAACAAATCAAGGATCCTTTAGGTTTTTATTTAAAAAAAATGTTCAACATTGACATTTAATTGGTAATTATTTTATACGACAAGGTGAATCATAATTGTTGAAGATAATTGGATAACTATCTAGGAAGTGATAGCGATCATAGTTTTATCTAGGCTTTCACTGAACTCTGTAATAACAAAATATTTTTTTTCCTCTTTTAAACATATGTATTAGTCTTCTTAATGAACTATACATATAAAAATCCTAAAGAACAAGGTCAAAGCTATCGTTTTTGAATCATAAAGAGAGTTTATGTTATTTCCTTGCTCCATAATCTTGGACATAAACTTTGTCATATAAATATGAAATCTTTCACCATGGCTTGTCGTATTTACTGTTACTCAGATTATGGTGAGGTACATTAAAAAAGTAATGAAACAAATAATGCACCATTAGACCCAACTAATTACAAAAAATATGTTTTTTTTTTATAAAATACTTGATTTTCAAAATAATAAATAATTTTATTATTTTATAAATTATTGTTTTTATTTGTATGTATCATTGTTTTCATTTTGTGGGCTAGGTTAGCTCAGTGGTTTAGTCGCCTCTCAAGTGGTAGTTCTGTGGTTCGATACCCACTCTGGCATTCGATTTAATCACGTGGGAGGTGAATAAATCTGAGCACGTCGTCCCTCGGACGTTAAGCCATCGCGTGCTCCTCATCACGTTATATTGCTTGCCCAGGACTCTGTACCGGCGTGATCTAGCCACACTCGGTCGGGTGATAACGTCAGCCGTTTACCAGTTTTGTTGTTTCATCTGTGATTCTGCAGATTCTACATCGGGAGTCCTAAATTTTGCATAACTCAAGTGCATTTCGAGTGCGGATCTTTAACGAGTACTTGAAATAGTACAGGCTTGGGACCGACGGCTGAACGTCCTATCTGAGAAACGACGTACTCAGATTTATTCACCTCCCGCGTGAATAAATCGATTGCCAGGTGGGGATCGAACCAAGGACTACCAGCCCAAAGGCGTGAACGTAAGCCACTGAGCTGATCCGGCCCTTTAAGGAGATGTTGACTAATTAGTCTGTTAACTCCCCAATTAGTCAACATCTCAATGAGGCAGCTGTAACCTGACGTATTATTATATCTTGTATATGTGGAAGACTTAATATTTCTTTTCCTCTCTACTCATGAGTAAATACCAGACAGAAACTGTTTTGATTTGTAGTCATGTTTCTCGGCCTTTTGGCCCAATCCATGAACAAAGCAATTACAGATCGATGCTTTTTTACGTGAGACTCTTTAGCTACATGAGAAGGCACACCACATTCCTCGCTGAGGAGGGATGTGACGGAGCCCACTCATGTACCTAAGGATGCGGGTCCTATGACACCGCATTACAAACAAAAAAAAAAAAAAAATTACCAGACAGTAACTGAGGTAAACATCAACATTGCGTAGTTTGTGGGCTTCAGTCATGTTGAATACACAGATGGGCGTGGTTAACATCTGAATAGGCACACCACGTGCCATTGGCTCTTTCTGAACTGTGGCTCACTTAGGCTTTGAATGGGTGCTAAAACTGAGCCACTTCAAAAAAAAAATGGGAGTTAAGAAGAGAAAAAAAAAACATTATCTGTAATGCCAAGTTGAGAAAAAAGCAAAAAAGCAACCCTTGCCAAGATTATGTATCCAGGAAATAACATTAACTCTCTTTATAATTCAAAACGAAAGCATTGACCTTGCTCTTTAGGGATTTTATGTAGGGTTCATTAAGAAGACCAATACTTATGTTTTTAAAAAATTTTTTTTGGGTATAATTTAATTCTGATCCAACAAACAATATGATTTGTAGCCCCCTCACATCCTTTCCGAATGAAGCATCACTCAAAAGTTTTAATTTAAAAAAGCTTTATTACAACCGTCGGCGTAGTGATGGGTGTTGAACCAGTAATAATAATAATAATAATAATAATAAAGGGTAATATTCTAGGATGATAAATACCGATAATAAAGGAAGGAGAGGGAGTTGTGGACCTCAAATACTGGGGTAAAAGTGGGTCCTGTAGGAACAACTTTCGCCATCATGATGGGACCTCATGAAACTTGACTTCCTGTTTTATAAAAAAACTGGACACCCGGCCTGTCATTATCCCAGAGTCCCTCGACCTCCCCAACTCTGACTGACTGACTGACGCTAAACCGATTTTAGCTCTTCAAAAGGAGGTATCAACATTCAATTGACAGACAGATTTTTTAAAAAAATGAACTCCTATAACCTCATTAAACTAATGGGTTTTTGCTTATTTTTATATCCAATTCACTTAAAAGGAAATTAGTTTTTTTTTTGTGAGAAGAAAGTTCAAATTTAGTTAGGAGTTTGGCATCTTTGTTTGAAAAGTTATTTTTTGAAGGGGGATTTAAGAAAGAAGCTACACTTAGGCCAAACTGTCCAACACTTGTATTATTAATCGCAACGAGAGCAAAAAATATGACTTTATTCAAATAATTCTGCCACAGTCTATTATTATGATTCAAACTTTTCCAACATTTTTAAATTAAACATTGTTCTGATATTTTTGGTTTAGGTCTTATAATTCAAACTACTTCTATCACCAACGTTTCGAGATATATATACATATATATATATATATATATATATATATAAAGATTTCACATAAACACGTGAAACAACAATCAATGATTAAACCACAATAAGAATGGGAAAACAAGACTAAGATCTTTCAACCGTAACAAGCGGTCTTCGTCAGAGTCAAAAACCCAACTGAACACTAGATGCAGAGAACATCTGGTGACCAGATGTTTCACTGCACCAGATGTTTTTTGCATCTAGTGTTCAGTTGAGTTTTTGACTCTGACAAAGACTGCTTGTTACGGTTGAAAGATCTTAGTCTTGTTTCCCTATTTCTTATTGTAGTTTGATCATTGATACCTATAGATGTATATGTATACACAGATAGACTAGTATACATATACTATAGTATATCTATACTATATAGTATAGATACCACATTTAATACATAGTGTGTGTTTATAGTATAGTATATCTATTCTATAGTATACATAGATATCCTATATTATATACGTAAAAGTATACATAAAAAGATTTCACTTAGACACGTGAAATAACAATCAAATGATCAAACCACAATAAGAAAATGGGAAAACAAGACCAAGATCTTTTCAACCGTAACAAGCGGTCTTCGTCAGAGTCAAAAACCCAACTGACTCTGACTCAGTTGGGTTTTTGACTCTGACGAAGACCGCTTGTTACGGTTGAAAGAGCTTAGTTTTGTTTTCCAATTTTCTTATTGTGGTTTGATCATTGATATGTATACATATACAGGTAGAAAAAAGTGTCTACCGTGGAATAGAAACAAAACTAAAGTTTATCAGGACTCTGACCCGGTCAGTTTTTGTATGTATACATAAGGTTTAATAAATCTATACCACTATGGATTTGCATATTGATGTATGTTTTTTCCTTTTTTACATTATCACAGTATACAGATCAATAATTCATCTTCTATACATCTGAAATACACTAAGTCTGATGAACACTAAGTGTTCGAAATGTATCGTAAAACAAATTCCGTGTGGTGACGATTTTCGTCACCATCGTGAGTAAATACCACACAATAACTTGCTTGCATAGCTCGTAAGTTTACAGTATTTCATAATTTAAACTAACTTCTGATCAAAAATTACAATATTTTTTTTTGAAAAAATGGCAAAGTGGATTCATTGATAAATTTAATAAAGTAATTTTCTATTTATTGAAAAAGTTGAATATATAAAGGAATAACGAAGCAGATGAGTGAGACAGTGAGAGCAATATAAAAGGCCAGTTTTATTGGAAGTGATATTTTAGATTGAAAAAGAAAAACAGCCTTGAATGAATCTACTTTATCAAGTTATACAAGCTAAAGCCCTACAAATGAGGCACGTCACAACATCATTGCCAAATAGCAGCAGCAGCCTTCAAAACAAACAGCCTTCAACTCAAACCAACAATGCTCTAACACAGAGGTTTTTCAAACTTTCAAGACATTATGGAGCTCCTAAACAGTGGCAAAGGTTTTTCAAGAAGCAAAAAAAAAACCAATTTCTAAAATATATAAGAAAAAATAAAACATTAAAATTCCAAATTTTAACACTACCTAATGATTTTTGGATTAAAAAATGATTTATAATTAAATGTTTGCAGGCATTTATGATTTTTCTTTATAAAGCACTTGGTCCTTTTTAAGAAAGGGACTTACTGGCGTACTGTGTTTGTTACTGTCTGTTTGTTTTGCTTTAATGCTCTGTATAAAGGTATCCTGCCAGAATTAGTTTTGTAATATTGTGCTGATCTGTTTGAAAATGGGGTTTTGTTGTCTTAATAATTAACAATAAGTAATTAAGTTTAAACAACAAATGTTTATTTTTAAATAATGAATAATAACACTGGGTATTTTATTATCCTTTTGCGGTTTTCTTGTTACTGTATTTTTGTTTGTTTGTTTTTTTTGTTTTCTGTTGGTTGGTCGTCGTCTTGCTTTACCTATGTCGTTAATAAATTTGTTTTTTATCCTTGAAAATGTCAAACAGTTTTTGGCGAAACGTCAGCTTATAAATCAGAAGTTGAATTTTTATGACCAAAATCCTCAAGAACCCCTAAGCCCCTCAACCTCACTTCACAGAGCTCACCTCACTTTGGCAACCCTGTTCTTACAGTTCAAACGAAAGTATACTTGATTTAGGTTTAGGATACAATTAGGAGCCGTCCTTACCGAGGAAACCCCTAGGCCAAACATGTATACTTTCTTTAACTCTGAATTACATAATATATTGCAATACCACATAAACAGCATCCAATTAACATGACGGATCAATCCATCAATCATTTCTCAAATTCACCAATTTTTTCCCCCATCCTTTATATTTTCAACGTTGTAAAGCTGGTATTCCAGGACACTTATACTAGGACAACTTGTTTTAAAGTAAACCATTTTGAAATATCAATCACAAGTCTAAAGAGTTACATCAGATGTTAATGAGAAGAATAAAATCTCGATATTTGGATGAAATAACACCATTGGACTTGGAAGGCTGTGGTCCACTGGAATAGAAATTGAGCCGGTCATGGTTTTTAAAGCAGCCCACCCACTTCCCTTTTCTACTTCATGGCTGGCCATTACAGCTCTTAATGAAGTACTAACAATCCTGTCTCAGCTAAGTGCCTTTCTCTGTTAACCAGTCTACAAGAACGTAACCCAGCGAATTCAAGATTCCCAACAAGTGTTGTTCAATTCAAAAGAATTCAAAGAAGATTCAAGGGCGCATCATGTTCTTTTAAGTAATATCATATTTTAAAAGAATTTAACAACAAATAATGGTTAATTAAAAAAACAATCCGTGTTTGAAGCATATTTGGTACTCCAGAAATATTGAGGTCTTACTAAATCTTGAATCCTACGAAATAAAGGTAAGATCGGGCCGAAAAAAAATCTAGCCTGGTCTGCACAGGCATGCGGGTACAAGCCCAACCCAGCTCAAACCAGACGCGGACCAACCCCTATATATACATATATATAAAAAGATTTCACATAAACACGTGAAATAACAATCAATGATCAAACAACAATAAGAAATGGGAAAATAAGACTAAGATCTTTCAACCGTAACAAGCGACCTTCGTCAGAGTCAAAAACTCAACTGGATTAAAAACCAGTTGGGTATATATATATGATCAAACCACAAAGTAAAATGAAAAACAAAAAAAGATTAAGATCTTTCAACCACAACAAGAGGTCTTCGTCAGAGTCAAAAAACCCAAATGAAACACAAGATGCAGAAACATCATGGTGAGGGGTTCAAAGGAGTGGGAGGGAAGAGTGGTTTGATTATTGAGTGTTATTTCACGTGTTTATGTGAAATCTTGTTTTATATATATATAAATCGGGTATATATTGGGCATGTATTGGATATTATTCTCCACCAGCCAAGCAAATCTCGGTCACTTGTTTTGTCGAAATTATTTATTTTATAAAAAATATTCCTTAGTTTAATACCTATACATCGTTTTAGTATACATAATATATAAATATATATTTATTAAAAAAAATTAGCAAAAGGGAAGCCCGGTCTCGACCCGACTGTAAGAATTGACATTTTGGGGCCAACCCGACTGTAATAATTGACATTTTGGGCCTAACCCGACTGTAATAATTGACATTTTGGGGCGAACCCATCCCGAATTCGGATATTACGTCTACTATGGATACAGCGTTCCATTGCCTACCACATTAACCGACCTTCTACTAGATAAAACTGTTCACGAAATGTTCTTCAAAAACTGGAAGACACTTGAAGGCTAACAAGTAATATAAGGAAATCACCGACTTGTAAGAAAAAGGAATTCTATCATTAAATAGATTTGTTAACAGGGATATGATATAATCAACAATACACATAACAGTTTATAGCGATTATTAAATTGTAATTTCCTTAAGTTTTATTACTCTTTATCCACTCTAGTGGTTCTAAAGAGATTACCATATGTTAAATTACCAACACATATTTTTTTTTTATCATAACATATAAATGTTGCCTGGCATAGCTCGGCAACACATGCACATGCAGTGCATGTATACACAACAGTCTTGTGTATGTATACACATGCAGTGTATACAGTCCCCTGTATACAGTGCATGTGCTTCTCAGCTTAGTTCTTAACACGTCCCTTCTGATCAAATTCAAAATCAGTAAGAAGTAAGTAGTATACGTAATAAATAATACAAATAATGTGGTTCATCATATCAGTGATATTTGTGGTATTAAAAAGTATTATTAATTAATATTTATAATTTGACAAATTATTGTTTTTTTTTTTAAACTAACTTTTTCATTAAGAGTATTCGTTATATACTATTTTTTTGGTTTAAGAGACCATTACTTTACTTTCAGCCACTTAATGAGTAATTTTTTTATTCAATTAACGAAGTCATTTGTTAAACTTAAACTTCACAACCTCCTTAAACCTACCAGCAACAAAATGTTTATGTATAAATTAAGTTAAACAAATTTGAAATTAGGGAAGACCATGCCTAAGCTAAGTAAGACCATTAGAACATGATTACGCACACTGAAAGTAGAGTCGTTGAACATGGTAATGACCATAGGATATTTCCACTCCTTAAGACATGGTAATTATAAACATCAATGTTTACCCATGAGTCAGAAAACAGACAACTTCATTATGTCATCTTCAACAAATTATCTTCGTCATTATCTAGACAGTATCAAAAAAAAAAAAAAAAAAATCATTAACAAAACTTAAATTTTAAAGTATAAAAGATAAATTGTTAATAAGAATAAAAAATTGTATATACTTAAAATAATTGTGTATGACATTGCATTTGATGACCTGCTCTACTCAAACAGATCTTTGTACGGGAAAAAGTTCATGAACAAATCTCCACATATAGAAGCTTAATCTTACAAAGAACGCGTTTCGTACACGTAGGGTTCTTCTTAAGGTATAACTAAAAAAAACCATGATATCATAGTATAAAATGAATGATACAAAATGAAATAAGGAAACAAGAGTACACACCTATGACAAAATATATCACTAATTGAACCAAAAGAAGATAAAAGGAGACTAAATAGTTTTAAAGTTTTTAAAATAAAAATAAGACTGTAGTGGCAAATAAAGCAGGTATCTCCAAGACTAAGTCAGTTATTTCTTTTTTAGGAGTCGTGAGACAGAAACCCGTTGTTTTCTTTTTACTGATTGCAAACATATGACACGTCACGACACCCTGAACATTTCTATAGAAAATCCTGTTGGTTGGGTTGTTGAAGGTTGATGCAATGCACTATTAATTAACTCTTTACCTTTCGTAATTTTAGTGCAACTAATATTAACATGAATGTAATATAATGTATTTTTTTTATATATCTGCTCAATATGGAGTTAACACATTATAAAACATGAATAAAACATTTGTTAAGAGTTATAACAGGATTTTACAAGAAACACGTGAAATAACAATCAACGTCTAATCCACAACAAGATATCTTTTTCTCTTTTACTATAGTGGTTTAGACGTTAAATTCACATTTGACGATGTCTACTCTTTGACGATGTAAGCAGGCACTTCTTACATTTTATAAATCTGCTAAAAAAAAGTCAAACGTTTACCAGATGACCATGGAAAACAACCCTTTTTAACTACAATAAGAGTAAGGAAAAGATTCGTGAAATTCCATTGCTTACAATTTAGTAAGCCTTAATATGAATATTGTAGTAAAAAAAAACTTCCTGAATTTAGATAAGTGCAAGAGAGAAAAGAGTAAAAAAGACATTCATCAACATCCACCCACAGGGATAATAGATTTGTCTACCTTAAAATCTGTATACGTCAAAAAAAAAAAAAACAATTTACTAGAAGCAAATTATGTTAACTTTATAAACTTTTAATATGATAACCAACACAAATTGAAAATTAATTACGTAATCTGTCCACTTAGTGGTAGTGCATCAGGTTGTGTTGTTTATCCCTTTTAATTGATATACTGATTTGATTAGTAATATACTTCAATAACTGTACTAATCTTACTAATTAGTTATCACCACTTGTTTCAAGTGCTATATGAATGAGTACGTTTCCGATATAATGCCAAAATGAAAATAGCCAGCTATAATAAATTAATTAATTAAGCTGACTGCCAATAGGTTTCATAATACGATAATTACCATCAAATTGAGTGTAAACCACTCCAAACTTGTTTATTTATATCTAATTAATATAAAATTTCAATGAGCGCGATTAATACACGTTTGCGTAAATTTATATATTTTATTTTTTCAACAAACGTACTATAGCAACGGTTATAACAATATCTGAACTATTCAGTAATACAAAATGCAGTCAATACAACCTCCAGATTAAGGCATTCGAAGGTACGACTCTGTAGCCAAGAATAGCAAAACATCTCAGGGTTAGATACTGGGTAAGTTCCTTGCTCTTTAGTATGGCTAAATTGTTATAATACGGGTCTTTATAATAGCTAGTCTTCAATCACTTGAATTATCATAGTTTGAGTAGATCAAATTAAGAATTAAGTAAAGTCAATTGAAAAGGGTCAGGTTAGCTCCATTGTTAACGCACTCTCCTCTGGGCTGGTAGTCCGGGGTTCGATCCCCAGCTGGACCTCGATTTATTCACGACGTCGTTCTCGGCGTGCGGAGCGACTCGTTTCTAGCTTCCAGATGACGACACCATCGAAATATAGTAGTGAGTTTCTGTTTCATTTCTGTAGATCCTTTTTTTTTTCAATATAGTTAATTTAGTTCGTGGAATCCTTTTATTTAATTGGTTATAATATATATCGCGATGGAGGTATACAAGATTTTGTGCTCCATAACAGAGTAACATTTTAGGAAACCCCCTTATATAAATATAAGCATTACGGTACCTCTATATAAATAACTTTTAAGTAACAAAACCTACTTCTTTCCTTAATTAATGGAAAATGCCAAAAAATCAAAAAGTTTTCAGTAAATTGGAAAAGTTTGTTAAGTTCCAGGACGAAAATGAAACACCCCATAGGGAAAAGTCAAAAATCAAAGTCTTAAGTTGGGCAAATATAAATAATAAGTTTTTCTGATGGCAACCAGCCAAAGTTCGGTAATCAGCTCCCTCTGAGGGTGTGGTAAGGGGGGACTACCCTCTACAAACGTCGCCCATCCATATTACTCGAGTCACCAAGTTTGCCTTTACTTAACAACATTTCAAACTTAATAAACAGTTAAAAATTATTAATATATATACTACTTTTTACCCTTACATATTCTTGAACCATTGTACTTTCGTGGAATTTACCCCCCTTTAAAAAAATTACCTGCATTACCTCCTACTCTTCTTAACCCCGTATTAGATGTTTCTACATCTTTGGTTTCAATTGGGATTTGACTCCGACGAAAGTCATGGTTATGGTTGAAAGATCTTAGTCCCCCCCCCCCCAAATTTGTCCATTAGGTTTGATCATTATATATATATATATATATAATATATATATCTATATATATATGATCAAACCACAATAAGAAATGGGAAAACAAGACTAAGATCTTTCAACCGTAACAAGCGGTCTTCGTCAGAGTCAAAAACAAAAACAGTTGGGTTTTTGACTCTGACGAAGACCGCTTGTTACGGTTGAAAGATCTTAGTCTTGTTTTCCCATTTCTTATTGTGATTTGATCATTGATTGTTATTTCACGTGTTTATGTGAAATCTTTATATATATATACCCATTAAAAAAAACAGTAAAGGAGAAAACATTTATAGTTTATGTACTCATACTATTACTGTGGTAAGGGAATTAGAAACAGTAAATTTTGGAAAGAAACTATTATTATAATAAAAATAACTCTATGACAATTAAAAAGAAATTATCAACTGTTTACATGATAAATTCAAGCATATATCAAAAATAAAAACAAATGCTTAGGTAAAGAGGCAATGGTAAAGCTAAAATGGAAAGGTTAAGCAAGCATTGCTGTATACAATGCAAACTGTGAAGCAAACTTCGTGAGATGGGAAAAGGAAAAACTGAAAGAGCAACTGGAAAGAAACAAAAAAGCCGTGGGAAATTGGGCGCAAAACTGCGTGCACTATGCAACCGATCAACCTCTAATAGCTTCTGTCATGAAATGTAGTATTCTCAAAGTCACTTCCATTTGAATTGTGTTTCATAAGAAGAACGGCGTAATCATCATTTCTAAACCATTGGAAGAATGGAGAGGAGTTTTAAGTCACAGATCGTCCAATAGTAAGAATATTTGAAATATTAAAATCTAAAGTTCGAAGTTTGAATAAAAGGATAATCCTAAATTTTCATTGTTACATGTAAGTATATAAAAAGATTTCACATAAACACGTGAAATAACAATCAATGATCAAACCACACTTAAGAAATGGGAAAACCATGGCCCTTAGCAGATGTTTTCTGCATCTAGTGTTTCAGTTGGGTTTTTGACTCTGACGAAGACCACTTGTTACGGTTGAAAGTCTTAGTCATATTGTGCTTTGATCATTGAATGCAAGTATATGTACCAGGATACAATAATAGTGATGATATCACACTTATACATAGAAGGTATAAATGTAATTGAGGGGGGCTGGTTAGCCCACTGGTTTACGTGTTCTCCTCTGAACTGGTACATCCACGGTTCGATACGCACTCAAGCCTTAGATATATTCACGTGGGAGATGAAATCTGAGCAGAGGATAAGGCTAGGCTGTCAGTCCCAAGGCTGTACGATGTCAGGTAGTTGTTAAAGATCCCTACTCTAAATACACTTGAGTTACGCAAAATTTAAGTGTCACCTAATGTAGAATATTCGTTATGTGATAGTACAAAGGGCCAATGTTTAGCCTATGTGGGGCTACTAGTTCAGCCTAATTTTTCATCTACACCACTCCCAGAAAGCCTGAAAAGCCGTCAAACAGTTGTACAATTTCAGGAATTCTTTAAACATTTTTCTTTAAAAAAAAAAAAAAACTTAGTAAGCTAGAATTTCCAGCTCTCAATTTAATGCAAGTCAATAATGCAGCTAATCTGTAACCATAATGAGGTCGGCCTACAATAGAATTCCTCTACATGGGACAGACGCTTGCTTGCTGATATCTTGTTTATATATACTTTGTTAGCATATATGCACGTCATGTCCTCAGCTCATGCAAGTATAATCACTGAATTATTTATTAAGTATTCCACTCGTCTTTCCACTCCAATTTCTTTGACCGTTTTTTTACTACATTTCACAAAACAGTTTGTAAACATTAAATAAGCATTAATAACTTCAAATGACTAAGCTAGAAAGGTTTTAATGGACTCCATTTTAATAGTAAACTATTAAACATTAAAACAAAATTAAACTTGAAAATTAGGGGGTTGATTTTATATTCAAGTTTGACTTCATCGATGGAGTCAGCGGATTTCAAATCACGTTAAAGGTATTCAAATGAGACTTTCCCTATTTATACTCCATGGAGCGGGCGGGCTATTGCAAATTCAAATACGGAAATAGTCAATTAACGGGTGAATTCATCCGTATGTAGCCAGAATTTCTCCAGCTATTTTTAAACAGAGGAATTTCGTTTTTTTTCTTCTTCTTCTTTTTTTACATATGATTAAAGTGAAAATATCGAGTTAAGTTGTACTTGTTGAAAACGAGTCGAAGATATACGTCCAATAATGATTTATTGATTATATGGTGTTGATTTAGCATAGAATGGGACGCCTGGCTTTTCTCTCTCGAATCCTACCGCTTGGATCTTGGATCAAACCTGAAGAGAAAGTAAATAAACACTTCTTACTCTTTTACTGGGACATCAAGCTTGTTTACCACAACTGGGCCTCTTAATTAAACAACCTAAAAATTAAATTATTTAGTTTTAATTATAGCAAATATATATATAACAGATTCAATAATATATCGACCGTTTGATAGAATAGGTGTGTTCTCTAATCGGGGTTCGGTCAATTTTCCAGGATAAAAAATCAAACTCTTGTTGCCAACGTTTCGGTTTTATTTAAAACCTTTTTCATAGGCAGAAGTAAGAATTTTTTAACTAAGAAAATGAAATTTACATTATTTAAAAGAACAACAATGTTAACAGTCTAGTCGAAGGTTTTGTCCGGTTAACATTGTTGTTCCTTTAAATAATGTAAATTTCATTTTCTCAGTTAAAAAATTCTTACTTCTGCCTATGAAAAGGGTTTTGAATGAAACCGAAGCGTTGGCAACGAGAGTTTGATTTTTTATCCTGGAAAATTGACCGAACCCCGATTAGAGAACACACCTATATATATATATATAGCAAAACATATGGTGAGTTATTACACCTAGTTCCTAAAGAAATCAAAGTAAGACTACGAGATTTGGAAAAGAAATCCAGAAAACTAATTAAGACAAAAGTGGGTAGAAAACTTAATCTCTCACATATATATATATATATATATATATATATATATATATATATATATATATATAAAAGAAAGCGAAAAATAGCAACATTGGAATCAGATCCAAAACCTCTGACTCAATACTATTTTTACTACTGTCAGAGTTATCTTGATAAAAAACCAATATCTAATTGAACTATATTTTAATTAAGTTAATCAAACATCGGTTTCTTGAGGATTTTTATTCTAAAGAAATAAACACACCTGTTTTTATGCCGTTGATTCGTCAAAAATTGTTTGCTATTTTCAAGGCAAAAAAAAAAACAATTTATTAACGACATCAGTAATTGAAAACAAATACCGTAAAGAAACCATAAAACATAGCCAGTGTTATTGTTTTTTAATAGAAAACATGTGTTGTTAAAAAAATAATTACTTTTTATTAATTATTAAGAAAAAAAGTAAGCAGATAAGTAATGTTGCGAAAAAATTCTGCGAGGATACATACAAACAGAGCCTTCAAGAAACAAACAAACAACTAAAAAATGATTGACATTTTTTTTGCCTTAATAATGAATAAAAAGTAATTATGTTTAAAAAGGACATGTTTTCTATTAAAAAACAATAACACGGCTATGTTTTATAGTTTTCTATTACTTTATGTGGTTTTATGGTTTGGTTTATTGTAGTTTTTGTTTTCTGTTGGTTGATTTTTCTCTCGGTGTATTTGTTTTCACTAC
Organism: Hermatobates lingyangjiaoensis; assembly: GCA_026182355.1. Taxonomy (NCBI): domain Eukaryota; kingdom Metazoa; phylum Arthropoda; class Insecta; order Hemiptera; family Hermatobatidae; genus Hermatobates; species Hermatobates lingyangjiaoensis. The sequence continues at coordinate 254,575 of JAPFBL010000241.1, read as the reverse complement.
TTATGTCATCAATAAATTGTTTTTATTTTTAAAAATCGCATTTTGGTGAAACAACGACATAAAAACAAGAGTGTTATTTCTTTAGAACAAAAATCCGCAAGAAATCTATGTTTGAACTTTAAGAATCATTGGTCGAGAAGATAAATCTATATTTTAATACCAATTAATTTATAATTGACAAGAGAAAAACAAATATTTACAGTACGATTTTATCTGATTTCTGGTAGAAACCAGATGTAGCAGGTTTATTATTCCCAATAGATATAGCCAAAAAAAAAAACCTGCTCCCTCAATTTGCATCTGAAGCCTAGAACTCGAGTTATAATTTAAAATTGGCACAATTTCTCCTAACTACTCATTAGACTTTCAACTCGTGTTTTCTATAATTCGAACAAATATAGGATTTCAAATGATTTTGGGTTAAGAATTCTGAGTTAAGATTAATAACATACGTCTTGAAACAGTCTTTTAAACTATTTCATGAGGTTTGATTTTAGATTGTCATGCAAAAAATCTTAAAGAAACTAGGAAGGACAAAGCTGAAAGTTATACTAATTCAATTGCAGCTTTGGAACTATTTAAGTATGAATCTATTAGTAGATACGGGTTTAAATTCCGTAGTGAAACAGTGAGAGGGAAACTAGAGTTGTACCTCATTCTGGATCAAACCCTAAGTTAACAAAACTAATGTGAGTAGTTATTAAACACAGCTTTTAGTATTGCTCGAAGCTAGACTTTGAAGATTGAAACTTCTTGGAAGTTGAGGGTTCAGTCGCACATTTTAAACACTATTTTAAGCATCGATCCAGTGGTGTTCTACATAATTCATCAAACATATACCTTAACGTTTTGACTATGATGTATTTATTTTTGAACGAAGAGTTAGTTCCTTAACATGGGGGTCAGGTCAGCTCAGTGGTTAACGTACTCGCCTCTGAACTGATAAGACCGGGGTTCGATCCCCACCAGACCCTCGATTTATTCATGCGGGAGGTGATCTGTCCCTCGGAGAAGGACGTTAAATCGTCGGTCCCGAGCCTGTACGATGTCAGGTCTCTTTAAAGATCCCTACTCTAAATACACTTGAGTTAGGCAAAATTTAGGACTCCCAATGTAGAATCAATCTTCATTGCGTGATATCACAAAGGGACAATGCTCGGTTTACGTGTGTTCCCTTGAGGGACTACCACTGCAACCTAACCTAGTTCTTTAGCAACACAATGGGTACAACGTTACCTACTTTAAGACAAGAGGGAATGTTCCAACTATACACTCAAGGTGGACTTTAACCAGAGGGTTTTTACGGATGACATAACAAAAAAAATATAAACAAGACCATAGAAATAGGTAAAACCGTCATACCTCGTAAGATGATCATGGAGTCATTGGAACGTCCGAAAGCGCTCCAACGACTCCATGATCATCTTACGAGGTATGACGGTTTTACCTATTTCTAATATAAATCATACTAACCTCAGTGGTATTAACAATATGCATGTATTTAAGACCATAGAAACTAAACACTATAATAATATTCAACTACACCATTGCGAAACTTGTTGGGGATATGGAAAGATATCTCTAAAACAAACGATTCAAAAAATTAACTTCAAAATCTATTAGTTTACAGAGTATTTAACTTACAGCAGTTGAGTGTAAACCACTCCATTTTTTTTTTTTTTTTTTGAAGGTGGCCATCATTGGTATATATATCATCATTCATGAAAGTTTGGATCTGACTTAAAATAATGGTATTTAAATGCCTTATTTTAAATCAAAAAAGTGTCGACCTAAGTCTCAGAAGTAATTAAAGTCTATAGAAATACATATAATCTCGACTTTATTCTAAATAACGAATCAATTTTAAAATTAGGTAATAACTTTCTTTCCATTAATTAATTCTGCAAGTATAGAGGAATTAATTTATTTGAGAATTCATTAAATACAATAAAAAAGGAAATTACAAGTTTTTTTTCTTTTTTGATTATTGTATGACTAGAAAGTACCTACATAAGCAAAATGAATATAGCAGTGGGGGAGAAAGGATTACAGAAGTTTTAAGCGCGAGGTATTTC